>CAJQUW010005648.1:0-527238 GCA_907163375.1 Prostheceraeus crozeri | reverse complement strand
TCATACATCGATTATACATGGAAAAATATTTTATATCCGTGGCGTCGTCTCCGTGTCTGCGAGGCCTTCGCCGCATACCCAAAAATAATTACTTGCGTTCATAAAACAAAAGGTTCATATAGTTTTCAATTGTTTTTGAGAGCATCTTTACGTTTACGTTACACTTTACAGTCTAAAGTCACTAGTCTCAAATGCATTCAGAGCGCCAGCGCTCAGCTGTAAACTGAAAGATCTTTTTGCAGTTCATCAATTGCACGATCAAGCAATCACACAATGCGGATCTCACTACTAGAGATCCGTTCACAGCAAATAGCAAATCACAGAGATTTGTGTGATAGTTGGAGAGTGTGCGCTAAGTTATATCTGCTATATTAGCTGACATATTTTCCTATTCGAATGCTAGGAGAACGCAAAACCTCTCATTCTGAAAGCCTGATTTTTTCTCGTAGAAGCTTCGAATTCAAGACTGCTGCGCCTCGAGGCAACAACCAACCCAACTGTTCTAAGATCTTCTTTCTTAACCGACGCTTCATCGCCGTGGTGTTTCAGTACAGAAGATTTAGTAATTTCCAAGAAAAAAACTGAAAAATACCGCTGTCACGGGGTTGGAAAGAATTAAGTACAACTTAATTGATCCAATTATTCAATTTGAAATATTTTTTTAACTATAAAGTTAGTTTTGAACAATAACCTAAATGATAATTAATTTGTGCGCACGACAAACATCTGCGTTATTAATACTCCTTTTTTGATATCCAACATGCATCATGGGGCAGTCACGGTTGCGAAACATCAAATGTGTGATACGTCCATTCAGCACAGATAATTTCATGATCAAAACTATAGTGAAGAGTCAAGGGAATATAGGTGTTAGCTCTACAGATTACGGTTAAGTATCAACGCATATCAGTATCAAGCTAAAATTAGGTTTGCATTCATTTAATCTCTTGAATTTTTATCTCACTTGATGTATTGTTCAGCACCGATACATGATCAGGTTTATAGGCCTAATGATGTTCATATATACTTGCTACAGAATGAGATCGATATAGCTATAGGTAAGCCTGCATGATGCAGTCAACATGCATTTCAAACTTGAAGCAGGATTTCCTCAATTTAATGAAGAGTTCATGATAATGTTAGCGCTGATAAGTGATGCAATCCGAACAGATCAAGCTTGATTGTGCATCAGCATCAACACCATTCTCGATTTTCATGAAGCACTTTATCAAAAGTCAAATTTGATACCCGAGGTTCCCATCGGCGGCCAAGTTGTGTTGCTTGTCAGAAGTGCACAGAGGCAAAACGTGATAGATTCGTAGTTATCATTGCTTTGGAGCAACCACAGAATTAAATACATGTATTTTGCTTATCTGTTTCGGTTTGCTAGAAGTGTGATTAATTCGAAATCGACGTCACATAGAGGAACTTAGTAAGTGGGCAAAAAGGAATTCCTAATACCTTACAGAGATAGGAAAAAAGGACGTGCGTCGCTTGCGGATTAATGTGACTTCAAGCAAAATACTTTGATTGCCACAATTCCTTCAGATTCGAAGAATTCGGATCATTACGCACAAGTTTTCTGATAATGTTGGCCCTTCAGATAAGTAATTTAAAAAAGTAGCAGGCGTACGAAAATCAATTCACCTGATGATTTCACATCCGCTTCTCAACATTCCTCACTGTATAGTGCATACGCTGAATCGAATGTTAGCCAGGCGATGTGTGTTTTGGTGTGTGCGAAGTGATATCACAGCACGCACGCATCTCTCACTGGCTCTGGTGTCCTCTGCTGACATGTTATTGCTAGCCATTTCCAATCGCAAGCGATACACGAATTATCCATTCGAGAAGGAGCAAGTTGTTTAGTTCTGTGATATGCCATTTCGATGTTAAGGTTAGATACGATTCTTCTATTCTAAGAAAACGAAGACACGCGCAGATGAATCTAATTCTGTGGGAGCAACGTATAAAATTTCCTGTGAGCTGCATGAACCCCTCCGAGTTAAAAAGGGTTAGGAGGATATAAGAAAAATATTTTTAAAATCCACGGCCGTTTTTGTCTACAAAATCCCCTCCGGTGGGCAGTCATGTAGATTCGTGTCCATATCGATGACGGAGGGGTTCCTACTATCCATACAACTAGTCACCATTGCATCTTTGGTCGCAGTACTTACTTTGTAGCACATTGAAGATCTGTCGCTCTTGAACTGCAGATCCATCACATCGTTTTGCACAACAAATTCTTTTCTTACGGAGATATAAGCCATCATTTCGGATATGGAGAGTCTCCGTCGTCCAAGCGGACCATGTATTTGTAGTGTCAACGACCAAGTCCACAAAATTCCCGTATCGCGATTCCAGTCGAATTAGTTGAAGTTGTACATTTTTAAAGCAAACCTAAAACAGAGTGCAGCAAGAAATCAGCAAGACATTGCACTGATACTTGTCGGTGTTATGAATGTTTAAGAATCAAAAGAAATTCCTGGTGGGTTTTGGTTTTTCAACGTTTACTCCTAGGAGAACTGGTATTCCTGCTTTACTTCTCTTAATTCCGTTCTAGGATACCATGTTTTGGGATGTTTAATTGGATTCCGGATATAAAGGCATAAAGCCTTACTTTTGTGACTGGCTACTTTTGTACCCCATGCTTTTAATCAATCTGATCTGTCTTCTTAGACATTATTATTAGTCACACTCAATCCTACGTTGCGATTAGACATATCTGTATTTCAACATAGAATCTTGCAAAATCATGATTATTTTAACGTAGCAAATGTATGCAAATGATTTTGCATTATTTTGACACAGTTGTTGCGGACGACTATGGAGAAATTGGTATTTTTGCTTCATAGCCTTATAGGCCAAAATATGAAGGTAAACAATTGGCAGCCGCTTTGAGAGAACAAAGACCTGCCTTCGCTGATTGTCTTGTTTTGAACCTTCTTTCACCTTGCATTTTGTTTGTGTACTTTTGCGGAAATGCAAACAAATATTGAAGAAGTTTGAAAAAGAACTATTGAACATATTTGAATAAAACTTACATATTCGTACTCCTCACATCGCAAGGATTCTGACCATATCAAAGATGAACACTTTTGATGAAAAAGATAGAATATAACATTTTCAACCAAAAAGGTCATGATTTTGTGATAACTTCACGATATCACTCATTTTTCATTAATTCTCCGATTTTAATGAACAGCATGTCAAAAGAGAGCTCAGAAAATGCTCTTTCTCCTCATGCCTGTTTCATTATCATACACACATGTTTTCATTTTGAAAAATAGCGATTTGTAAATTGAGTGATTTTCATATTTTGATCACTGCTCAGCAAATCCAATAATGGATGCAAGTCTATCATAGCTCATTTGAAAGCTGAGAATGCAAGCTCTCGAATGATGTGCGGGCACGTTGTTGTACGATGTGATTGGAAGGCATGAGAATCGATTGAACTTCAACGAAATTTAGGTGGTCCATTTTTTATGATCAACTCTGTATTATTATTATTTCAGACAGCACCGTGTCCATCATCATGGCCCTCATGCATACAGTGACATATCGACGATCGCGAATATAGTGAACGATATTCTAGTCATGACACATAATTATGTAGATCGTCTCTTCTTCTGATTGACTAGAAAGGAAGCATTGGAACATGTAATGCCTATGAAATGGCACAATCTGCTGACATATTACCATAGAAATCGAACAATAATCAGTCAGTTCAGCATTAAACACGACATATTGTGTGATGTTTCAGTGACTGTTATCAACCGGATCACACAGCAAAGAGACACAGACTATGTCAAGTTCTACAGAGAAGTTTAGACCGTTTTTTCGTCTGCCTGCCAGCTTTTTTAATGATGATTGGAAGGACCGTCATTATCAAGAAAACTTTTGTGCAATGATCGGAATTCTTTGAATTTGAAGGAATGGTGGCGATCTGAGCATTTTGAAGAAACTCACAACAATCCGCAAACGACGCACGGCTACTTTTCTTATCTCTGTAAAGCACTAAAAGTTTCTTTTTGCCCACTTAGTAAGTTCCTGCATGTGCCATCGTTTTGAATCAGTTTGCACTTTTAGCAAAGTGATACGGTTAAGCAATCTAATTTTGTGTGTCATCATGACAAATGACGAGCAAAACGGATGATGAAGATCACATACCTAATTACATTACATGGATATCGCGAACTGTTAGTACTAATACTGACTAGTGAGATTACTCGCCTCACACAACAACCAGGTCTTTCACAATCCGCGATATCTATGGGATGTAATTAGATTTATGATCTTCATCATCCGTTTTGCTGTTTTGTCATAACTACAGGTTTTTGCGTTGGATATCGGAAATATTCCGTGTATTAACGGCGAATTACAATAATGAACGTGATCTTGCATTCTTTAACGTCATATCTCTTTGATTAACGGCAGTCTTTTATTGATTACCGACAATTGGCACTGATTAACAAGCAAGTCACCGATAAGTGCAAATCTGTCAATTCCATTGAGACATTTCGCAATAAATAGCGGCATTTTGCATTTGATAATCAACTGTATAGTGAATAATGGACGCGGAACGGCAAAGAAGAACAATTTCACAGGTTGACAAGCAGCGGATTGTCGATGCTTTTCTAGACCCTGCTAGAGATCACTTAGACGTTGCTTCCAGTCTTGGAGTAGCTCGCGGAACTGCGTAGTCCATTAGTCGGCGGTTCCAACGAGATGGAAGGGTAATTGTTCGCAGTCGTGGGGGACGCCGACCTCAACTTATCCATGATGAGATGAGAGAATGCGTCATTAGAATCGTGCAGGAGACGTCAGCATATACTCGTATAATATGTTGAGTATTTATTCCCAAGGGTTAGTTTGAATTGAAAACAGCCAGTCCGAATATACGTGTCGTATTATTTAAACAGGCACAGCGCGTTTATGAAAGTGCAATGTCATGCATGCGCATTAAGTCGCACATGAACGATAGTCAAGCCGAGCCGGTCACTGACAGTTCGGGACTCGGTACCACAATAGCCGCATTGTCATAAGTAACAATGCGACAACACACCAATTATCTCCTCCTCAAATTTGAGCAGATCGACTCAAACATATTGAGCAGGATTATACCTCAATGGGGGCACTCCTTTATTCTCCCGATCCGATCGTCTCGGCCAGTCCGGAGATTCTGGTGGATGATAGGTGGTAGGAGATTCTTCCACGTACCGCCGCATTCTCCTGGCATTCGACAGGTTGCCGTCCGAGAGTTTGTAATTCCATCGACCCCGAACTTTGATGACTGTCAGCGGTTCGCTCCATGGGCTCCGTCCTTTCGGAGTGTGAGGTCGCCTCACTCGCACTTTATCTCCGACTTGATAAAGTGTCTTACCATGACCATTCGCAGACTCTCCCGATTCTCCTCTTCTCGTGCGAAAACGAACAATCTGAAAAGGAAGTCTATGTTGTCGACCAAGGAACTTCTCAGCCGGACTCTTCTCATCAGCTTCTTGACTGGTACTGCGAAATTGAGCCAATAATTGATTCAGATTTTCTTCCCATGATAGATGACTATTCTCGAACGTTTGAACGCCATGTTTGAGATACCTGTTGAACGATTCCACGAATGCATTCTGTTGAGGTGTATAGACAGGAGTGAATTCTTAAAAAATGTCTCTATCCTGGAGGAAATTCTTCAATTCTTCGCTCTTGAATTGGGGACCGTTGTCTGTAATTATTTTCGAAGGATTCCCATATCTTGCAAAAATTTGACTGAGCCATGATTTGATCTTCCTTGTCGTAATATCCGTTGTACATAATATTTCAGGGAATCGAGAGTAGTTATCTATGATCACCACCATATATTTCATATGACTTGGAGCATTTGAAAATTATCCCGTGATATCCATAGATACTTCTTCCCAAGGTGTCTCTGGCACTCTCAGACTCATGTGGGGCATTTGAAATTTTGGCGTTGACTTCGCTGAATCATTGCAAGGTAGACATTGTTTTACGAATCGTTCAGACTCCTTGTCCAAACCTGGCCACCAATAGAGCTCCCTCAATTTCCGCTTAAACCTCACTATTCCTGGATGTCCTTGATGAGCCTTTTTCAGGAGATCTCTGCGCAATGATTGAGGAACAAGAATTCTGTTTTTCTCGCCACGAATAATATAACCATTTTCTATTGCCAATTCATGCCGTAATTTACATAAGTGCTGTAGATCTTGGCTGCTGTCTTTGGGAGAATTTGGCCAACCGTTTGTTATGAATTTACAAACTTGCTGCAGAAACGGATCAGACGACGTCGCATCTTTGAATATTTTGGCAGAAAAACCCTCTTCATTTATTTTCCGGAGTCTTTGCAATTGTTTTTCCTTATGTGTTTCAGTTGAACCATCCAAAAGTCGAGAAATTGCGTCAGGAACTACATTATTGACACCGCTTTGGTATTGAATTGTGAAGTCGAACTCTGATAACCGGTCCATCCATCTTCCAAACTTCGCTGATTTTCTTCTGTTATGAGCATTTTGCAATATTCCTGACAGAGGCTGGTGATCTGAACGTAATATGAATGGTCGACCCAGAAGATATTTTTCAAAATATTCGCAGAAATACATTGCTGCAAAAGCTTCACGTTCATTGACAGCCCATCCACGTTCTCCAGGACTAAATGTATGATGTCCGAAAGCAATTGGAATCTCCTTGTTGTATTGAATTTGGCATAATACTCCTCCAGCGCCATAATCAGAGGCATCAACAGCGAGAATGGTTTGAAATTTGGGATCGAAGATACCAAGTCTGAGGTCGCAGCATACCATATCTTTCAGTGTTATAAATGCGGCTTTCCTTTTTTCTGTCCAATTAAACTTCGTTCCTTTCCTCATAAGCTCTCGTAGCGGTTCCGCAATATCAGTGAACTTTGGCAAAAATTCTTGGTAATAATTCAACATACCAATGAAACATTGCAGTTCTTTAATGTTCGTAGGCTCCTTGAACTTCCTTCTACTTTCAATGTTTTTGGGGTCAGGGCGAATTATTCCTGCTGATATCACATGTCCGAGGAAAGTCACTGAAGGTGAAACTACTACACACTTTGTCATATTTAAACGTAGATTCTTCTCGTTTAGACCATTGAGGACTTCGCGTTAATTCTCATCATGCTCCATGCGGCTTGATCCATAAACCACTATGTCATCTATGTATGGTTGACAACCAGGTACATCAGCAAGAGTTTGTTGAACCAAAGACTGGAACACTGATGCAGAATCTTTCAGTCCCATAGGCAATTTGTTGTAAGCGTACAGACCCTTCGGAGTTATAGTCGTCGTCAACCAGCTGCTTTCTTCATCAATATCGATATTGAAATACCCTTTTCGAAGGTCCAACTTGGAGAAATAAGCTGCTTGTCGAAGTCTGGCATATGTATCACGCATATTGGGCAAAGGAAAACGCATTGGCTCCACTATTTTGTTAAGCTGTGACAAATCTGTTGTAATTCGTACATCGCCATTTGGTTTGTCGACAGTTACCATACCATTAACGACTTTTGATCGCTCGACTTTGTGCCAAATTCCTTGTTCCTCCATATTGTCTATTTCAACCATTGTTTTCTCCCAACGATACAATGGTACAGGCCTTAACTTTGATGGCTTTGGTAAAACAGCATTAGGAATCAATTCAATTCGATGCTTGAAATCAGGGAATTTTCCAATGCCTTCTTTTGTAAGATTCGACATTTCTCCCAACAACGATACAAGTCCAGCTACCGGTACCTCCCATGAATTGTTTGATGGGGTTGCCATTTCCACTTTTCGAACTTTCAAAGTAGTACCATCGAGAACTAGACCCAAACTCAATATCGCGTCTCTCCCGATCACTTCACCATACTCATCTGGCATGACGAAAACTGTTAGTTCAGCATGTCGGTCATTGAATGAGACTTTAGCATTGAAACTACCTTCAATTCCATTTATATTTGATCCATCGAAATTTGTAAGACGCCCCTGAGAATTATTCAATCTCGTATCACCTTTGAAATAGCGTTTATATTGACTTGAAGTTATTCCCGTAACATCAGATTGGCTGTCCACCTCTGTTAACAACTCTATTTGATTACCAGATGGTGCCATGATTGTTACTTTTGCTTCAAAATAACGTCTTGTCGAACCGTTGATACCATGGATACTGCTGATCATCTTGGGTTGAGCTTGATTTTGCTTCGCCCTTCTCGACTGATATTGTTTTTTCAAGCAGCACCTCTCGAAATGATTGTAGTTCTTGCAGAAGGTACATTTTTTCCCCTTGGCTTTACACTTGATATCTCCATACGAATGTCCATTGATGCCGCATCCCACACATTTCTTCCACATTGAATTCGATTCTTGTACATTCCTTTGAAATCGTGGCTTTGCCTCTGTCTTTGCTATTTTACTAGCATTTGAATTCAAACAAGAAGTGTCTTTCCTTGATGTTTCCTCAGCCTGAGCAATGTCTTTGTATTTTTGAAGGTCAATGGTACTCTCCTGCAGAATTCTTTGTTGAGTTTCTTTATTGTAGATTCCCCTTGCCAGTTGAATCGCAAGCAGAAATTCTTTGAGGTCGCCTAAAGGAATGCTAGTTGGATCCGTGGCCTTGACAGGGAATATACATTCAGCAATGAGCGTTCGAAGCGATAATATATACTCGGATACTGATTCTGTTGAGCCTTGCATCCTTTTGGAGAATTCGACATGCGCCCTGACTTCACTGACTGATTTGTGAAATACAGATTTGGCAGCAGCTAAGTATTGATCAGTTGTAAGCGTGTCTTTCTTTGAATAGTCTGTGTGAGCAGAGAATGCTTTGAGACCGGCATTACCAAGGAGTTGCTGTAGAATGACGTTATTCGTTGCATCAGACGTCCGATCGGCAACCGGTACACCTTCATTGAGAAGAGTAATGTAATTTCGAAAACTTTCTTCCCACTGTGGCCAAGGTAATGGTGGTTCTTCTCCTGCATGAGACCAGAATTTATCCGGAGCTATCGCTGGTAGTCGCCTTGATGCTGCAGTCTTGCCCATAATCCTCGTCGCCAAATAATATGTTGAGTATTTATTCCCAAGGGTTAGTTTGAATTGAAAACAGCCAGTCCGAATAACGTGTCGTATTATCTAAACAGGCACAGCGCGTTTATGAAAGTGCAATGTCATGCATGCGCATTAAGTCGCACATGAACGATAGTCAAGCCGAGCCGGTCACTGACAGTTCGGGACTCGGTAACACAATAGCCGCATTGTCATAAGTAACAATGCGACAACACACCAATATACTCTGGAACAAATAAATGCTGAGCTTCGTCGGAGTCTTCCCCACAAGCCATCAGCAGTTTACATCGCATGCTGGATGGACAACTAACTGATGACATTAAAGAAGATGGAGAACATTGCCGAATGCAATCGCCCGGATGTTAAGGAAATGCGAAAAGAATACGCGGAGTGGCTGTTTGCAGGAGGAGATGGCAGGAGCAGATCTATATTGACGAAGTGGGATACAATCTGTGGATCTCCAGAACAAGAGGTCAAGCACCACGAGGACATCGATGTGTTCGTGTGGTTGCTGGAAGAACAGATCCTAACTTCATCCTTTCGATCGCAGTGTCTAACATCCGCAGCTTGATATTTTCTTCAACAATTCAAGGAGGCATGACTGCTGAGCTCTTCAAAGCATTCTTGAATGATGTCTCCACAGCTGCTGGACTTCAACCGGTCACTATGCTATTCGACAATGCTCCTGGTGACAGCTGCGCTTACGAAGCTTCTCTGGCGGCCGGGCATCAAATAAGAAGAATTCCACCATATTCTCCCTTTCTCAATATTGCAGAAAGCGCTTTCTGTTTTTGGAAAGCAGATGTGAAAAGGTGTCCAGAGGAAGTTCTGGATCAGATTCTTCAAGAGCATCAAATGCGCCTTGCAACTTTACCTCAAGTTGCAGAGCAAAATCTTTCATGCATCACTACGGATACTTGCCGTGCTTCGTATAGGAAAGTGCGACAACTTATTCCTCGGTGTTTACTGCTTGAGGATATAACCGATAATCATGCTTGACTTGCGTGCACTTTTGTATACCTATTTTATAGTATATAATTAGTCATGGAAACTTTCGTCTTCATCATTGCAAAATGCCGCTGATCAATTAGAAATGATTTATCAATGACAGTTGCCGTTAATGACAAATTGCAACTAGACAACGACAAAAGCCGTTGAATTATCCAGGTTGTCGCTGACTAATGGCATTTCTACTAAAATCTGGGGAAACCTGTGAATCGTTAACCGTAGTCGCGATTGTTGATATGTCACTTTATGCATGGGGCTCTGATAGAGATGCAAATGGAAAATTTTGAAATCTATTTGTCGGTGATTGACGTTTTTCCTTTGTTTTGGAGACTTATTGTAGTCGTTTGAAAAGACTATGTAATATTCAAAGACCGAAAACTTCTCTATCATCTCTGTATGTTAACTTTTGGAACCTGCAACTTCACCTTTTCCATGTCTATTTCAGATCTTTCCAAATGAATTTCAGACATTAGATGGATTTCAGATATCTGTCACAAGCTCAACTTTGAAAAGATCTTAAATTCAACTGGAGTTCTCCAATTCATCTGGATTATATCTGAAATTCATTTGGGCAGATATGAAATCGATTTGGAACTATCTGAACCATCTGAACTAGAAATAGAGTATGTGTATCCTCAACGAAGATATCGGACACTACGCCAGAAGATAGAAGCTATCATAGATATTCTTTTGGTTACTGCGTGGAACATAGAAGTAGATAACAGTACAGGTTTTCCAGTTCGACAATGCGACTATCAGATTAAAGAATATGTTTTAAGATGCAACAACGGTATTTCTGTTAATCAGCAGCGTTTTCAATTGAATGATATTGTTTTTAATCGGTAGTGATAATAAGTGAGTTTATTAATGGATTTATAAGTTTAATGAGCGGCAACCTGAAATCATAAACGGCTTTTCATATTCAATTATATTTTATTTAACAGGTAAGTCAATACAAAAAGTTTTGATAATTTTTTTAATTCGAAAGGTAAAATATGTCAAAAGGAAAAGTTTGATGAACATAAAGGTAATACAGTAAGTCATTAAAAACTTTTTTACGAAAAGGTAAGTCAATACGAAAAAGTTTTGATAAAAACAAAACAAGTACCGTAATATTCATTGATGGTTTTGTAAGACATCCTCGCGATTAATTAGTCTAGGCATCAATCTGCCCATACGTCTGGAAGACCTTCCCATCTTATTTGCAGTGATAGCACTCATGTTTTGGGAGGCGAGTTGCAGTAAGGTCAAATTCCGCTGTTGTCCAGTGTAGTTGTGTAACTGCTCACGAATCTCAGCTACTTCTCTCTTGAAAGCCGCTTTCCACAAGGAAAACGCGTTCTCTGCGATATTGAGAAATGGAGAGTAGGGCGGTAAGTACCTAATAGAGTGTCCCTCTCGCAAACTGACTTCACGGGCTCTATTGTGGCACGGAGCATTATCCATGACGAATACACGAGGTCCAGCCCCAGCCGCAACGGACGCTTCTTCCAGTCAGGAGTTAAATCTCTCACGGGAGGTTCCGCCTTCGTAGAATTCATGATGGACGACACGACACCTTCATTAAAGACTGCCAAGATGAGAGTAAAGTTCCGCCCGCGCTGTCCATGAACAATCCTGACAGCTCGCTCTCCCCGTCTGGCACGACCTCGTGTGCGACTGATCCATAAATTAAAGCCGGATTCGTCCACAAAAATAAATGTTGGCGGATGGTCTGCGTTGATCGTGTGCAGATACCAGTTCGCAGACTCGGCCCTTTCCACTTTGACGTCATGGCTATTGCGGTTGACTTGAACAGTCTCCATTTTTTTTAAGAAGATAAGACGATTTCTCAAACATGTGATGATAGTTTGAATTGAGACAGATGGCTTGTCCGGCATCCGCGCTTGTAGATCAGCTTTGATTTGGGCTAACGTGAATTCCGGTTGGGATTCAACAATCTCTACCACAGTATTTGCCATATCTTCGTCCATCTTTTGGTGTCGTCTTCCTCTGGGACGCTCAATGACTCCTTCAAGTATATAACGATGTACTATTGAATACGCAGTACCCCGTTTTACACCGAGAACTCGAGCGGCTTCAATATGATCATCTCCGGCTTCGTGAGCCATAATGATTCTGCGTTTAACATCAAAGGGTATTCGCTGGCGCTCCATATTGATAAGTTAATTTAGCAGATGTGAAGACATCTACATAGGGCTTTGGATCAAACCGAATAGATATCATTTATTCTTCACGTGAAATACCGCTCACTAATCTGATAGAGACACAATTGAACTATTTTGCTGCAGTTTATTTATTGTTGTCGCTCTCAATTGTGAAATGACGTAATATTTTATCTTTTAACGTTTTAGAAATTAAAGTGCAGCTCTTGATTCGGTAGTTGCCGTTGTCGTGTAGGAAAACCTGTATTGTTATCTGGACTTTCTATGGTATTGTTAATTTCTATGGCGTGGACTGTGTGCTTATACTTCACATGTTCATCAACATATGGAGAATCTGTATCACTATGATCAGCGCTGCATAATAAAGCTTAACTTTCAAACTAACAATTAGCAAACTCCAAGATGAAATATATTATTTTTGCTCCAGATCTTTCACATTGCATAAAATTATACCCCTAAATTGTAAAGCAAGATTCACGTTATCCCAAACGGTGTCTGTGTGATAATTAAAAATGCTAACAAATTAGCACAAGCCTTTGGTGGCAAGGGAATGTTGAAAAATCCGCGGACGGAATTCGTATTGCTACGATCGCTTTAATCGAAATAATGATGAAATCAAGAGTTTCAGACCGAATTTATTGGAACGTATAGCTGCCTCGGCAGTGGAAGCGCTCAAATTATAGGGCCTATCAAAAAAATCAAAACTTCCAAAATTTTCCATACTTTCCATAACTCCATAATTTTCCAAAATTTTCATCACTAGCGGTGCTGTCTGAAATATTGGTACTTTGGTAATATATATTGGTAATATTGGTACTAATACGTGGTATATTTTCATAATAAAAAACCTACATCGTTGGAGAATTCTTTTCTCATCTTGCTGAAAGATGACATGCAATGCGATGTTTGAAGTCGCATTTGCTGACGAAATTGATGCACTTGTATTTCTATGTTAAGTTGGATGCATTTGACTACTTTCTATGTTCCGTGTTTATGATGATGATGCAATTCAGGCATGAATTTCGCGTCAATGCGGCAGAGCTTCATGAATCAACGTGCTACTTTGTTTCATCGACAAATTCATATTGAAATATTCTCACTTGATTATCTTGATAAAATACTTTGACGCCCTCTCGAAAACGTTGCAATCCGTTGTCGCTTCTTTGTAATATGTTCGAGCCATTTGCAGCCAATCCAGTAAGCCAAATCATTTGTTTGGTAGAATAGAAATCTAAAAATGACATGATTATTGAATCATCAAACATTTTCATCTTCAAAATTAGCGATCAGCGACACGCAACTTAGCGTGCAATTTCTTCATGTCCCCAGAGCACGTCATGGTGGCTTCCGAAAATATCATAGATTTCACTTCGGTAGCGAAAGGGACACGTGGACGAACTTACTTCGATTCGTCTTGATCATGGGTTGATACCAAGTTTTGAAAATGGCTTGATATACCACCACGAAATGATGTCTTTCTTTGGCTGACAGCAATGGGCCATGTATTGTAAGGGTTGGTGAATGAAATTTGTAATCATTTGAATGTGTATATTGATTCCAAAGCAGAATTGTTTCTGTAAAAAGAATTTGAGTTTTTCATTAAAAATGATGATCACTCTCGGGGAGGCGGGACTAATATGGGTAGTTTGAGTTCTTCGGCCCCTAGCTCAGGATCCAATTGCTCACATGAATTTCAAATTCGACAGAGAACTAGTCATGGTCGTCGCTTCTCTTCACAAGCGCTGTGGCCTTATGGTAGAATGTTCGCTCTGCGTCCGGGAGCCCTTGGTTCAAACCTTGGTCAGGTCAAACCTGCCACTTTTAAAACAGGTACGGTATACACTCGACATTGTTGATTTACACTCCGTGCCGGATGTGCTTCCGAGTATAATCAGGGTTCACTTATTTAATGATGTATGCTATTCAGGGCAATTGGAGGCCTGTTGGGTCTTAAGGATGACATTCCTCAGTGCCAATGGTCACAGCCACAACTAGCTTCTAGGAGCAAGACGATCAATTTTCTCATTGATCGTGATGTAAATTCAGGTATGGATTATGACGAATTAGAACATTGACACCACATGAACCGTATACAATCAGTAAATCTAGATGGTCAGGAGTCGAAGGTGTGAATGTTATTTCCATTTGACGAATTTATCACAACGAAAGATTGAATCAAAGATACACGTAGGCCTACGTACCTTTCACTTGACAGATGCTCTTTCACAGACGAATGTCTCCATATTGATCTTCTTTATTGCTTGCTGCTATTGAATGAATATAATGGCTGGGATAGACTCATGTCACCTCTAGATTGACCCACACAGACGCAAAGGAGTCTACTTCTGTGGTATAAAGCTAGCAATCCTGAACTCTAATGAGCGAAAAGACTAATCTAGCAGTCACTCAATCAAGAAGTCGGGAGACTTCATAGAAGGAATTCAACATTTATCATGTAAAACCGTCAGTGGCATGCTCTCCCACTGGCATTAACTTAACGTTCATTAATATCAATTTCTATATTTTATTTCTTAATTTAAAATTTTAATTTTTATATAATAAGTTGTTTTTTCTAGAGTAATGAAAATTTTTTTTACAAAACGTGCAATATAAAAACAGAAATCAAGAGCTCATGATTCGTCAGTAAGCAACTAGGAAGTAATCACTAGCATTAAGTTGCATGTCTACAATCAGTGGCGTCGCGTGCGCCTAGACCATAGGCCTTCACTCGGCATTGGAATAATATTTCTATACCAGACATTTTTTATGTTGCAACATTAATTTTCATAAAAGTTGAATTTTCAATAACAATTTCCCGAACATTTTTAAGGCCAAGTGAATGTGCACATGAGAGATGATTGCTCATGTCTCTTAGCCGCCTTACTCAATGAACTGATTACTATATCCCCTCTCTGTCCAAACCACATTTTCTCGAGAAAAAAGGAGGCAAGGTCAACAGTTTCTTGCGTTTCTCACGGCCGGTCAGCCACTCACTTGTTTGAAATTTTGATGCATTAAAATGTCTTGTGTATTTCTTATTTCTTTCTCTGTGAGTACTTTCATTTTATGTCAGGTGTTGGCCTACCTTGTTTGACGACTGTCATCTTTTCAGTATATTCCCTTCGGACGAAAGGCGTGGTTATGATCTCATCTGCAGTACTAAACATAGTGTCACATCAATCACGTATAAACAAATTATGGAATTCTACCGAATCTGGGTGTTCGCGTCAGATGCATTACTCTGCATTCATTGGAGAACGCTCATCATCTGATCGCAGTCTTGTCTGAACGTCAGCCATCTGCTACTGTTGACGTAGTGGCCTCTCTGATATAAAGCGAATCCAAGAACAATTGGGTTGCGCTTCCCTTACTATATTTAGATACCACGCCTCGATCAAGAATCGCGTAGAATTTCATTGCAAAAATTGGAGAAGGCAAAGCATCATGTCTATCGGAGAAGCCAATATTGTCGCGGGCGCGTGCGCTTACTGCCTCACACGCACACAACTCTCTTTCGCTCTGTCTCACATCAATGCTCCGTCTAAACACACGACCAGATTGTGTGTCTAATTGTTGGAAGAAAACAGCTGTGATTCGAACACGTGCTGCAAAACTGTTCAATGATGTTGAGCGTCTGACTTTGAGACGGAAAGCTGTGCACAGCTGTCACGAGAAGCTACCGAATTTAAATGAATGATGACACTTTTCATTTTTATAATTGTTGGAAAATTATTTTTTGAGGATGCCCCGAAGGCCTCGCAGGTGCGGAGAAGACGCCACTGTCTACAATATTTGTTACATGGAGAAACACAAAAGGGAATGAATGACTATTGTCGTCGGGTGCTTCGAGCAAACGGAATGGAATACTGTTTTGAGCGCGGCAAAGGGCGTTCAACAAATATTTTGGGATAGAGATGTCATGAAATAGTCATTTTGTATTCGCATGTCGAGTGGAGTGAAATTGGTACATTCACACACATCTCCGCATATTATGCGATGAGATCGTTTCTGGATTCTCTCCTATTTCAACGCATTTCTCTTATTGATTCCGATGACTACAGATGCTTTGTATTCAGGCGTCGACAAAGTGATTGTATTATAGAGGAGCATCAAGTCTCTGGTTGACAAGTGTCGCTTAACTCTCTTGAGCAGATAGAGATGTTGATTGGCTCGCTTGCAGATGTCAACGATATAATCATCACAAATTAATTTTTCATTGAAGATGAGGCCCAGAATCCGCATAGTCTTTTGGAAGTCAATATTTGGAGGGCCAATCGTTTGTACATGCGGTTTCTTCACTATCATCATCTTGGTCTTTCACTCATTCAGCTCTACGCCATGAGTACAGCACCAATTATTCACATGACAAACTTCAGCACTGGATGACAGCTCAATGTCAGTATCAGCGGTAATTGGTACAACTAAAAGAATGTCATCTGCATACTTTGAAAGCAAGTTATTGGGATTCTGCGATCTCAGATAGTTCATGTGTGTGCACAAAAAAAGGAAGGGTGAAAGTTTACCACCTTGGGGAACCCCGGAAGTTACAGGTACAAAGGACCTCATTATACCATTGCTCAGTTTCACTCTTTGATGACGATTCTGGAGAAAGTCAAAACAGCAAAAAAGGAAGCCTCTGGGCAGGGATGAAGATATCACTGATCGACACAGACTTTCATGATGCAAACTATCAAATGCCTTTGAGATATCGAGAGTGATAGCCAAATCTCCACTAGTATTGGTCAATACTGGACTAATATATTGTGTCGGCACAAATGACAGAAAAATTGTCAGACTCAACAGAAGAATTCGCGATCAGATGGGAAGCCGTCAGCGCCTCTCATTGGTCAATCTTGATTAAAATAGACAAAATGGTAGATAAACCTTAAATCTATTTTGTAGGAGATCTTCCCTCGACTTTTTCCTGCTAATGCTGCAAAACGGCTTTTGCTGAAAACGCACTTTCTTCGTATTTCCAATAAGCAACCGAAGTTCTGTCAAAGTGGGTCGATGGGAACATCAGAACTCCGACCTTTTAAAAAGCACCTTTTGAAAACCGAGAACTTTGTCCAGTTCTTGCAGAATGTAGGAATTAGAGCATGGTATAACTGCTATGATTCCTATTGTTAATATTCTATGATCTCTGTGTGCAAATCATGGTCTATGGAAATGCATGGAGTAAGTCAGGGATGTTTCATAAGATAAGTATTCGTATAAGATTTGTAAGATAGTTCATTGATAGAAACATCCATGGCTCATAGACTTACTGGTTTGTTACCGTGTATTTTTTCATGGATATTTATCGTGCATTTTTACCGTACATTTTTTTCGACAAAAATTCACGATAAAACTTTCTTCTGCAAGCAATACATACAAGAATTTCCATGCAATATTGTCTTCCATTTGTAATCATAGCACAGAAAGTAGGAACGTTAAGATTTAGAATACCAACAATTAGGCATGTTGATCAATTCAGATCACCTATGCACCAGTGGCAGAGCAAAAGTGGAGTTATAATTTCTCATGTTCATTCATCATCGAATGCTTGTGTGCAATGCGTGCATTTAAACACTACTAATAAAAACTTTATAAGTAATATCGTCGTTTTATGCTACAACTAGTGGATCCAGAGTCAGAAAAAGGGCTTACTTTCGTGCACGGTTGCATCTTCTGCAATTGCCTGCATTTCTCGTGGTTATTTGTAAGCCAAATTTATTCATTGATCACTTTGTGTCTGAATGTAATCAACGTATTGAGTTGTTGATTCCTGTCACACTCTTTACGCTGTCGAGTGACTATGGTCGTCGTGCGCATGTGATTAAATAGGGCTTGATAGGAAAATTGCAGTCATTTCTGACACATTGGCAGTCATGGAACATTCTGTTCCAATGTCTAGCTTATAAATAAAAGATAAAGCCACATTCATGTTTGTGTTCAATTTATATTAGTGTTTAATTAAACGTTTCTAACGACATTAAACACAGCTTCCAGTGACAATGAGCGTGTACTGCGAAATTTAGAAGTATTGTGCATACTACGTGATACTTTACGTGATACTCCAGATCTCTGTGTACAAAAAGAACATTCTCTGTGTTTAATTCTACCGTGGTGGCATTTCTTTTCTTTGCGGTGTAATTAGTAAAAGCGTGCCTACTAGCATTTCTTTGTAAAGAGTATCTTTCACTTCTCTTTTATATAATTTAGCTTGAATCAAATGTCATCGATGTCTATGTTAACTGTCATCTTCTGTATTGCACACTTAGCTTGTCAGTCCCGTGTCTAACCTGACTGAGAACGGACGAAACATGTCATTAGAAACGTTTTGTTGAGCATTGGCAGTCACCTATCCAATATAGACCTACTCTATTGCAGTGAGCCAGTGACTCAGATGCAGAGAAATCCTCTTTTAAATTACACAAATCAGTAAGTAAAGAAATACAAGTTGTGTTTATATCATAGGGCTTTATTCTTCAAATAGGTTTGCCTTTCAAACTTACCTTTCTCCTGCTGTGTAAAATCAATGGCACTGATAATCAAAACGATAATGATCACCCACTTTGAAGAGCATTCCATCACTTCTATCTCACGAATTTTCAACTTTTCCGCTACAAGAGAAATAGTGTGCCAAAGCGGAATGAAAACAATAATCAAAATGAGGCATTTGTACTTGTGCTCTTATTTGTCACCGTTATTCTTGAAGCAAGTTTTGATTGGAGTAATCACAGGAAGAACTCAGACAACAATGAAACCAATCTCTAACGAAATAGCTGACGACACGGTGTGTAAAACTCCTTGCATGAGCCATGATATCAACTTCAATCTTGAGACCTCGAGATTTCGACCATTTTTAGGCGCTCAAGAGCTCAAGATTAGTGCCGAGATGTCGACTATTCGAGATTACAAATTTCTTATCTATAGAAAAACTGTGTAAAAAAATACACTTAACAGATGAAAATTAATTCTAAATTGAACTATAATTCAAAATTTTCCTGTGACATAAGGTCAACTGCTGACAAGAAAATGAGCACTGATATTCCCATACCCACATATTAAATGCCATCAGACAGGCAATGAATGTCTGGTCTTGAAGATGCACAATGCTTGATGACTGTGCTTTTTGAACTGCCGTTTGAATGACTGATTGCTGTGTCAAACACAAATGTTGAGCAAATATTCAAAGTCAATGAATATATCAACCCAGGCTGCATTTACGCAACTATTTCTTTCGGATGTAAGTAATTATATAATGTTAAGCAATGGAGGAAGGTTTACTACCCTTACTTAGGCTACATGCATTCTCTTAGCAGTCATGATCATCATTTTAAAATATGAATCGATTTTCATATGAGTTTTTCGAGATTTTGCATGTAATTGCAGTATATTGATTAATAGATGACATTTGTGAAGGCAAGCATGCGCCAAAATACGAATAACCAGACAAATTCGCAAGAATGTGACACATGAAAAGAGCAGATGTCAATGTGAAGGATAAGGAGTCATGGGCTGAAGAGCGCAGACTTCTCGGAATATTTTTGCAGGAATTCATTCACATTTTTTCGTCAATGGTGGCAAATAATAGTTGCGTGGACAGAGTGCAAAATAATTGCTATTGAACAAAGGAATATCGACCTCTTCCAACCCAATTTCATACTGAGCACAGAAATTGTAAATTTGAAATACTAATTTTCAAGAGAAATGACAGTTGACAAAGATAAGCAAATGAGGCACAGATGAAGTAAGTAAAACAATAAATATACATAAGTTTCACGATCATAAAGAGTTCGCAACTGAGCATGCCCATGGGATAAACGAGTTCAAACGTTGTTGAGCATGTCGCATACTTCTTGGCAAACGTTCTGGAACCATGTGATGCTAGGGATGGGATTTACTTTTACATTTCGATAACAATTTGAAAACTAGATTCTGATGACTCGAAGCATAAAGTTTTTGATAACTGTACACGTGCAGTACTCATTGTTGCGCTGTCGATAGCCATGCTGTTATTTGCTTTGTTTGCTAGTATTTGCTGTTCTGTACTCTGTACATGATATCTCGGTAATAATTATTACTTTATCGCACACTTTTGACATAAGTTTCAATGTTAACCGGCCGCATGATCATAATGAAATAACATAGAGTAGTACTCCGTGTACAGGCCTAGGCGAAGCCTTGGAGAACTTCTTTGTTTTTAATAGATATCTTGGTCGAAGATTCTACTTTCTGTAATTGCAGTACACTGCTGACTTTGGACTATGCAAAATAACGTGCAATGTCACGAAAATCATATGGGTATGAATAAAATGAAAAACATTCGGTGCAACCGATGAAGGCATCAGTTTACTACCCTCAAAGCAAATCAACTGTCGAAAGATTGCAGTCTACTATCAAGAAGAGGCTATCAAAGATGAAGTCAGAATTTCCGAGACGGGATCTTTTAGCTTGTCTATATAGACTACTCTTTGATATTCGAGCAACGCCTAACGAAGTAACTGGGCAAACAACTTTCTTCATCTAACCGAAGTAAGCATGCGGACGAAGCTCATCTGCCTGGAACCTCACAAGCTAACATTCTGATGGTGACTAATCCTGATAAATGCTAACATTCAAAGAGGGGAATCGCTCGCGACAGTAGTGTATAGTGCTGGGACGAAAGTGCTGATACGAAAAGTAAAAGGTACTATGTTTTGTCACCATGGAAGGGTTGTTAAAGTTATCTGTCTTACGACGTGCAGGAAAAGGTTCAAGTCGGGACTTGATTCTACTCATAATCAATTCAACGTTAAACGGATTGGTATATACTCGACACTTTTGTCCTAAACTTAAAGCATTGCAATTTCCGGAGCGTCTACCAAGAAGCAACCACTTTCGCATGCCTTATTGTTCAACATCCAGACGTCTAAATTCGTTTATTCCATGGGTAAGTTCGATTGGAATTCTGCGAGTAGGCTTACATGATTGTGAAACATATGCATAATTATTATTATCATTAACTTCATCTCTGTGTCTGATTTAACTGTGTCTTTCTCGCTTTTCATTTCTATTGGAAATAAACGTACATATATATAAATAATTTATGAGTGAAATTGAAGTTCAGATTAACGACATTTGTATTGTAAAAGTCACCTGAAAAATTACACAAATTTAAAATCAAGAATGAAAGTGGCCCGCAAATATTCTACTTAAAAATTTGGGCCTTGACGAAAACAAGTTGTGCAACCCTGATCTACATGACCACAGCTGGTTGTCTTACCATGATGTTCTGTACTCTGTGCATGATATCTGAGCAATAATATTGCTTTGCAGTACACTGCTGACTTTGGACTACGCAACAAATCATCTCATTCATCACTCATCACAGATGGTTCGGTGAGACTATCTAAGAAATCTGTTTACTCTGTCATCATGTCGCAAATTTCCAAACAGAGGAGACCAGTATAAAAACACTGAAAATACAATCGCGTCTAGGACATGGAGCAGCTGCAGTTTCAACACGAACGACTTTAAATATCGGATGGCAAACATACGTCGATTTCCAATTCGAATAATGCTCACTCCAACTGAGTAATAATAATAAATTCTATATTTAACGAGTCTATTGGTCCAAGTGACAACGAGAATAACAAGAGACTCAACTAGCTCAATTCCATCATAGAGAGACAGGGAGTCATCAAACTTTTGACGTTGAAGCATCATTTATCGGCTCTTATTACGATTTGATTAATATCTGTTTAGTGGTAAAAGGGCCTTCGTTAGAATGAAGTAATGTTACTTTTATAAGGCAATATATATTTCTACAACTAAGCGTCGCTATCATCAAGGCACATATTATGAAAATATGTAATTTATAAGCATAATATATAAAAAATATTTTACTTAATACTGTGAAAAAGTTGTAGTATATTTCTAATTTCACTATGAAAAATTGTCCAATTACTTGAAATCATGTACGCACGACTAATCCTCGTGCTAGTGACGCACCTCTATGCCATTGCTTAGGCAATTGGCTCCAAAGTTCAATAACAACCCAGTATACGTGTCTCTACATACTAGTCTCTACAGTATTCGACATACTTATGCTACCATCTAAAAAATAAATGCTTGAGCCTCCTACTTCAGAGGTGAATTCCAAATTCGGATGTTGTTGATTAAGAAATTGCTTAAACTCATTCACTAAATTATCAAAAATGCATATACACTCATATAAGAACCAATATCATTCAATTTGTTTTAAGTATTGCATTTACAGATAATTGAAAATGATCAGATTTTGATGAAGCTTTTTTAGTAGTTCTGCAGTAGATAAAATAATGCAAATTAGTCCAGTAGATCAAGCAAAAATTGCTTTGTAAGCGGAAAATTTGTCTGCCAAATGGCTGCATGTAGTTCACAGTAACTCTCCTTTCTTGAAAGCATAAAATAGGAATAATCAATTAAAATATATTCTTCCGATGTGTTTTGAAATCTCCATGACAGTCATTCATCGATGTCCTGGGTACATAGAGATGAGCTCTGTGCATGCCCAATCAGGGCAATCATGACATGTAATGAAGATAAGAAGCAATTAGATTAATGCCTGTGTCACAACGCCACTATAGTCCAGCAGCCAGAATGAGTTGCTGAAGAGAACGAGACCGAAAATGAGACTTTCACAGAATGATTTAGGGCTACTCCCTATGTCTTCCACGAATCTGCGCATCGGCCGAGTTCTAACTGGTTCCTCTTCTTGTCAGACACGATCAATGAAAAATTCATGTTAATCCAATGGGAAGCAGATTGCCATTTTTGGCTAAAGTGAAGTTTTCTATGTTTTCACTCATAACAGCAAAAATAATAAGTCTAGAACCACAATTTTTAAGGGTTTTGCTACGGGTCATCTGTTCATTCCCACGGGTCACACTCAAATCGTCTCAAGATCGACTTTCATTTGTGTAGGCTACGCCTAACGCACTCAGGATTTATAACCAAAAACCGAAGTCATGAATGCAGTATAACATTTAGCATCTAGCAGTGAATTTTACTCGCGATTCTGCATGCAAATGAGCATTCTTGAGATGAATTCTGAGCATTGATAGTGTTGGCTATGGCTCACTGCATGTAACGGATGAACGTTCAAAATACACGATACAGGTCAAAAGTTCCACGGTACAGAAAGTGGAACACCTTTAAAAAACACTAGTCTAGAGCCATAATTTTTTTAATGGAAAGTCTTGTGGTTATTTCCTATGATGTGCATGTGTTATTGTCATGTCTCTGATCGGGATGTATGCGAGAATGGGGTTAAATGTGAGTTAAATCTCTCAAAATGCTTACGTTTGCCAACATTAGGAGGTCTGACATATCTGAATGTGTTTAGTTCCATAGACAGGCGTGTATGGACATTATAGGAAATGACTTGGAGACATTCTATGTCAAAAATTATGGTTCTGGACTTTGTACTTTTCAGTTGATAAGAGAAAACAAGGAAAATCTCATTTAAACCAAAACTTTACCCTGTGTCCCATTGGAATAACTGTTTTTCTTTGATCGCGTCTGACATCAAGACGAACCATCTAGAACTCGGAAGACGCACAGATTCGTAGTAGGCAGAGGGTGTACATCACTCTGTGAAAGTCTCATTCCCTGCAGAAACTCGCTCTGGACGTCGGACTATCATAGAATCAGATGAACGAAGAAAAACTCGGCTTGCCGTCATGCGTTCAATCGGTTAGCAATTATTGATAAAATAGGTAAAATCAGAATTCGTATGGTAATCAGTGAAATACCAATGCTTGGTGACACTCTGCAGATAACATTCACTTGTTGACTTTTTAACTTGACCGCCGTTGCACCACCATCGCTTTGTACATTCTTCGTGACACTCAGCGACATCGAAAACCCTTAAAGGACCTTCGTCATCATGTCCATCCAGAAAATAGTTATCCTCAACTGTGTATCCAGTGCTCGCATCACATCGTAAACCAAAATAAATCCTTGCTCGATAACCACTGTTTGGGTGTTGTCTGAATACCACATATCCGCGTGTGTGCAACATCATACGACATTTTTTTTCTTTAATTTCGTAAGCACCTCCGACACAAAGGGTAGTTCCCAAGCATATGATGGTGCATTCGAAGAGCCCTGTAATATTATAGTGATGAGCACTATTTGTATGAGAGATCATCCACCCAGGAGCGTGCCAAATGTTCAGAAATGTTCCTGTTATTTCGACAGACTTTGACAAGCTGCTAAACATCGCGCATAATGCGACAAACATTAACAGACGTCTTGGATTCATTTTGATAGGAGTTCAAATGACGAGGACTAATCCTAGGCTTCTTCTTTGTAATCAGCATTGCTCGTGATAAAACCAAGTAACTTGAATAACAATGGTGATAATTGCTTACAAACTCTTTGGAAAATTGACAAAATCAAAGTTTAAGTTTAAATAACAGCTAGAAACCATTGTTGTTGCAGCAACAGTTCTCGCAAGATTGTTTAACTAGTAACATTGAGAAATAGAACCGACGTCTTTGTCAAAGATTATTTAGATATCGTATTCAAGGATCCGAGTTGGTTGCATTGTTTGTGTCAAAACTACTGTACTCGCATTTGCTGTGAACTGTCTGTGTTTTCTACTTGAAGTCTCACTGTCACGTCTTCAGTTTTCAAAGGAATTGCTACCCCATGGGAAAATTGAAAATTTCATCTTCATTGTCTCATACTTCTATTGTTCGACAATTCATCCCAGGCTTCGCAGTAAGCCAAACAATGGTCGACGGTTATCCAATTAAAAAGTCTACTGGTATTAGTCCGGCAGCCAGAACGAGTTTCTGCAGGGAACGAGGCCGAGAATAAGACTTTCACAGAATGATGTACACCCTGTGCCCATTACGAATCCGCGCTTCTGCCTTCTTCTAGTTCCTTGGCAGACAGGATCAAAGAAAAAAAGATAGGACGCAGATTGCAGTTTTTGGCAAAAATGACAATTTTCTATGTTTTTCTCTTATCAACTGAAAAGTACTAAGTCTAGAACCATAATCTTTGACATGTAATGTCTTCAGGTCATTTCTTATCAGGCTCATGAACATTTATCTATGAAGTTACATACATTCAGATTTGAGTCTCTTACTGTAGGCAAGCACCAATATGTTGACACACTCTATCCACATTGAACCACATTCTCGCATACATCGCCGATCAGAAGCATGATAATAACACATGCACTGACCTGAAGACATTCCATGACAAAAATTATGGCTCTAGACTTAGTATTTTCAGTTGATAAGAGAAAACATGCAAAAACTCAATTTCACCAAAATTTTACCCTGCATCCCATTGGATTAACTGTGTTTTTCTTTGATTGCGTTTTGACATCAAGAGGAACCATCTAGAACTCGGTAGACGCGCATATTCGTAGTAGGCATGTGGTGCACATCATTCCGTAAAAGTCTCATTTTCAGCCTAGTTCCCTGCAGAAACTCGTTCTGGCCGCCGGACTATAACCACAAGGCTCGAAGTTTCAATCACCCTTCCGATTTCCTATTGGAAGGCTAAATACTGTAGAAGAATGCTAAATACTGGTAGCTAAATATTGGAAGTAATATGCAAGTTCCATAACACCAACATTAATCCAATTCAATGAAAACTATCCGCCTCACAATTATATCTTTCTCAGTAGATGGATAGTATACTACACTTTTGAAGAAGCAGAAAACCGGTTGTAAACGTGAGCGGTTTTACCTCTATGGTCAAAATACATGTCTTTGTTTTTTTTAAGAAATTTTGAAATGATGACTTTCGATATTAAATCTACTTATGCAGAACAATAAACTTTGACTTTAATTAATAAAACGTTCGTAGATTTTGAAAGTGTCTTTCGTGTTTACATGTAACTTATTTTGACTGCATTTTCTGACTGACTTCGTCACTATGAACATAAATATATTCCGTTGGTCTCAAGTTACATGCATCAGGGTTGCAACCGGCCGCCGGTCATCCGGTTTTAGTAACGCCGGCCGCAAACTTTGAAGGCCGACCGACTTCTCATCACGCCTGCCGGCCGGCCGGTTAATTTAATTTGACCCATGTCGACCGTTGATGACATTTAGTCTAGAATGAATTGCTTAGTCAATCATTACAACATTTAGAGCATGTAAATGTAGCATAATCTGAGAGTATCTACACGCATGTTCTGTGACACAAATATTGCAAACTGTTCTTTAAATTGTTAAAAAATGATTACCGGTTTTTTATACATGCAGTTCAAACCTTACTTTATCTCAAATAAAGTTTCGTGAATCATTTATTCTAGCCTGCATGAATTTTTGAGATATATAGCAAAATGTATATCGTGCAATTATTCCAGATATTGAATAATTTCACTATATAGGCAATTCCATATAGCTCGTTGTAACGGACGCTCGTTGGCAAGACTTTTTCAGCTGTATAGGCAGTTCAAAGTATCCTAGATCCTCTGGATTTCACACACGTATTTGTTTATGTTAGTTATTCATCCCTGAGAAAAATTAGACCGAAGTTCGCACGACAGCCAATTTGAGAGCCCAAAAAGTTGGCGTAACGGACGCTCGTGGAGAAAATCTAATTTTGACTTTTTAATTTTCATCTACAAAATTCTGCGAATTGACTGGGAGCTTCACTTTCAAGTGATATTTTCCTAGAACTAAAGACATGAAAGTTTAAGAGAATGATTTTCGTTAAGCACGGAATGGTTCCGATTTCATCTTATAATAACATTTCCAACGTTACAGACGCTCGCGTAGCGGACACTCGATCTGTCCACTTCCTTATTTATGCTTGTAAATCAATCTTATGCTCACTTCTTCGGAGACTATTAATACATTAATGATGCTTTTATGTTTTAATCAATTAACCTTGGTAGTTTTGGGTCATAAAAGCAGTGTAACGGACAATAATAGTTATTGTTTTTATTTTTTGGTAATTTATTTCTCATTTTTATTAACACTATCTATTATTGGATTGACAGTCTATTATTCCAATTAAGAATTCAAACATCCTTATAACATCCTTATGTACATCCTATATAAGTACATGCTGTATATTATAAGTATTGAGAAGCATTTGGATGAGTGCAAAATAATAGTGCATGCCTCTATGTACAGAGTTCATCGAGTTTAAACTTGTCATGTTAGTCTAAAGCGCATGTTCTCTGGCTGATATAGAATGAAGATCAGATCAGGAAGACCTTGTCGAGGGCTGAGAGAGCTAGCTTTAAAAAGACATCTCAAAATCGGTTTGTTGCAATTTGAACACTGCTCCTTTTCACCATACTGCACTTTAAACTTTGCTCTTTACATAGAATACATTGCTCGATGAACCTATCTTTCTGACCGGGAACTTCCCTTGCAATTTCTCTTGTTATTCTACTTCATCGTGTCGTTGCACATTACTTGCAGCATTCATCGATTGTTGATTTCTTTGATATTGTTGATATTGTTGTTGAAGATTTCTGAGGTTCTTTTCACTCTCCTGATAGCTTCATTGACCGATTGTGGTATTCGACAGACGTATGATACTTGGTCATTAACCATCCATATGCTCTCATTATTTTTGATTTTTAATTGGTATATTCATTGACACATCTTACTTTCTTAGAGATTTCGTAGAAATTCACTTCCTCCCAATTTCATCATTTCTCTTGCTAGCTTGCTTGCTGCTTTCATCATTGATTGCTCTATTCTATTTTCACTAAAAGGCCTACCATAGAGTAAGTATATTAGGTAGAGTGGTAATTCCACATTTATTAAATCCCCAATGTGCATACACTTTCGATTTTATTAAATGAACTCGAGGGGAATATAGTTGGTAATTGTTACCAAATGTGAGAGATGCGAAGTTTTGCAGTTTTGAAGAAATGCCACGGAATTGAGTGATCATGATAGTAATACAGAAGGAATGATTGTATTTCACGGATCCTCCGTGTCATGACAGACTTGGAGAGGTAATGTTTGTTAGATTAGTAACTCGATGGGTTCCTAATACTTTCATGCTGAACCTCAAGAGCATTTTCCTTTAGCGTGATCATATCACACGGTGCGCCTGAATCAAGTTTTGGATTAAAAAAATATACCACGAGCGAAACCAATTTTTTCACGATCTATGACCTCTTGGGACAAAATAATCGCAAAAATAAAAATATTTCAATGTACAGATTTTTTACAAATGAGCTTTTTCAAAATGGCCGCCCTTTTTGCTATAAAATCGTCAAGTTGTACATTAGAATGACTTTTCTGCCTTGTTAACTCACTCCAGCTGCTCAAATATGTCAAAAAATATTATCCAGCAAATGGCATAGCGTTTAGCTCGTAACGGAATATCTATTTTTCATTCATAAGTAGTATATTATCGACATGATGCTATTTTCATAAAAGGAAAATATTTTTTTATTTTTTAGTGAAACAAAAAGTCATTCAGTTATTAGCGTTCCATAAAGGCATTAGATCACATGTTGTCATTGAATTGATGGATTTAAAAGGAAAACCATGTCTTCAGCTAGCAATTATCAACTTAAATTTGACTGCAGGAACATTTATGAAAATAATTATAGTAGTATTTATTTCAACTGTAACTTAACTTCATACATGACTGTGACGGCGGTTTTTTGATATTCACCCTTGAAACAGTCGTTAATCATCAAATATTTCTGTGCATTATCAGTGTGTTACACGTCATTCACAATCAAAAATATCTGGCATTTAAGACACAGGTTTGCAATGCTTTTCCTATATCATGGTCAGTATTTGACTAGCGCCATCATGTGATATTTCGCTTACTATGACTCATACTTGCATTCAGGCATGATTTGAATTTGAACTATGTGGCAGTGATATCTACCGAATTTGAAATTAGTCTTGGAATGGCTTCCGCTGGTAATGATCTTGTCTGTGCCGAGAAAAATCATAATGAAAATCGCAAGAAAGTGTGCACGGTATGCTACCGTAAAGGAAAGCGGGGTATTTCTGAAAGTGACATGAAAAGCATCCAGGAGTTTGTTATTGACGGTTATACGACGGAAGATGCTAATTTTCCAGAGGCATTGTGCAATGGCTGCCATATGTTGCTTTCTAAGAAACGACGTGGATATGATGTGACTTTTCCGTTGATTTCTGACTACAACCCTAATCGACCGATAATACTTCGATCAACCACAATTTGCACCTGTCGTATTTGTTCGGTTGCTCGCGCCGATTTATAGGAAGCCAATAAGATGAAGAAAAAAGCTGGTCGTCCTCAACAACATTTCAGTGCCACATCCGAGACTCCACCTAGTTTTAAGGTATCTAGCCTTTGTTTTTCAAAATTATATCCAGGATGTTCCCACTCGAGAGATTCTTGTCGATCAAAGCGCCGAAGAATTCACAATATTGATAAATTATTAGATTCCCCCACAAAAATCACTAAACAGCGGGTTGCATCGCGCATTATTGATGATGTTGGAACTTCACTGTCTACATTGAGTGGTAAGAATAAAAATATTTCATTGAAAAACCCTAACGATAGTCTCCAGCTTTCGGTTGATGATATATCTCATATTCAAGATGACTTGAATCTTATTATCTTATTACATCGATCAGTCTGTGTATTTAATGCTAGACATTTTTGATTACGAATTAGTACACTACGATTTCATGATTCGAACAAGTTGTTACTTGATTAACGATCGTGTTTTTACTTTTCCTCATGTACATAGGCCAACATACTATTGATACATAGTACTTGAGGGGTGAATATCAAAAAACCGCCGTCACAGTCATGTATGAAGTTAAGTTACAGTTGAAATAAATACTACTATAACTATTTTCATAAATGTTCCTGCAGTCAAATTTAAGTTGATAATTGCTAGCTGAAGACATGGTTTTCCTTTTAAATCCATCAATTCAATGACAACATGTGATCTAATGCCTTTATGGAACGCTAATAACTGAATGACTTTTTGTTTCACTAAAAAATAAAAAAATATTTTCCTTTTATGAAAATAGCATCATGTCGATAATATACTACTTATGAATGAAAAATAGATATTCCGTTACGAGCTAAACGCTATGCCATTTGCTGGATAATATTTTTTGACATATTTGAGCAGCTGGAGTGAGTTAACAAGGCAGAAAAGTCATTCTAATGTACAACTTGACGATTTTATAGCAAAAAGGGCGGCCATTTTGAAAAAGCTCATTTGTAAAAAATCTGTACATTGAAATATTTTTATTTTTGCGATTATTTTGTCCCAAGAGGTCATAGATCGTGAAAAAATTGGTTTCGCTCGTGGTATATTTTTTTAATCCAAAACTTGATTCAGGCGCACCGTGATCACAGGCAACCTGCCACTGGTAGAGCAAAATCACAGAATCAAAGACAATGATTTCAATGATTTTTGAAAGATGTAAATGGGTCCACATCACCATTCAGATTCAAGAAATGAAACATGAATTTAGTGAATCATAAAATAATGCCATGAAAATTGATTCAAAAATCTTGAAATTTCAGTCAAGAAAGCACGAATAATTTCGTTACTTCTTCATGAAGACTTCCATTATAATGCGGATCATGGAATTCCCTTAATAATCAGGTTAATTTCCGCTTAGTTAGGATGCTTATTAGCAAATATTCAGTCCTCTTTGATATCTAGCCTGTTTTATGCTACTTATATAGGAGCGTCATCTCGGCAGTATATAAATTTGCAAAATTTTGACTTTTTTATAACTGCTCAAAAATGTTTTGGACCACAGGAAAGTATTCTCCGCAAAAACTGAATCTTTTGATATAAAGGTTTTTACTGTATTCAGATACTTTTTTGAGTCGACACTCTACCTACATATCCCTACTCTATGAGGCCGACTCTTTATTAGCTCGCTTTGAACCTCGTCATCGCAGTTTTTTGCCTTAGATAATGCTACAGATCAAAATAACAAACTACATTTAGTAAGTCAACTCCTGTGGGAGCATCACCTGTAGCTGAAAATAAGTTTCTAAGATTTTTCAGCAAAGCGAGCGTTCGTTACGTAACGGACGCGCGGAATTTCAATCAAACATAAAAATTTTTGAAATCAATCATTCGGAGCATTGATTGCATTACTGGATTGCATTGCTTAAACTCCCTTTAGTCCCGAGGTTTCAACTTTCTATATGCTTTTGCTAACTCTACAGATAAATTGGAAGTATTTTGAGCGTAACGGACGCTCACGATTTTATCACTATTTTCAGATGACATTCTTGTAATTTCTATGATAGATGTGCAAAATCAAACTTCACGACCTAAAAATATTTGCATCCTTTTTTGAACAGTGTAAAAGATTTGTATGCGCATATTTCAAATGTGAATAAAAATATGTTACTTTTTTACAATTGTGGGCCAATTTTTACTATACTACCAAAATGTCCTCTAATTTCGAATAGAGCGCTTGTAGATACCATTCATTATCAATTTCTAGCGACTTTGTGTATTGGTCGACATAATTGATGAACAAAATCATCGAAATCTCAATAGAAATTTTCAACGTGGCGGTTGATGCTTACGTGGAATTGCCCACTTGGGATGGTTTATGCAACACGTGGAGCTTAAAGCTGCAATGAGCTACAGAATTCAATGAAACTTAAGGCTTACTACCCGAACATTTAACAGTGGATCATGGATAATGTTTTGATGAGCTACATGCAAGCGAATAATTTTGATTGGCGTTGCAAAGGTACAGTATCAAAAGATCTGAACTTGAACAGTAGTGGAGAGAGATTTCTCAATTGAATCACTAGAATTCCTTCACAAGTGAAGAAGTGAGATCTCACTTCATTGAATCACTTTAAATCACGGTTACACGTCGCAGACAAAGCATTTCGTAACATCAGCACTCAGTCAGTGATCAAATAGTTCATCTCAGAACCTTTGTCGCTAGAAAAACATTTATTATATTGGAACTTAGAATTTGTTGACCGCTTAACCCCTTAACGCCGGAAGACGAGTTAACTCGCTAACTATATGCGCGACGTACGAGCTAACTCGTCATACTAATATGCTATGAAATACATGTTTCATCCGTTCCGCGCATTTCGTTTGTCATTTAATTGTGGATGAAATAATCCCTTTCTTTTATGATTCTACATAATTCCAACATCACAAACATTGGCAGCTGTACCGATATAGCCTTCTTCTTAACAGAGCCATGTTTCTCTTTTTGACTGATACATTATTTTATTCACAATTGGGACACACACCAGTATAGGAAAGCGTGTGATGCCATGTATTATTTGCTAACAACCAAGGCGTAATATGCAGACAGCATCACGTGATCCCGACTGCGCGCACACTTATAAGCGAATCGTACGAATCGTAGCAGTGAAATATTTATTGCAATATGTTCATTACATCTAAAAAGCCTTAGGCACCAGCAGCAAGCAAGACAAACCTAAAAAAAGTGCTTCCATTTTTTGCAATATTCTCAACAAAAAATCCGAAACACGACATGATTGTCCTTTTGAGGAACGGACGGTTCCAACAAAAACCTGGCCGTTTCCAACCTTGGCGTGTATGATGTTCGATGTCCACTTTGAGTTCTTCACTATTTTTGTGGGAGTAGGAGTAAATCTCTGTGCAATAAGCGGCTATCTGCGCACTATTGGATTTATATGTGTTTTTCTTTCATCCTGTCTGACAAGGAGTGGAGCCAGGTAGAATTCGGCAGACGAATTGATTCGTGGCGGGCATAGGATGTACATTACTCTGTGAAAGTCTCATTTTCGGCCTCGTTCCTTTCAGAAACTCATTCTGGCTGCCGGACCAAGAATTTCATCTTGCAAACTCTGATTTCACTGAAAAGCTCATTTTCAATTTAGATTTTTGATAATGACTTTATTTGTAATTTTATTGTTTTTGCTTGATTTATCTTAAATTCTATGAATGTGTCAGCCTCACAATTCCCATTATGGAGACTCTGTTTTTTCAATAAACGTGATTGTTATTATAATTAGAGAAACAAGAAGAACAACGATGGGGAATTTTTTGCCCAAAACAGTCACAATTCACCCAAATACTTTTTGCAAGACCGAAAGCGGTCCTTACCTTATGTGTCACTGATAAATCCCGTGAATCAACTATAGCACAACCAAGACGACTTGAAATTGAGTCCTTAATCTCCTTTCAAAGATCGCCCGAATAGCGAGACATATATATGAGAAATATTTCCGGAAAATTCGAAAATTTTTTCGAAAATCTTAGAAGTTGAGAAACCTCAATTCAGTTCTGTTATCTGATTGCTGCTAGTTTTGACATTTTGACATTCGCTATGACATTTTCTTCTTTTGATAAATTTATCGTTGCTGCTTTGTGTTCCTACTAGTTTTCACTTTATCAGTAATATGCTTGGTATGGTAAACATGATATGTTATCGAAATCATTGTTGGTGTTTCCTTTGTTCTATTTGTGCTAATGTCTTGTTCTGTCATGTGAAAACTGAATAATGTTCCTGTATATAAATCTGAGTGCGCATGTGTGAAACATCAATAAAGTTGTCTGTGGACACAGGCTGGTGCTTTCACTTTCGACAAGCTATCACGGCTCAAGATGACAACATTGAAATTGGTTGACGCTGTTCGTTGCTTCAAAGGTGATGGCACTGACGATCTGGAGTTGTGGTTGGATAGATTTATTGTCGCTTTGGACGTGACTAGCAAGTGATCCTCCAGTGGAGATCGGGACGCAGAGATGGCTCGCTTGATGCCTGTATTCTTGGAGGGACGCGCTTACACAACGTGGAAGCAATTGTCGGATACTCAAAAAGCGAATCTAGATGAAGTCAAATCAGCTTTGCGTCGTGTATATGGCTTGAGCAAATCAGCAGCGTGGAGAAAGATCAAGAGCATTCGCTTGTTCCCAGGAGATCTTGTCGATGTCATCGCGGACGAGATCTGTGGATTGTTGAAGATTGTGTTGGAAGTTGATCCGCCTGATCCACCAGTTGCCATCACGCTGATTGATGCGTTGCCAAGTAATATTGCTGAACAGGTGACGCTATTGCATGGAGAGAAAATGGTGCTACGAGATGTTATTTCGTGTACAAAGTCTCTACAAGTTGGGCAAGAAGGAGCAGAGGTCCTGTCAGCTGCGGCGACGGAGATGAAATCTACGCCAAACTCTTCAACATCACGTCCACAGTCGTCAGTAAGGTGCTACGGATGTCGGCGCCAAGGTCATCTTCTACGAGACTGTCCAGTGGTGTGCTTCCGGTGTGGCTTGCGGGGTCACTTTCAACGCGACTGCAGAGTGAAGCTTCAGGGAAACGAATCAGCGGGTTCAACATTGCCGGATCAGGTTGTACCCGCATCGTCGCATTGATCCGGAACGTGGATGTGGAAGGGCGATCTGCTATTGCTCTTATTGACAGTGGTTGCAGTGTGACACTTATTGGTAAGAAATTGGCTTTGGGCAGACCTAGGGGGCGGGAAACTCTGAGATTGGATACTATGGATAGAGACCTGTTGACTAAGGGGTCCGTTAATGTAAGTTCCATTCAGGCGGACGGTGTAGAATTGGGTCCAGTAAAAGTTCACGTAGTCCCATACCTACCTGCAGGAGTGGATATAGTCTTGGACTATCGGTTGCTGAACAAAGGCATACAGTCACATCCAGGTGGCACCACCCCTATATGTGCGGAGGTTCTGCGCAAATGGAGACAATTGGGTCCAAAATGCGCAATCATGGATCTAAAACGGGCATATCTCCAAGTGCACGTCGATCCTGACCTATGGAAATACCAGGCGGTTCGATGGAATGGCCAGGACTATCTACTCACTCGTCTGGGGTTTGGATTAGTCTCAGCACTGAAGATTATGACCAAGATAGTACAGACTGTGATAGACGCGGATGTGAGGCTGAAAGGGTCCGTGAGCGGTTACATCGACGACATCTACATCGATCAATCGCGGGTGAAGGTGGAAGAGGTCATGGAGCATTTCAAGAGACATGGGCTTGTAGCTAAGCAACCTGAAATATTAGGGGACCAAGGTTTGAGAATACTTGGCCTGAGGATCGACGATCAGCTGCGCTGGAGTCGCGATGGTGAGCTACCAACAATCCCTGCAAAACCAACAAGGCGTGAAGTGCATAAACTAGTTGGAGCTTGGTGTGGGCACTACCCTGTAGCAAGTTGGTTGCGTGTGGCCTGTGGTTACGTCCAACGGCTCACTGCTGCGGAAGAAATCGGATGGGACGATCGTATTTCTCCTGAGCTTGGCAGCATACTTGAAGAGATCGATGCGAGATTAAGGCAGAACGATCCGCAGTAGAGAGTATATGAGCCTCCTAAGTCAGTGGGACGTACAACAGCAATTGGCATGTGCATATCGTGCACAAGGCAATGGCGTAATTGAGCGCGTGCACAGGACGATCAAAAGGTCCGTGAAGAGAAGTGGCAAGACTGTGGAGGAGATAGTGTTTTGGCATAATAATACGAAGGGATGTAAAGGACTTGCGCCTCATGAGATGATTTTCGGAATGAGCTCTAGAAAACCCCATTTAACTTCAAGTCGCGTGCTTATTGATCGGACGAACTTAAGCAGTGAAGACGATGATCTGTATGAACAGAAAGAGAGGAATCCCTTCATTGTAGGCGACAAAGTATATCTCAGGCCTGCATCTGGGAAATGTGATTTGAGATGGACAGGCCCCCACACAGTTACCCAGGTTAACTCTAGTGTCTCTGTCGTTTTAGATGAAGACGGAATATCGCGACACGTGAATCACATTCGACTTATGCCGCGATCACGTGAAGGTATCAGCACGTCTGAGATCGATCATGGCCCTAAGGTAACTGCGTCAGAATCCTCTTCTGAAGAAAATTCTGATTGCGAGAGTGTGGAAGAGGTAGAGGTCCGGAGGAGTTCCGGTGTCAGGAATAGGCCAGTTTGGTGGAACGATTATGATGTGGAGGTTTGATAACCTCGGGGGCGTGTTATCTGATTGCTGCTAGTTTTGACATTTTGACATTCGCTATGACATTTTCTTCTTTTGATAAATTTATCGTTGCTGTTTTGTGTTCCTACTAGTTTTCACTTTATCAGTAATATGCTTGGTATGGTAAACATGATATGTTATCGAAATCATTGTTGGAGTTTCCTTTGTTCTATTTCTGCTAATGTCTTGTTCTGTCATGTGAAAACTGAATAATGTTCCTGTATATAAATCTGAGTGCGCATGTGCGAAACATCAATAAAGTTATCTGTGGACACAGGCTGGTGCTTTCACTTTCGACAAGTTCGTTCTTCATCTCACGAGCAGCAAAATCTTGGTTCAGTTCAACGTTTACCAGTGAACGACAAGAAACCTCATTCATTCACTCACTCAGGTTTATTAAGCAATCATGGACAAAGCTCTTCTGTAATGATATTTATTTCATTCGCATTTCAATCAAGAAACTGGTTACCGGCACTGTTTCAACACCACACTGTAAATCGCTGGATACGAAAATATCATACAAACATATACCAAATTCACATACAATTTGAAACTAACATTTGATTCGACATTCTCGTATGTTTGCACAGATCTGGTATGTTTTTCATACGAAATCTCACTTACTTTCGTATGTGATTGGTATGTAGTGATACGAACTATTCTATCTATGATTGGCTGTTTTACGATGAAATACGAGTTGTTGGTATGTTTTGTGTACGAGACCCGATACAAATTCGTCCTCATTCGTATGCCTTTCGCATGTAGAGTTTTAGGTCATCTAGCAAACAAATTATATATATATTACATACTGCTTTCAAATAACTTCTGTCAGTAATATGAGTCATATACACTCCTATGGATAGCGTGGTATTTAGAGCATTTGATCTAGCCTCGATTTTCTGTGATATTAATACCGTGTGTCATCGTTGCTACTTGTCTAATAACATTCACACGACTCATAATTAGCTCATTTCCATGAACGAAGTTGATCGACATCATTTCAATAAAAACGATAGCTTCCGAGCTACCATGCTGAATTATATATCGCAAACATAACTATTTTTGCATTCATGAATTATAATGTGCTTTTATTTCGGATTGATTATATGCCCGATTTCAAAATTACATAATGCATAAACGTTGATGGTTATATACTTGTTGATTATTTATGAAATACCTTTGACTTACGTGTATTAAAATCGAATTCAGTATTGTAAGTTTGACTTTTAAATGTCATTATCTTACTACTTACAAAACAGTATTGAGTGCCATGCAACCTTAAAGCGATCTTTATTGACAAAGGGCCTTAAATCATGCGAAAAGCATTCAAGCAGATACAAAAATATACCAAAACTTATTTTGGTATGCATCCTTCGCATGTGATTGGTATCGAACGATTTACAGTGCAGTGACTTCACTGTTCAAATATGACGTCACTGACCAAAGATGAGTTTGCGACATAAAGTATGAAGCGAAAATCAGTTAGGTTGGATGGTTTGATGAAACCTCTTCGAATTATTTGATGACTGTGTCGATTTTCCCACTGAGGACGTTGACCTGCCTGCTAGAGAATCCATTGTCTGACGAGTAGCAAGAAATGCAACGGATAGAAAGAGTCCTTGTAAACTCGTTAAGATTGAACTCATGAATTTGAAAAATTGGTCATTTATAATGATTGCTATCAATTGTGGTATCCAAGTAATCCCCAAAATAAATGTTATTTTCACACATAAACGAATCATATCCCGATGTGCTGATTGTCGCACTGTCCGCGTTTCTGAGGCCGATTTCCGGAAGTAATTACATAATATGATGACGATTGTAGCATTGAAGGCGATTAAAAACACTACGGGGACAAATAACCACACCAATTGGGCTAACCCTTTATTGAAATAGCAACAGCCATTGCCGAAATTTGGACTGAAGTCAAAATATGAATATTTCTCATCGAAAATGAAAGTAATCATATTGAGTAAGAGAGGAGTTCCCCATCCGCCAAGGCCGTATAATGCAAATCTGCGGATTTTTTTGCCACGAGTAAACTCAAGCTTACTTTTTCGGTTAAAGTGTAGCAATAAATCAACCGCAATTATGGTCATCCAAATAAAACTCCCAAGAAAGAAGAAGTATGTCAGATGTCCGATTAGACGACACCAGATAGAGTGACTCTGAATATGACCAGAAATCAGAAATAGGATGTATGCCAGCAATGTTGTGGAGCCCAAACTTATTGTCAGGACGCCGGCAAAATTCCTAAGCTGTTTCAGCGTTGCAAATATTAAAATGAGTACCAGAAGAGCTATAGATGAAATTATGCAAAGAACTGTTGTGGTAATTGCCTGATAATTCATATTCTTCGAATCACAAGGTGATGAAATTGCTTGACTCAGATTACCAGATTGTGACGAAAGATGGTCATTGCTTCTCCTAGGATTCTGGCTTTTCATGTCAACATCAATTAACGCAGCGAAGTCTAGAGATGCTGTGAAGTCTCTCATAGCTCCATCGTGACGAGCTCCAGTCGAATAGGGAGGTCTGAGTTCAGTAGTGTTACAATCGGCGCTTTCAGTGGAACACCTATGACAGTGAATATTTTTGTACACTTTTCCTGAACAGCTGACTCGATCTGTTGACCCATTGGCGCACATGTTTGCCAGTAGTCCGTCAGAAACAGGTGGACAATCCTTGATTTCGTCTCGATAGCAGAAATGAAAGGCGATATCTGATATATCATACCAAAGAAGACAGAGATGCTTTTTTAAGCGATTTAGGATTTCTGTAGTTGAGAGTCTGCCTCTGCCGATGCATACCAATCGAGATGCATTGGCATAGACGATGTCGGTAATCCCATGACATTTTGCACAATAGCGATTCCGAAATAGTAAGCCATCTTCTGTGTAGACAGGGACATGAAAAATGAAGCCATGCACAAGAGTTTTATCCTCACATTGCAGTTTGATGGGATTCCCGATCCAATTTGATGGACAGCGTCGTATCATATTTATTCTGTAAGGATGAATAATATTGCTGTCTTGCGGATTTACACAATCGCTGCTTTGCAGTGCATTCGCCGTCTGATTACCAGCAAAACTTGAATTATGTGAGCAGCAATCTTTGAAATATTTGCATGAGGATTTGAGAGAGCATGTAAACTTTGTATCGTTTGATAATGAATGACGCCTACTTTCGTTAGGTCGAAAAGAATACACAACATTGGCAATGGATAAAAATGACACTACTCTAATATACCAGAACCGAAAACAGTCGCACATAGTGAATGTCTGAAGTCTGCCTGAATTCGAATCATTAATAAAGTCGAATGAAAAGAATAATTTTCGCTTGCAGATATAGATGATTGGGCTGTGGTTGGGGCAAAATGATTATATGACACGGAAGCTACTGATATTGAATATCTAATTTTAGTTTGCCAGATTGTCTCGGAATGTAACTCTGCAAAGTAAACAAATCATTATCTTCTGGAAATTTTATCTATATTTCATACGGAAATGGAAGGTTGCATGTGAGACCCCTTATCTGCAATGTCAGATCGTCCCATAAATCGTTGAACTAAAAATGATCAAATTTCGGATTCTTTCTTGGACATGCTGTTTAACGAACTTAACAAACTGTCAATGAATTCGGCATTATGTGAAATCTGACATTTGCATGAGTGTGTGATCAAGCAACTGTAAATGGGAAGAAAGAAGCAGGCTTTCCCCACTTATGCAGCTTCCTCCTCTCAGCGAGGTCACTAATTAATATGACTTTAAAATAAGACTTTAATATTATGTGAATATGCTCTAAATGAAGACGTGAACTAGGAAGAAGGTGTGAGCTCGTCATCACCGAGTACTTCGGTTCGATTCCAGGGTCAGGCGAGTGTGGGAAGGGCAATCAAGGGTGTTGGTGTCCTTCATTTTGTCCATCTCAATTTTGTCAACTTTGTTTTACTCACAGAATTGGATTCATCTGCGCACACTTCGGTTTCCTAGAAAGGAATGATTGCATGTAACCTAAATACGAAATGGTGAATCACAGAATTAGACAACTTACTCCTTCTCGAGTCGATAATTCGTGTATCGCTTGCTATTGAAAATGGCAAACAATAAGCTCTCAGCAGTGAGAAATGCGTGCGTGCTGTGATATCACTTCGCACACACCGAAACACCATCGCTGTCTGGCTAACATTTGAACGGTGTATGCAGGATACAGTGAGAAATGCTTAGAAGAGGATGGTGAAATCATCAGGTCAACTGATTTTCGTGCGCCTGCTTTTGTTAAATAATGATCGGATGGGTCAAAATTATCAGAAAACTTGTACGCAATGATCTGAATTCTTCGTATCTGAAGGATTTGTGGCAATCGAAGCACTTGCCAACTCGGCCACATGGAAGAAAGGCTCCGTGCCTAATGTGTTTGCGAGTATAAACAACGTTCATTTATTTATTTATTTGCTGGAATTCAGAGCAATCCGCAAGCGACGCACGACTTTTTTCCTATCTCTGTAAGGTATTAGGAATTCCTTTTTGCCCACTTACATAAGTTCCTCGATATGCCGTCGATTTCGAATTAATCACACTTCTAGCAAACCGAAGCAGATAAAAAAATATATAATTCTGTGATCTTTACTCGATAAATGGGGATTGTTACATGGAGGGCCCAATAATGCTTCACACGAATAGATACTCATTCAACTAATACTACAGGGTGCGGCATAAAAAGCGTGAGTAAACTTTAAAGTAGCATACTTTGCTAATTATCCAACAGAAATTAACAAATAATGTCTCATTCTGCAGCCAATACACATCTTTATTGCCATAATCAACATTGCAATGATTGCACTTGAGGCTGAGAGCATAAGGTACATGCAAAGGAGAAGAACTCGAAAGCCAAGAAACTAGATGAAAAGAACAACGACTGAATGGAAAAGCTAGCCTACTTTCAATTCTTCACTCAAACGATAATAATCAAGGCGAAGTCTTTCACCATTGTTGCAAATGACCAAACAGCTTTCATTTCAATAATGCAATACTGAATATTTGTCGATACATAAGGGGATCAATGCTTTGAATCAAATATGTATCACCAGGGCAGATAGTTTTCGTATGAAAATCGATACCCAGAACATCATTGTGGCTTTCATTAGAAAGCAGTCTATCTTGCATATCTATGAACTTTCTACAAAAATCCAATTTCAAATTTAGAATGAGGAGTAATTACAGTCAGGGTTATAGCTGCAAATATTTATTCAACTTTGTCATTGAATTATGTCACAACCAAAAGAGTAGGGATATATAGGTAGAGTGTCGACTCAGCAAAGTATCTGTATACAGTGAAAACCTTTACATCAAAAGATTCAGTTTTTTCCGGAGAATACTTTCCTGTGGTCCAAAACATTTTTTGAGCACTTTTTAAAAAAGTCACAATTTTGCCAATTTATATAGCCTACTACCGAGATGACTCTCCTATATACGTAGCATGAAACAAGTTGGATATCAAAAGGAATGAATATTTGCTAATAAGCATCCTAACTGAGCGGAAATTATGCTGATTGTCAAGGGAATTTCATGAACCGCATTATAATGGAAGTCTTCATGAAAAAGTCGAGATTTTAGTGTGCTGTCGTGGCTGAAATGTTTTTAATTCAATTTTCACCGGCTTGATTTTATGATTCACTAAAGTCATGTTTCAGTTCCTGAATCTAAATAGTGATGTGGATCCATTTACATCTTTGAAGTTAATTGAAATCACCGGCATGATTTTATGATTCGATCATTAAATTCATGTTTCATTTCTAGACTCTGAATAGTGATGTGGGGCCATTTACATCTTTCAAAGTTAAATGAAGTCATTATCTTTGATTATGTGATTTTGCCATGCCAGTGGCAGCCGTTGCCTGATCACGCTTAAGAACATTCTCTTGAGGTTCAGCATCAAAGCAATCATCGAGTTGCCAATTTAGCAAACATAACCTCACCAAGGCTGTCAGACACGGACTATGTGTAAAATAATATCATTTCCTTCTTCTTTATACTATCATGATCAGTCAATTCCGTTGTAATTTCTTCAAAGCTGCATAAATGCGCATATCTCCAATTTGGAAACAATTCTGACTGTATCTCCTTTGAGTTCATTTAATAAAATCGAAAGTGTATACACATTGGGGATCTAATAAATGCGGAGTTACCACTCTACCTAATATACCTACTCTATGGTCACAACTTAGTAGAGAGAAAAAGAGTTCATTAAACCAGTCAAATGTCTACATCATTTGCATCCACAGTGGATCCCTTATGAAATTGTTAAAGCGATCCCGTGATGAAGATCTGAATGATCGATCATGAACACACTGAATGTAGTTTGGTGTTCAAAAGTAAGTATGATGACATTTTTCTCAATGAAAATGTTTGCGGTCAACTTAGAAGAGATGTGGAGTCTATGGAAGAAATAAATCAGGAAAATACGAAATTTCTGGCGTTCCGTTCCAAGGCATGATTGCTGAATGTTGATTTAGTCATCACCCAATTCATGTTGTGTGATATCATCTGCAGCAGAAAGACTTCGCCTTGATTATTATAGTTTGAGTGAAGAATTGGAAGTCGGCTAGCTTTTCCATTCAGTTGTATCTATTTTCATCCAATTTCTTGACTTTCAAGTTCTTCTGTTTTTCGTGTACATTGCACTTTCATCTTCAAATGCAATCATTGCAATGTTGATTATGGCAATAGAGATGTATATTGGCTTCAAAATGAGACCTTATTTGCTAATTTCTGTTGGATAATTAGAAAGCTATGATACTTTAAAATTTACTCACGCTTTTTTAAGCCCCACCCTGTAGTATTAGGTGACATGTTATTGTACAGTCAACAGCATTATCAACTCAATCAATCACTTTACCCTCCAGAGAACCACCTTAACACTGTAGCTGATGGATTCGAACCACCGGCTGTGAATGACTGAGGTGACAATGTTGCCTGAGCCTTATTGCATATTTAATTTGCGATTCAGTTATTCCTAATTCACCTTCTCGTCGACAGGTTCTTTTGAAGTTTGTTTCACATATGCGAAATTCTTTTAAGGGGATAAGGATGTAGTACTCTTCTGCTGCCGTGTGTATGTGTGGGGACATTTATTAATAATTAATCATCTGCTAAGTAATGTTAATTTAGCTACACAGCTGTACCCCCACCCCCTCTCACTTTTATTGCATTTTTAGGTGAATCTCGAGACCAAACAAACGGAAATTTTCGGAAACTCATTCGTGGTCAGAAAACAATTTTTAGGGGACAAAGGCTAGTTGAAAAAATATCTTAAATCAATGTAAATGAAATCCTACATTATAGCCTGTCTAAAAGCACGGTTTATGCGCGTTCACATGATGCAAAATTTATGCATATCACAACGAAATTTCTTCCTCGAAGATAGAATACCTATGCTTGGGACAGGACTTTTTTGGTACTTCATCTACCTTGAGTTACATTTTCATGAAGAAAACTTTGTTCGATTGATTTGAATCTATCATGACCGAAAAGAGGAGATCTCAGGGATGAAGATGAAAAAACAATAATGAAAATCAGCTCAGAACTAAAGATTTTACACACGAAAGACACGGTTTTTGACAAATGTTATTATACAAAATGGATTTACCCCTAACCCGCGCGTCACTGGGGCATTTTTCCGAACGCGCCCCACTCGTGGGTGCGAATTTCGCCGCTAAAGAAGCAGAATATCAAGGCCCCTAGTTGGCTTATATGCACCAGGGCTGGAAAGGCCACCAATTTCAAACACCGGTCGCCGGGCGTCCGACTACTCATTACACCTGTCAGCCGGTTATTCTAATTTGGCTCATGTCGATTATTGACGACATTCATTCTTTTGCATAGAAAAGCATGTGCAAAGGACCGATTTATATATTTGAAGACAAAGTGACAGTTAAAATCAGAACACGAGGCCTTTCGTCCGCTCTAAGTCGTGTGTTGACGCGGAACGGGTGTTAATCACGGGAACATAACCTAATAACATACAGTGTGAGACAAAGACAATAACATGGACGGTAAGTGGACGGCAATCAATGCAACTGCCATGGCAACCCAAGGCCAATCACGAACTGCCTCTGGACGCACAGGTCTGGAGCAATCGCTTAAATGGCCAGAGCCTCCACAAAACAAATTACACTTCTGACATCGGATCTGCACAAAATCTTAAAGCGCTTCCTGACACCTGAGAGGTCACATCCGTTGGCAAGTAAATGGCGAGCAATAGAGATCTCGGGCAAAGACTTGGATCGAGGAGGAGCACACTGCATTTTATTAAGTTATGTTCCTCTGATTAACACCAGTTCCGCGTCAACACACGACTTAGAGCGGACGAAAGGCCTCGTGTTCTGATTTTAACTGTCACTTTGTCTTCAAATATATGAATCGGTCCTTTGCACTTGCTTTTCTATACAAATTATGCAGCGGGTCAAATTTCTTCAAGACATTCATTCTATAACTTATTATTTAAAAATCGCAACTTGTAAAAGCACACAAGCACAACAATAAACGTGACGCAAACATTGCTAACAGTTTTTGGAAAATTCATCTTCTAACATTTATTCAAAGCCGTTGACTGTTAAACATGCAGAATTACTATTATCATTACTGATAACTAGTGATGACAAAAACAACCTAGGTACTCAAAATAACCGTAACAACTCATGAAGAAAAATTATAATTTTTTGTTCTTTTACCGCTCTTTTGTGGAATAATGTTCAAAGAGACGATTACTTGGGAGCACATAAAAGACTTAGATACTAAGTCTATTGCTGAATTCACGGCTGCTTTTGTTCAAGGATTCTGATTGTTGCTGAAGTTTGCTCTCTGTAATGCGTACTGCGAAGTTTTCTTAGTTGGCTTGACAGCGGCGTGAGAGCACGTCGATACTGACTGCACTATTCCATAGGCAATCATTTAGGGTAGGCCTACTTATGGGTTATCTCTCCCCACGTTTTCAAATTTGTCTAAAATCCCTAGAAATGAATCAATCGTCACAAAATTTTAAGCACAAGTAAATGAGGTTATTCTCTACCTACATGCCAAAATTTGCGCAAATAGTACTAGTTCTTTTTGAATTAGGAGCGATAACTTGAAGTGCAGCGATGCCGGCATTTTGATTTGACTTCTTATGACCTCACCGTCGGAGCAGAAAGCACTTGAGGTTAAAAAAGTCATTTCTCGACCACTCGTGAAGCGATGATGACCAGACCACATCCCTTATATTAATATGCTTGGCTTAATAAAGGTGTCACAAGGTAGAGGTCGTGGGAAAATTTCAAATAACAGTGGATGAGACGGAGAGAGAATAATGAACACACGAGTAACAATGATGCGTTGAACAGACGAAGTCAGATCAAGCTGTTGACATCGCTGCACTCCACGTGATCGTCTCTATAACAAAAAGTACTTGTCTGATCTGCATAAAATTTTGTATGTGGGTAGAAAATATACTTAAATACGTTTACCTGAAGTTTGGTGACGATTGATTTATTTTTACAGATTTTAGACTAATTTGAGAAAGTGGGGGAGATAACCCATAAGTACCTATATACCTATATATAAGTACTTATTATTATAAGTATATATTACTTATACTTATTATAAGTATATATATATATATATATATATATATATATATAAGTACTTATATACCTTGTTTACTCTTATTGAAGCCGAGCCTCCATTAGTAGCCGATTACAAATCGAAAAGTCACACTCATTGGAAAGCAGTCGCAGCATGGATACCGTCGTCAAATTGATTAACCAATGACTCACTACATTTCCTCATGTCTTGCTGTAGGCCTACGAAGGAAGGGGCATCATTTCATTATCGATAGTAAGTCGTGATGTCAGGAGGACAGCGAAGACAGGGTACGATTTCTGAGAAAATTGCTGTTTTAGATTTCGTTAAGCATCACAGTGTTGAAGAGACTGCATGAACTTTTAAAGTTGGTGACAAACAGAACGAAGAATGGAGGAAACAAGAGGACGATTTTCGAAAGACTGCGTCTGAACAAAAAGGTGGTCAAAAACGATTGCGTCTGAAAGGTGCTGGGAGACGTGTGCAATCGGATCCGTTGGAGGAAAGACTGCGTGCTAGGATAGATCAAAGAGACAGACGACTCAGAGTCTCCAGAAAAAATGTTCAGAAGATGACGCAAGACTTGAATTGTTGCTATCCACGAATTTCAAGACTAGTAATGGTTGGCTCAGTAAATGTTTATCACGGAGCGAATTTGTGATGAGATCAAGATCAACGATCTGTCATAAAGTTCCTGCTGATCATTTAAGAAAGAAGCTTGCGCAGTTCTTTCGATTTTGTAACTGAAGTCCGCTAACGTGCGGATAACACATGTAATGAAATATAAAAATTTTTTGTACATAAAAGTGTAAGATAGTCCTGAAAAGGACTCATTAAGCGTTCACTGGTCTGGACACACGGATTCTCAAAAGCTCGAGAGACAAGAACGAAAATATATAAGTAAAACTGGACAATTCAACACTAAAACAAATATATGCAAAGGGCTCATCAGCAAGATGACCAACTGCTTTCGTCTCATTTCGGATCCTCTAACATCTTTGACGAATAAGCACTGACGGACCCACGCCATAGGCGTACCCCATAAAACAAAATAAAAATAAAATACACAGAAATAACGGTACTCAAAATACTGTGAATGCACTCAAATCATACCACATTGGACGGACAATTGTCTGCTTGAAAACAAGGCAAACTTTAGCAGGAGTGGAAAATGCTTGCTTTTCCATGCATCTTCTTAAATCACATAAAAGATAGCCTCTTTTTGTAAACAACTGGCATGTAATTTTAATCTTATCAACAACATAGCATAAATGTGAGCAAATACTCAAATATCTGAAAAACTTGACCTGCAAAAATTGTACTACCCATACAGGAAGGAAGAGGAATTTCAGGAAAGGTGAACAATACAACTTTAAAAGGAAAATCATCAAGCGTGTGATACACTGATGAATGGACTCCATCTTGAAAAGCACTAATATTAACATCTAAATAAGCGACACATTTGTTGCTATTCCTGTTTCTTTCCGCAATCAAATCATCCGGGTAGATTTGCATTAACAAGCTGTCAAAATGTTAGACAGATAAGAATAAAAATACCTATGGATGATACACCGACATGTTTAGGAGCTTCGGATCAAGAACCATCACGAAGAAGGTTCTTCAGATGTACCTCTGAAAAGTGCGGGTCATGAGAAGGTCAGAATAACTTTAATTGATGAAGCCCTTCATTCAAAATGAATCCCTTCATCATTATCCCTCGAAAAAAGACCTACAGCGAAGTTGAATAATATGAGCGATGTTGTCATTCAATACAACACGAAATGGTGGATGGATGATTGTCTCACAGAAAAATATTTAAAACTAGTGGTTGGAGAGTTTTCCTTTACTATGCGATTGACAGTATGGAATGCTTTCATTCTGGACTCATTCAGGCGGCTGTTATAAGCTGGAATCGATAATTGAAATAACGAATTCAAGAGAACTACGACCAATGGCAAAATATCGAAGAGCACTCATTTGGCAAGAACGTAAAATATGCGACCGTCTTTGCTCTATCAATTGGTTGATTGGGAACGAGAATCGTGGAACGCGACGGATGGTTTGGCTCAACTGACTTCTTCGATGAGTGAACTCAGTGTAGCTAAAAATTGACTATGGGTAGGACCTCATGGCAATCAATTGTAGTGAAGATGATGATGACAATATTTCATGGTGCATCCGATTGGCAGGGTAAGCTTTGTTTATTACTAAGATAAAGAACTTTGTAGCTTCATTGTTTTGATCTGTTATTGGTTTGTTGGTTATTGGTTATCTGTTATTGCATTGTAAGTAGCTTAATCAACGGTATTCTAAATTGACTGGTTTTCCATAGAGTAGGAAGCTTAAATCATAGAAACCGACGCATCCATTAGAATTCTAATCATGAGTAATTCAATTGAAAAAATAGCAGCCGGGACTCTAATAGAGACCGGCCTCTAAAAGAAGCCGGGGTGAATTCAACTTCAAAAAATAGAAGCCGGGGACTTCAATTAGAAAAAAACCTACTTGATCTCAAATGAAGTTTGCTGAATCGTGTTATATAAACTAAATGACTTTTGTAAGAATTATGAATTATCTAGCCTATCTATCGTAAAATTGTTATGTGCACTGAATGAGTTATTGCGATTCGCGTATTGCTGCTGAATTTATCTAAGTGCGAGTAAGTGTCTTACCTGATTGAAGATCAATTTCGATAAAAATAGATGAAAATCAGAACCGGTGCGCTTCATCGGGAGTTCTTGCTTATCCGGAGTCCCGGTCGTGTGTTATACAGAAATCGAGAGATCAAATCATGTCTAGCCTTCTAAGTTAAGTTGAGCGGATGTTAGTCTCAACTAGGCCTAGTAGATTACAGAGACGTCGAACAATCCTTGGCTGGTTTTGACAACATCAACCGCCGGCCAGGTCCCGGTCGGTTGCAGCCCTAATATGCACATTTCAATTTTCGAGTTATTTCTTATTAGAAAAAGGGGTTGCATTTAAGTCGCATGACATAAAGTTCTGAATAAGTTTCAGATCTAGACTGCTTATGATAAGCCGCATTTACCACGTAATTAGAGCAAATATTTTCAATATATCAAACGCGCTCGAATTAGTCTCCAATCAGTTTTTCAGCAAAGGAGGCTTGCAGAGTTCTTCCCTCCTGACCTCCGTGAAACACCTAGTTATTCAAAATTACTGACAGGATGTTCCTGATGTGGAATTAATCATCATAAATTTTTCATCGAATTAAGTGATGAGATGGCAAGGTGTGTAATAATATAAAATTGGATTTGATAAAATGTCAGCTCTGACTGCCTCTAGTGAATGCCAAAGGGTTCTACAATGCCCAACAAATCCTCATAGAGGCGCTATGGGAGCAGTGGGGATCCCCTCAGCACTCATACTCACCCAAAACCCCATGAAAATACCCAAAAAATCCCCTTAGATGCGCTATGGGAGCTGTGGCGATTGCCTCAGCAGTCACACCGATCCACACTTGGGTATACCCACAAAAGGCTATTACCCACAAAATCCTCATATATGCGGTGTGGGAGCTGTAGGGAAAGTCTCAGCCCTCATACCCACCCATACTCATGAGTTTACCCACAAAATCATCATAGAGGCGGTATGGGAGCTATGGGGATAAGCGTGAACAGAAAGCTCCCGTTCTTTGCTTCCCTCTAATATTTATACATGATTGGCCGAAATGACATAAGAATGAATGTTTCACTCGAGGCAGTTTTATCATGATTTTCAGTCGCCTGACGCTCAATGTAACGAGCGTGTACAATGCAGAATGCTAATGGTGACATTCTGGTTACAGTAGTTAGGGACAGTTGTTATAGTTGCTCTCCTTGAGTGGAAAAGTTACTGGCGGACAACATTTCAAGTCTCATTTCGTGTGATCTGATGTAGTCTACCACGCCCAATCGTGAGCCAACCAAAATTGGTGATGTTTGAGTGTCCTTGTGTATGGTCCAGTGGAAATTTTGTAAGGAATGACAAGAATGAATTGCAATTAATATTTTAGATTGAAAAAAATCCGGGCTTAACCTACTTCAGAAGTCTCACTTCGTGTAGTCTGTTTAATATTGCCCTGCCGGAGCTTAATAAGAAACCCATCTTGAATACTTGGATTGCTGACCTGTGCCAACAGCGAGTCAGAGAATTCACAGGTCATACACATTGTGCTAGTGCAGCTAACAAAACGAGAAAAAGAAATCAGAAAAGCATAAAACATCAACGAAAGTAACAAGATTGCTACAGCTGATAGTACTTAAATTTGTATTATTATTATTATCATTATTTCGAAGCAGAAAATGAAGGATTCAAGGTCAGAGTCATGGTCAAGTTCTATTGAAGCACAGTTTTAAGGATTTTTTTGTATTGTTTAAGGCATAGAGTAGACATTATACTCCATGCTTGAGAATTCTGCAAGTAATATACACTGCATGTTTCAAGGGTTTCTTTCGTGTGATAAGCTAACTGTTTGAATGAACATGGATGTCTATGCATGGAACCATGCATGGAACCATGGAACCATAGAAATCTTCAGATTTTTCTTGACCTGGGCTGTTGCCAAAATTCCAACCCTGAGCTGGTAACGTTGGTGGCCACTGACACCTACGCTTCGTCATCCGTATTTGTTCACCTATCGAGAACACTGCTGATTCGACTGAATCTTCGAGGATGAGTTGAGTTGATTAGATGAAATTGATGAGGACAATTAGAGAGTAGTATGAGATTTTTTTTTCGAATTCCTAAAGCACCAGAATATGTTGGTTGCTTCTTCTGAACACGCGAGTGCAATGAAAATTTACGTTCACAAATTTTTCTACTCCATTTTCTATGCGATTTGCATTCTTAATCCTTGCTTTTAGTCAAAATCCTGAGCTAATTATAGAAGGTGTGGCACATTACTCTATGGCCTGGCATGGGTATAGGGAGACTCGACTGAGGAGAAAATAGCAACATGGATTTTAATTACTCCAAGTGGATGGCAGGGCAATCTGATAACAGTCGTCTTTACAGTCAAGTCTCCAGTGGGATCATGAGCTGTCATTGGGGGATCCTATGAAAAAAATGTTTAAACATACCAAATTTTTCCTTCATTGACATCGAGTCAATCTTATTTTCAAAGTACCTCATGGTTTGCGTTTGCTGCGTATGTTATTTCCACATCAACTGATTCGTTGCAATTTTCCGGTTAAATGGACATGCACACGAAACAAGCATTTGTTAGCGTGAGGTTTGATGTCATGCCAATGATCTTCTCTTGTGAGTTTTTGGTTTGGAATTATTCAAACATATTTAAGCGATGCTACAGCTGCGCGATTTTCCCGTGGAAATTCTGGGAATGGAATTTCTGCCACTTCAGCACGGATTAATCAAAGCTACCGGCTTTCACATCATTGACTATGCAATAAGGTAAGTTTGCCGTTTGCAATAAGACAAATAAAAGATGTGAAACTCCCAGGAAGAAAATTATTTATAAATTTTATTCTAATGGAACCGTGACGGTCCTCCGTCGTCCTGCGCCGTCTGAGGTTGATATTACATATAACCGGCTTTCATACTGTCAAATAATTGAAAGAAAAATTGAATCCACTTCCATAAGCAAGCATCAAGCAGCATATTTCAGGGTGGTTAACATGCTAAAACCTGAAAAAAGATGACCATCCTGCCGACTTCCAATTGCACTTTCCGGGATCAACTTCTAGACCAAAGATCGCCTGGACAAGCACTTACCCGCTGTTCCACGGAGAATACAAAAATGCCTAAGGATGCGTGTCTGCATGATGATTATAGGCCTACCCATTTATTTCAAACTTCCAGATTATTTGTCAAAGACCTTTCAATGTCGCAAATTATTTCGTCAGCGTAGTACTTACTGTGATATCCAAAATATAATAGGAAATTTCAGCCTGTTTATTCAAAGATATGAAAGCTACCGTCAATCGGGGTGAAGACGATCAAAATTTGAAAGTTATTATCTATAACTTAAATACTAACTCAATGACCACAAATTGTAGTTCTAAGAACAAGTAGGACCTCTTTTATACCTACATTAATAGAGTCCATGAATTTTTATTTATGTGTAGGACTATTTTTTTAAACGTCAAAAATGATCATCTTCACCCTGATGCAAGAGGTGAAGATGATCAAACTGCAGTTTCTAATGTATGATCATCTTTGAGCTCTTTTGGGGTGAAGATGGTCAGGTTCGGAGTTTTAAAAAACAACTATATACGTAACTGCTGTGCAAACTATGTGCGTAATGCCTAGTATCCTCATGGAACCAACTGAACGATATCAAAAAATGGCTTCGAAAGGTCATTTACATATATCTCTCAAAAACAATACGATATGACATCGTAAACAACTAAAAAACTGAGCTTGCGGAGCATACCCGGTAAAATGATGCGTTATACAAAATCGTGAGCTGAAATTCTCAGCCTTAAATGATACCAAAAGGCAAACATAACAGATCGATTTAACAAAATAATAGCTTTCAAATGCATCTGGAGAACAATACAGTAAGGCGTCGTAAAAAACTGAAAAGTAATCTGAAATCGCGGATCAAAAAATGGTGCGCTTTACAAAAATCGCGAGCTGAAATTCTCAGCAGCATTAAATGATTCTTAAAGGGCAAACATAAAGGTATATAAAAATAGATACAACCGTTTCAATGGGATAGGATGACACTATGTAGGCCACAGGGCAACAAACAAGGTAAACAAAGCACAAGTTCTACAAAAGGAAATTGTCGTAACGAAACTTTTTTGTGATATCAAATGTAAATTGTCACTGTCCAAAAGTTCACGTAGACTGTTTGCTGCAGCCGCATAGATCAGTGGCTGTTGAAAAGTCAGCGGGCGACGCAGACCTCGTGGAACCATTGGTTGCACTTGTCGCAGTCCACCCAGTCAATGCTTGTCGCGCGAGTTCGTGGTGGCTCGCTGCGGTGACACCAATTGCATACATCACTCTCGTCGCTGTCATCATCACTTGTCTCATCATTGTCTCCACTCTTCAAGTCCTCAAGACGCAGACGCTTCCGCGTGCATTCGTTCGCTTTATAGGAGGTGCCAGCTGCTGTTCCAGCAGCGAAACGACCTGTTGGCCGATTGTCTCAGTCACGGGCATCACATTTGCTGATGGAAGACGCTTGAGCAGAGAATCTTGATTGGAGGTTCTTTCCAGGCATGCCGTTCATGAGGCGTTTCAGAAGTAATAGTCCGGGAGCCAGCGTGAAGTTGTGCAGGGAACGAGGTAGTACATAAAACTTTCACATAGCATAGTACACCTCTAACCTACTGCAAAACTTCGCGTCTGCCGGATCAGATCATTTGCTTTTCAGAAATAGAGAGGATGACACAATCCTATGTAATTCCAGTGGTAAAATTGTGACATTTAAGCTGTTGACTTCATTTTTTCGAATTTTTGCGGATAAAAGTTACACAAATTGGTATTTTGTTGAACTGGTTATTATAGAAATCATCTACAGATCATGATCTTTCAAATGAGTTATCATTCAGTGACAGAGGATGAAGTAAAGTGTACAAACAGACACTTTACGTTGGTGTAACTGCAAATTTTAACATAGAAATTTCAGGAAATTGTTGATATACTTCAACGAAAAGTGTCTGTTTGTACACTTTACTTCATCCTCTGTCACTGAATGATTGAAGCTGGGACATTCCCATAACGATGTCTACATGTTTCATAATTTTAATAAACTTATAGTTAATAAGACTTAAGGTTTGTCCTTAAGAGGACAGGTGGTGCGTTCCCACCGGCAGACATTAAACGTTCAAGGCGCGTCAAACTTTTGACTATCCTAGGACTACATTTTAGAGCCAAACTTGACGAGATCGGTGTGGAGGACCTTCCCACTAGTCCATTTTTCACTCAGCGCTTCTAAAGCGGGGCTGGACCTTACCCCTAATGGTCCTCTGACTTGTGATCCTCGACAAATGCATGAATGCATGAAGGTCTTTAAGCACAAAGACTTGACGGATCTGATTGCGTGCCGGGCGGACCTACCCGGGGGTCCATAACATAGCGCTATACGGGCTGGACTTCACCCTTAAGTGTACGAGATCGTACAAGGCCGCTTAACAAGTGATCTCCTTGGTCAAAGTTTCAGGCTCGATTGATTAGGAACTTATATATAAATAGACACTTAGTAATCACCATGTCAACCCCATGGAGACCAGTAACCGACACAGTCCATTCATCACACTAGGGTAGTTAGCGATAAAAAAAAAAAAAAAAAAAAAAAAAGATAAAACGTTAAAACAAATAAAACAATAGCCAGTCGTCAGCAGGTACCCGCCTGGTTGCGTTTCGGCCCCTCTACCTGAACGCTCAAGCCCAGGCGGGCGGGGCCCCGCATAAACTTATATGTGGCTGGCATTCTAAAATCAATACAGTAATGATATGTGTAATAATAAGTAATACTGATAGTAATAGTAAAAACAAAAACAAAACAACCGCAAAAGACGGATACATCCAAAACAAACTAAAATATATGTGTGAAATACTGAAATGGTATAACCAATAAAAAAAAAAATAAAATGTTAAGAAAACAGTGTTAATTATATTGTTTAAAATGCGCACTGCGATGTCAGCTGCCTGGCTGAGAAATATCCAAACTTGACTAGAAAATTGTTATGACCGGTTAGGATTTTCTCAGTACATGCCTTCATTTTAGACTTACAATATCCTCTGCTGCTCATCACAAAAAGTGTCATATTAATTCGTTTAATTAGATCTTCAAGATGTGAGCAGATGCGACAATAACGTAAAACCTGGCCGGCAAATACATTAATTCCCATGTTATAAGGTATTGCACTGTCTGGAAATGTCAACAGAACAACAGGGAAATCAAAATCTTCCACTTTATGATATATTGAGGTTCGAAGACCGTCTCTACTAGATTGGAGTCTCACATCGAGGTAAACAACGGCTTTGTCATTGACTCCGTTTCTATCTGCAAGAAGCTCCATCGGGTAAATTTTCGGAATTAAGGTATTGAAATGCTTGTAATTTATTACGCATATATCGTCTATATATCTCGAAGTGTTTGACAATAATTTAGCTAGTCCAAACTTTTTATTTTTAACCAATTGTTTCATAAAAGCAAATTCGCAATTTAACAGAAACAAGTCGGCAAGTAAAGGACTGCAATTCCCTCCCATTGGTACTCCTCGAATTTGTCTGAACACGTAACCGGAAAAAGAAATGTAGACTTCAGACACTATAAAATCAATAGCCTTCTTAAAAGAGTCCACGTCATAACAAGAATACCCCTTATATTTGATTTTGGAGAAAAACGACTTCTCATATCCTACACACAAGTATCTACGATTAGTGGAATTGAATGTGAGATCAAGGATGGAAAAAATATTATTCTTGATAGCACCTTGATCTAAGTTTGTATAAAGAGTAGAGAAGTCAAAAACTTGCATAGAGTGGACGTTCACGTTAGAAATATTCCTCAAAAAATCTTGAGTCGAGGCTACACTCCAAAAATAAGAATAACCAGTATTACTCCTTGATGACTCATTTGAAAGATCATGATCTGTAGATGATTTCTATAATAACCAGTTCAACAAAATACCAATCTGTGTAACTTTTATGAGCAAAAACTCGAAAAAATGGAGTCAACACCTTAAATGTCACAATTTTACCACTGGAAATACATAGGATTGTGTTATCCTCTCTATTTCTGAAAAGCAAATGATCTGATCCGGCAGACGCGAAGTTTTGCAGTAGGTTAGAGGTGTACTATGCTATGTGAAAGTTTTATGTACTACCTCGTTCCCTGCACAACTTCACGCTGGCTCCCGGACTATAATGGAAATGTCGTTTTCGGAATGCCTCCAGACGCTTGGCGAGCCTCCTTCCACCATTCAGTGAGAACAGATCACCAGATCTTCTTTGCCGGCCCGAACACGGCAACATCTAGTAGCTGTAGTAGATGGGTTCCGTTCGGTGGTAGACTGATGAAGCGAATGTTGTTTTCTTTGCACTTTTGAATCACCTTGACCGAGAAATGGCTGGTGAGGTTATCAGCGATGATTACCTTGGGACCACACTGCTCCTGTGCCTTGGGTAGGAATATTTTGAGAAACCACTTCTCAAACAGTTGGCCATCAAACCATCCACTCTTGCTGACGCCGTACTTCGTGCCACTTGGTCCACCAATTTTCCAATTTTCGTACAAGTTGCGGCCTTGTGTGTCGAGGTACGACTTGACAAACATCTGTACATCAGCATTGCTCAGTGGTAGTTTCCAATCAGTGAGGACATTGATCACGTGCACAATCATACGCTCTTTCTTCTGATAAGACAGTCGGGCCTCCAAATTTCTTATCTTGTACATATCCCTCCTGTGACTTCTTCTGCAAAGTTCCAAATGGAATGCCATATTCTCTGGAAGCCTTGCGGATCGTAGTGCGCTTAAGTCGTATTTCGGATATTGCTGTCTGCAATGCCTCATCGGTGTAGTTAAAGAAGCGACGCCCACCTACTTTGCCTACATATTGTCGAGGCATGATAATGGCACCTAAAACAGAAACAGTTGTTAGCCTAGTTGAGAGAATGCCTATTTGGCTTCTGTAGTCATAGGCAATCAAAATTTTCAGATTATTTGTAATAATTTGTCATAAATAAACATGCATGCATAAAAGGGCAATTCCACGCGTTACGACGTTATTTTGGAAGATTTTACTCAACTTAAGAATTATTTTTCTACTAGTTATAATTCATATAAAATTTCCACACTAGTGAAATTCATTCATTGATACGCCAAATTTGCATAATCTATCTCCGAAATTAGAATTACATCGCATAGATCGGCACAAATTTAGAAAATGTGGCAAAGTTACGACATTACGTCCATGCAACCTCACTTTTTGATCACTTCACTTAAGTGAAATTTCTTGCGAATTGAAAAGATATTTGATTATTCTTTTTTATTATATGCAAGTCTATACGCCTCGTTTAAAGGATGGATAGTGCTTTACCACGTTTTCTTGCTAGAATACATGGTAAATCGACATTATCCGATGTTACGACGTTACAGCCAAAATGTTACGACGTTACTTTTCCGAAATTTTAATTCTTGAATACCAAAAATCTACATAAACATGTTCAGAATAAGTCATATCACCGATTGTATCCTGAACATAGCGACCCTCTCGCAACTGCCATGTCTTGAAGGAAGGCGCGATAGAATGGAGAATTTCCTCATCCGACGAGCTCAAAACTTCGGCAAACCTATTTTGAAAGTATATTAATTAGTCTGTGCATGAATAGGTCCTACTGAGCACTGAGTAAATTTTGATGTGTGCCAAAATTGAAGAAAGGAAACCAATTGTAAAAAAAAGAAAAATTTCTGTAAGTTAAGTATGATTCAAAGGAAAACAGTTGCTGGTACGAGTACCACTATAGGGTAGGTCGGGGTAATTCGGGTAATTTTTGCATGTATGTGTGTTTTAATGCAAGCTTAGGTTTGAATTAGAAATCGCCATGATGCTTCTGTTTACATTAGGGAGTCATAGCAATAAACCATGATGATAATTGCGTGCCAATCTCTTTCTGTTCCATAAAAAAGCAAAAAAACTGACCTACCCGAATTACCCCGTGGTCGGGGTAATTCGGGTAATTCAGATTTTTTGAGTTTTTACTGCATCAGTAGCTAAATACAGGAATGTACATGGAATATACAGAGAAATTGATGATGTAGGATTTGTATAATATCTCTATTGAGCCGGAAAATACATGTTCATAGAATCTATGATAACAAAAGATCAATTTAACAAATACAAAACGAATTTCGGTTGTATACAATTGTGGAAAAGCCGCAACAAAAAAATGCATGTCTGTGTAGTCAAAACGAGAAGGACTGGAAAAAAGATGCAGCTTCAACTAGCTCGAGCCCAACAAAACGATGGCCATATCGTCGGCTGTTGCGCGCTCTTTCATTCGTTGGTTGAGTCAAACAAAATAGCTGTTCTACTGGCACGCTAGCGTCCGTATCTTCAACTTCCGGCAAGAAATAGAAGTCAACCTCTGGGTCCATTCCTTTTTCCACGTAAGTGACAGACACCACTCCCTCGCCCTTTTCAACAACCTAAAATAGTAAATAGATCTACGATGATGTCTGCAATTGAACTTGTTCAATTTTAATATGTTTACCCGTCCGATCCACAGCTTTATTTTCAATCCTTGTGTTTGACGGAAATTGGGGTAACCACCAAACGGATAATAATATGATGCAAATTTATTCTATCAATCGCAATCGAGAATCAAATATTCTCGCATATTCCTGTACAGTGGAATTGTAACACAACTTAATGTCCTTGTGAACGGCCAGAAGTGCAAGTCCGTTTAAACGCCTTTGGCCCATCATTGCCCTATGATGGGTTTTAAGTAAGCGAAGCAGGCTGAAAGATCTCTCAGCTGTACATCTTGTCACTGGCGTGACCAAAAAAATGGTTAGGAGTTTATGTACATTTGGATAGAGATCCTTATCACACTCTCTCAGCGCCTCCGTCAAGCTGAGCTCCAATCGGTTGGACGATGGCTGTTGTCGCCAAAAGTCTTGCCAGCGTTCAAACTCTGCCGAGCAAATTGTAGGGCTCTCTAGAAAGTACCGGTATTCAGTATGCATCTCGGGCTATCGAGGAACTATCGGCATCATTGCAATGGGCAGGCAGCAATTTCGCCATTCGCATTGCTGTCTTCGCCGATACCGAGAAGCGCTCTTTGAATTCACTGACCATCAGGTCTAAGAGCTTGTACCAGACGTTCCGTCTATAGTAGTCGAAAGCCGTTTCCGCCTGAAAGAGAAAATCTGGGTAAACCCTCAGGAATAGTTGTGAGGCGTCTGACTCTCCAATGTACCTCCAATAGGCTTATGTGTATTATATTACTCAGCTACTTCAACTTATTGGAAAAATCGGGCTTTAGGCTATCCTATCGTAAAAATCTATCATAGAGCTGTGTTGCAATAAAGGTTCGTAGTCATTGGTAATCGACAAAATTACACTGGCTCAGGTAGAAATAAAAATACCGTATGCACTTATGAGTCAAACACCAAATAGTCCACTGACTACTGTGTTAGGCCTAACTGATTTTAGCAAACAAAGGTATTTAACACAGAAAAAACTTACTGGTGCGTTGCTAGTAGGGTTTAACATATTCCCGAATTTCAAAGAACCGGTTCCGGTACCGAATCCGGTTCCAGTTTGCAAGAACCGGTTCCGGTACCGATACTTCGAAAGTATTTAACACAAGCTAATCAGATTTTCTGTTGAATTGTAGTTTTCATCCAGATGGATATGGTCAGTTATTTAAGGTTGGGATTGATTGGGAACAGGTATTGAAAGTAGAAGTGGTATACGAATTGTGCTATATTAAGTACAATAGTTAACGCGAACAAAAATATTCAGTTATCATAAAAATGAATTAGTTAGAGGAGAACACACCAATTAACAGAACCCATCAGTACATCCAACGCTTAGATAATGTTTTGTTTTAGGAACACAAGCGTATTCAGCGATCGATCGCTAAGTCGTGATCTTATTTTTCGACAAAAATTTCCCGCTGTTGAAAAACAACGCTCGCAATCTACCGAAGTTGGTCTGATAGTCAGCAATGACTTCTGAAGCAATTTCAAGCGATGTGTTAGTTCACCACTCCTTTGAAATAACTGAAACTCTGTGTCAACATTTGAAACTAGACCACGTTTTAACTGTCCAGGTGAATATGCAGCTATACTTTGCTGAAGCTGCTCCTGGAGACTCAAGTTCTCACTCAAGACAGGCTTCACACTCGGAGTCTCAGCAGTGTCACTGGAATGATCATCAGAAACCTCCACATCTTCATTTCCATGAAGCTTCGTTAAAAATTTGAGCGCACATTTCTTAATCGCATTTTTGATGCAACGTCCAAGGATGAGCGTTCAAGAGAATTTGAACCATTTAGAAACATGATCAATGATACAATGTTAACATTGCGACGCTCACTGACACGAACAAACAAGCGATCGTAGAAACGAGAACTTAATTTTCTTTTGAGACTGTGCAAAATGTTGAACAAAAAATGTAGTACTCCTTCAGCAGACAACAACGTAGAATCTCGACGACAAAGTGCTTCAGTTGCGAGTCTGATCGGTGTCAGCACATCAATAAGTGATTGTACAAGCTCCATATCAACATCAGTTACTAAGGTCTGCCTTTTTGAATCAACGCAAGCTTTTAGAATACAAGGCCGCAATTTTACATATCGTACTAGCATTGTTTCAATAGTATTCCACCTGACCTTCATATCAAGCAGAGGCTGGAGCTCAGTATCGAACTCTTCCATCGTATATCTCTGCAGTAGTTGCAAATTGTTGCCACTTCGAAATATTTTGCATTCCTTGCGCACATTATCCACAACAGATTTGTAATCATCCGATAATTCACAAGTGAACAAGCTGTTATCGTCAAAGTCAAAATCGGCGTCATGTGCTTGATCTTCACTGTCAGAATCAGTGTTCTCATCATCGTCGGTAGCAGTCTGAATCATTGATTGTTGGTTGGACTTATACAACACATCTGCGACAGCCAAATGAATGGCATGGGAATATCAAAGTTGCAAGTCAGTTTCACAAAGTTTTCCAAATTTTACGTTAACGCTTGCTCCATCACATATAAATGCTACACAGTCATGTTGCAGATTGAGATTATAATCACTGAAACACTGATTAATCGTTGAAAGCAAGTTTTCTGACGTAAATTTTCCTGAAATTCGATACAATCCCAGGTTCCACATCGACTCATCGTTGCCATGCAAAATTATATTCAAGTAGCGGCGTCCGGTGCTACTAGTCCATTCATCAAAGGAACAGGAGAATCGCTAACCTTTTTTAATTTTCTCTTCAAAAGCACTTTGCAAATTGTGACGAATTTTAGCAGCGTATGAGTGAAGTAAAGCCATGATGTCAGACGGATTCCTCGGAAGATTATATCCATCTCTGCTTAGAGAATTACGAATGTACTCACTTTTGCAAACACCATTGATGGAAAATCCGTCGATTGCGATCAATTTGGATAATATTCGTTCAAGACTTTCCTTCTTTGGTATAAATGAGGTAATAGAGTCTTGCCTTAAAGCTTTCGGAGGAGGACCGCTTGCTTGGCTTACATCGGACGTTTCTTGTGCGCAATTCAGAATGTTGTGTACTGTCCTCAAATACTTAAGCATTCCACTTGTAGATCCAGAATTGTGTCTGATCAACTTTGAACATTTATGACAACGTGCACAATCTTTGCTTTGACGAGAGAAGTACTCCCATACAGCTGAGGAATTCAATCGACTAGCCATGGATGGAGTGACCGAATGAAAATATTCCGTGGATCAAACCTTGTTTTGCGCCTTTCTTAGAATAAGATGTGATGAACTCAGATCTATTTTTAGACTTCCTCTAAACAATTAACTCAATAGCACTGATGTCAGACGATGATTGATGGAGCTTGGTTCTTATTGGATGTCGTGAGATGGCTGTCGTCATCGAACAACGCGACCATCTGCTTTTTCCAGGGAATCGGTACCAATTGACTTTGAACCGGTTCCGGTATTCCCGAATTATAGATGGAACCGGTTCCGTACCGGTACCGGGATTAAACCCTAGTTGCTAGTATGTTCCTGTCGCTTTGAGGGACCGCAACGTGGCATTTGTATCGGGTATCCGCTCTGCCGCTCATATTTTTCTTGGGCCTCACTAAAGATGTGACGGAACTTTGCGTCATCGCAATCTGCACGCCATGTTGAAAGCCAACTCTCTCCACCTCCTGTGTTGCGGCTACGAGGTTCATTGCCTTTCTCTGGAGTACCACAGACAAGCCCTTGGTTTCTCCGAGAATTGTCTGCAGCATGTGCGCTGTCTCCAAGAACGTCGGTCCGGTTATTGAGTTGTAGATGGCGAAGTCCTCCTCGAAATACTTTACAGTAGCATCATACAGCTGGATAAAATCGAATATGCTGCTATGTGATTCGATAAAGCGTGTCGGGCAGTAGGGCTTGAGGTGGATTTTGTTGTGTCTCCCTGACACAAGTTTCTCTGACTGAAAAAAAGACAAATTTCACTCTACACATGTTCTCCTATATTAATGTATATGGACCTATGCCATAATTGCCTATAATTCCCCCATATTATATATTGCCATATAATTGCCCATAATGCCTATAATTGACTTATGGAATCAATTATTGAATAAGTAACATGATGAATGAAAATTCAGTTGGTACGTGAATTTATTCATTTGAGATGGACTAAATATTCATTCTTTGGATAGTCTTACATCAGCTGCCCATGCTGTCTTATACCTGCCCTGAACATTTTGTGGCTATTATTTTTTAACTTTACGTCCAACTAATTCGCTTTCCCAGTTAAGTACGATAATCATATTTGAAGTAGGCGAGTCACATGAACAACACGCGTAGTGATTATTTAATTAATGAATTGCCCAAACTTCATGTTAATTACCATGATTAGAAAGAAATGTGCGAATGAAAATGCATATGTGCTGTACTAAAATATAGGCTATAGAAATATACTAAAAACTATAAATGACCAATGATAAAGATATTGGGTAAATGAGAAAATTCTATTTACCTCTAGATCCTTGACTATCCTCTCGAACTTTTTGGTTCGAACACTAGAGTGAACGAAATAGTCGCTCGCCGAAGTAATAGCTGAATGTACAGCTCGGACCTCTCGAATCCCCTTCTTGTTGTCCATTCCAGAGCGACCTGTCAAATTGGCACAATGGCTGTAACAGTGGAGGTATAGGGCGTTTCCATTTTAAATGTTACGATTTTGATGGAAAATATAAAGTTAAACAATATTAAGTTCCAAAATCATATTTCTAGTTCAACTTTTGATGCTGATCACGAAAATGACAATAAGAAGCACAAATAATGTGTGCATCATACAGTAATCGATCAATTATCGATCGAACGAATCACATTTTGTACGATCGAATCACACGTTATGTCGATAGTATTTTGACGGAACCCCTATCACAATTAATTACGACCGATTTGCGCGTTAATGATGAACTTATTATTAGGGCTGAAAAACGTATCATTCTCGGATCACTTTTGAAGACGAATTGCTTTTGAGTACGACCACATCCTTCCGGACCATATATACACATACCTATTTCATCATAAGAGTGATCTCTTCTGCAGAAGAATAAAACTTCAAGTATGGAACAAATATTTTCTTCAAAAGGACAGGATAACAAACAGACATTCAGAAAATACAAAAGCATATATCACACTTTGTATGTATGCTTGATGTTCTTTATCGGTGAACAAAAAATCTAAATCGGTTGACTGTGAAAGGTGTAGTGGCCTCGATTATTTAACGTAGGCTCACTTTTCACTCTCTTGATATCATCTATCGAGACCCATGCAACATCGCTTTCGTCCACGATGTATTTTCCAGGGTGACCACTCAGTCTTTTTAAACAGACTAGTCTGTTTTGGTCTTTTCTAGGTCTTTTTTTTAGGACAAATCTGTTTTATTCTTTTTTTTGTAGGAGTCTAGTTTTTATCTATAGGTGAGTGAAAATGTGTCAATCAGTTTGGTAGTCAGGCTGTCTAGTGCATCATTTTTTCTGAAATATCATTCCCATAAACAGCAAGCCTGTATTCGAATGATGGATTATTGGATTGTTGTGGAGTTCTATCGATTGCGGATTGTTTATGAGATTCTCTTCTGGTGTTACAGATCCCGTGCTTTTTAGATAATGTCTGAGTTTAATATATTTTATGATCATCTAGTCTTTTTAATTCAGGCTATTATCAATTGTTGGTGTTAGAATTTATGGCCAAGGATTTTAGTTGTAGACTTGCTCCTGATGCCTTACACTCCCTTAGGTCTAAATGATGACATTCAATCGAGCGTCATTTGGAGGAGTAGCTATTTTATTTACGCACGCATATGTGCCGGTCATTCAGGAGCGCTCAGTTTGAATATCAAGAAAATTAAACTTCATGTGATTTCCTTCACAACAAAATTGGTGTCATAATTTCCAATTTAAGGTACATGAATTCGTGAATCTACAATAAAATACCAAAAATGTAGACTGACAATGCTAACTATGGTACTTATATACCATTAGGTCTGTTTTTTGTTTTTTTAAGAGTGGTCACCGTGGTATTTTCCACTACCAGTTTCGCGTAAGAACATGATTTCGTATTCCAACTTAACAACCCTCTGAACCACGCCAATATATTTTTTGCTTCTGTTTTTGTCACTGTGAAGAGTGACCACTACAAAACAACCGATTGAAATAGTAGTGGAGCTCTCAACAGCAGTTGTGGGTGACAAGTCATCAGCTGTCACGACGACAGAGCTACCACGCTTTACGACTTGCGGCTTAAAACAATCATAGGGAAGAGGGAATCGACAATGGCAGGCGAAGTTGCGGTAGTGCAGATTCCCTGCGACGGAAAATATGTGGTGGCATTTCGATATGCCCGGCATGTCAGTTATTTGCATGCTTTTGAGAACATGTGCGAAAGCGTCGATTTCATCGGATGAAACCTGTAAGAGAAAAGAGACAGCTCAAGACATTGTGTTGTAATCAGTTGACTTTTTTCAATATTAACGTGGAGAAATTATTCCTAATTAACTACGTTGTAAATTAGATTCCATCATATCAAGATAAATGATACTAAATTTGAATATGACATATGAAGGACAAATTCGTGATAGATTTAATCCGCCAGATTCAATGCTACCAAGGATTATAAACTTAAGTAGAGATTATTGTGATTACTGATAAGAATTAGATAGGCCTATATGCAAAAATGAGTAGGGGAAGCTGGGGTGACTTGGCAGTTGGGGTGACTTGGCAGTTGGGGTGACATGGCAGTGGGGGTCTTGCAGTTAATAGGCTTCATAAATCAAAAATCCGAAATATACATTTCGAAGTAGCTCTAGAACAAAGATGCTGGAGCAAGATACCTGCGGAATATTTGCACTTGTACTTTTTTTAGGATCAAAAAACTATTTTACCTGCAAAAATCGTAACTTTTGGAAATGCTCAACTTTTGGGACATTCTCGTCTTGTGATAGATTTGACATAAACCATTATTAAAGATATTTTACTTAGGTCATGGTGCATGGACACCTACAGAGTAAAAACATTCAGATCATATTAACATTGTGTTTGAGCTCATTTTCTTACCTTACTGGGGTTGGGGTGACTTGGCAGTATCATGTTGGGGTGACATGGCAGTATGGATATTGCAAATAATATGCTTCACAAATCGAAAACCCTATTACTTTCTAAAGTAGCTCTGAAATGAAAATACTCTAGAGAAAGATTGCTTCGGGCTTTTACTTTTTCAGAGCAAAAAAATCAGGCCTATTGGCCAACTTAAAATGTAAAAATGGAACTTTTGAAAATACGTAATTCGATGAGCCACCGCGCCTTGTGATAGATTTCAGATAAATCTATGTTGGAGACATTATAATTAGATCAGAATACATGAACACTGATAGTGTAAAGCATTCTAGCCGGAGCTAAGGATTTAACCGTATGCCTACTTAGGTTGGGGTGACATGGCAGCATCATTTTTTGTGTCCTTAATAGTAACTGTTAACTTAATGTTAACTGATGGTAGTGATGTTAGTGACTCACACCTTTTAATACAAGTTCACAACTAAACACCTAGCCTATCCATTGGAAAATGACTCAGAAACATCTACGTCAAACAAATTCTTATTTGTTGATTCGTCGTGTCTTCTGATTGGTTCATTTCAAGTTACAACATGCAGTGACAACACTTTCCCTAATTCATTTTCAACTTCGCAGTACACTGCCAAGGACGTACGTACAACGAGTAACGCGCTCTAACTACTCTCGTGATGACGTGCAAAATGCTCTTAACAAGATAGCATATTTGAAGATGCAGTTGCGAAAGTTTCATTTTGTTACGTCAATATCCTCAATATTCTTCTTTATTTTTTCAAGAATAGATTTGACGAGATTGCCTATGATACATGTAACTACGTTTTCTCTTCAGATAGTGACTCGGGAAAAGCATACCGGTAGCAAAAGTCACGGGATAAAGACGGAACCATTTTGCCATCAACGGATTTTAGGATGGATCAATAGGCCGATTCACTATAATGCTAAAATTTATATGAGCTGCCAAGATTGTGTTTTGCAACTAATTTGGAGATGTTTGTAGTAGCAATGATAATGCAAGCTCAGATCAGTATAATATGAAAAGTTTGTTGATGTTTTATGATACTGCCAACTCACCCCAACCCCACTGCCAAGTCACCCCAACAGTGGGGTGACTTGGCAGTTTTAGAACTTTTCTGTAATTGAATTTTTTGAGGTCAAGACAATAATTTGTAGCAAAACTGTCTGAAGCAAAAATGTTCCTAATACTCCTCTCCGTCAACCCGAACTAAAGGAATTCTGTAATATTTAGTCGTTTGGCAGGGATGGGCATTTGAAAAAAACACTGCCAAGTCACCCCAGCTTCCCCTACGATTACGTAGCAATTAAATGTTTCTAGTACTGTACAGTGTAGCGTTACACGAATAGATACTTACCAATCTGAGGCAAATTGAAGATTCCGTTGCCATTAGCTGGTGAATGTCTTCAGCGCATTGAATGGAACCACCTTTCGATACATAGTCATCACATCTCCGCTTGATGGCTGCTCCGATTCCATCTGCAGCGCTCTTTCCGTGGCCCGCCTCCATAAATATCCACTCAAAGGATTCGATTCCTTTCTGGCGGCACAGTTCCTCAACTAGATGAATTGAGAATCTATTGCGGTATTGCGAGGACGGGGAGTCGGTGCAGAGGATGATGTGGTTAATTTTCTCTGAGCCGTGCAACTCAGTCAGAACTGCGTTCAGGTGAGCTACTACTGCGACTGACGTCTTTCGTTGGTCGTTACTCAGAGTAGCAAAGGAGATAGTAGAATCAACACCGTAGGCAATGCCCTGATGAATTGTTACCTGATTGTGCGATCCAAAGTGGGATGCTTGGATCTCAACACCAAACTTAGCTGTGAAGTTTTGCGAAAAGTCCATCTGGATGAGGCGGTGTCGAGGCTGTACACGGGAACGGACATTACAAAGTTCACGGTATTGCTGGCAGAGTGTAAAGAAGTGTAACGCGAACTCTTGCAGCTGCCTCTCGAAAAGGGTGACCATCCCAAGCAGGCTATCAGTTTTCCTTTCGAGCTTGGTTGAAGTCATCCCGTTAACCTCAAACCTTACACCACTGGTGATAACACACGACCTGACAGGTCGCACCAGCGACGTCATGCGCCAGGTTAGCCTGACAAGACTCACACTCGCGGGTTGCACATGCGAGGTTTTTGGGGTCGCAGACAATTGCTTGCAAAAGTGTTTCTTTATCTCGAGATTTCACAACCTTGTAATGAAGTAAAGCATCGCACAAAAGTTGGATATTAGTGCACTTCATGCACAAGCATTGCTCGCGGTCCTTCAAGTCAGGTTTCAAGCAGTAGAATGGTCGGTACTTTGCGAATGTTGATCTGCTAATATTGCTGTTGAATTCATTTATGAACTTCTCATGAAGAATTCCGATTGAAAAATTGAGAAATCGCTTCTGCATTTTCTGACCTTTGCGAGTGATAGTCTCCTTTCGTCCGGCAGTTGCACGGCTATTGTCATCGCGGCAGTAAAAGTCACTGATAACCTCAACGTCTGTCTTTGTCTTCCGTTTGACGATAGCAGATTTCTCTCCAGACATACTTTTCTTAGACGCAAGATGCTTAGATAGATGTTCTTTGGTGCCTCTCTGTTTGTATTTCGCTATAACACGCTGCATTGTCGGTGTAAGCGTTTTCTTGATTTTGGGTTGACCCTTAATGTCATCAAGGAGGCTGCAGTGAGTTTCCAGTGCTCTTCCTGTTAGTAAAGGGGATCTCATAATTCTTGTCACTTTAACCTTAGTTGGTGAGTCACAGGTCGTTTGTCTATTCGTCGAAGGTAACATCAATTTCCGCTGATTCCGTTTTCTCAGCATCCATACTTCGCGTTGCAACTTCTTGATGCGTTCTTTATGTGAAGACAGTAGTAGCCTTTTCTTATTGGTAGCTTCTCTTCTTGCAGCTGCTGCAGCTTTGCTATTTGGATCCATACGCTGTTGTAGTGTACTTAACTGTAAATGAGCATCTTCCGGTTGTTGTTTCACGCATTGAAGCAGAGACTGTGCTTCTTCAAGAGGTAGTTGGTCGTCTCCAAGCCTATGCAGCACATCTTCAAGTTTGTGCTGTGCAACCATCAGTTTCTGCTGAGAGGCATCAAGCAGCTGTCGAGCGTTGAACTGCTGATGCTGAACGTTGTACTGATGATCGGGAACATTGGACTGCTGTTGCTGAACGTTGCACGGATGATCGTGCACATTGGACTGCTGTTGTTGAACGTTGTACGGATGATCGGGAATATTGGACTGCTGTTGCTGAACGTTGTACGGATGATCGTGCACATTGGACTGCTGTTGTTGAACGTTGTACGGATGATCGTGCACATTGGACTGCTGTTGTTGAACGTTGTACGGATGATCGGGAACATTGGACTGCTGTTGATGTACGTTGTACTGATGATCGGGAATATTGGACTGCTCGTGTTTCTCTTTCTTTCGCTGGCGATACTTGCGCATGTAATCAGCGTGTTCTTGCTTTTTTTGTTTCTTGTCTCGCCCCGTCATTTCGGCATATCATTTTCTTTTACTCTTCAGATCAATTTCGCGTTTATGTTTCACGTAGTCGTCACCACCTGTCTTTCGCTTTTTCTGTCTGTATTCTCGATCCTTTTGTTTTTTGTTGATTTTTGCCATGCTCGCAATCAGGGGTGCGGAGCCGCATGATTTTTTAAGGCTCCGGCTCCGACCTAACGGCTCCGAATCCGGCTCCGACCAAGCGGCTCCGACTCTGACCTTTTTTATCAAATGTATAATCATAATACATATACATGCATAGATACTAGGTATGTTTACGTGAATAAATTGGGTTTCCTGAACATGTTTTTAACGGAGAGAACTGAAAATCCTTGACTTTATCATCAATCTATACCGGTTTATCATCAATCTATAAAAAGTACACACGTAAAAAAGTATCAATATTAGCAGCTGCTGTAGTCTAGACTCGCACAATCATGTCACCAGTTACACCATTTTGTTCGTTCTAAGGAAGAGTATCGCATCTAGAAGCTGGTCACCCATTGAAGCCCGGTTTTCTCGTAGAACCTGATGGGAAATGAAATGTTACATTTAGAGAAAATACAGTACACAATGTATAGATGTCTCTTACCAATTTTAGATGGGAAAATAGTCTTTCGACTGACACCTGAGTGCACGGTATGGCGGAGACTGTCCGTGCCACATCCTGAATTGACACCGGATACTCCTCTATTATCTTCCAGACACTGTCGTGTCTGAGCCGTCCAAGCCGTTCGACTGATTTAATCGCATCGCCTAGTTGGTCACAAAGACTGTTCTTTATATTTTGAGCCTTCTCGATGCCATCGAGGTAGCGGTCAAACTCGCTTGTGATGTCTTCCCCGTCCAGAACTTCATCTGGGCTCGCACCAACTTCAATCTCTGGTTAACCGATTATGCACCTTGGAGATCGTGTCTTTCGCATTTTCGGATTGGTCTTGGGTAAGGAGAACGCGATATCGGGCATCAACCCATACTCCAGCGAGAAAGATACTTGTCTCCAAAAGGAATTTCTCGCGGTTTCGCAGACAGCAAGCGAGTTCTTCCGCCAGACCTCCTCCAAACTTCTCCAACATGAAGATCGCTTCTCGCCATTCATAAAGGCATTCTCCTGTGTAAAAGATAGAGCGATTTTCAATCTAAAAAAAGTGTTATTAGTTAACTACAAAACTTAAAAAGTAATGAACTGTAGTCTTGTTTAGGTATTGTTCGTTTCATGATTGCTGCTTATCTAACAATTAGCATTAAACAGTATTAATTCAATAATAGAATTTCAATTAGTGAAATTTGAGCTTCACTTTGTTTATATAACAAATAATTAAAGCAATAATTGAAGTTTCTATTCAGAATTATTTGTTAATTGTTACATCTACAAAGAGAAGCTTAAAATTCACTGGATGATGTTTATGCCTTTGTTTACACATTCATTTAAACATTTATACAGGAGCCTCTAACACTTGTGAATCAGTAAACAAAATTGGAATCAATGTTCATTCATTTGATGACGGAACAATCATTAGCATATCAATCTGTATTATGTTTGCAGGGTCCATTAGTACCGAATCATACCCATAAGCCGACATTAATAATTGATTTATGCTAGTTCTATAATATGATTGATACAATATTTAAATATTGACATGAAAGGCTTTTAGACCGACTTACCCGGAGTTATGTTTTCTTTTGGAAGATTTATCATTGTCTTGTCCGGTATGCTGAGGATTGCAACAACTCTCTCAAGTTCTGCCCACTCAAATTCGGAAAGGTACACTTCTCGGGCAACGAATTCCTGTACAGCTTGTTTCAGCTCAAGCAGTCGGCTCATCATCAAAAATGTTGATCGCCATCGGGTGGGCATATCGATGACCATTCGTTTCCCTCCACTCATCCGTTGTAATTTTTCGTCAGCATGAGGCGCCCGAAGAAAAGCAGCAATACTTCTTATTTTCGCCAAGAAACCTGTAATTCCAGGTTTCTTCAGCGCATCTCGAATACCAAGTTGCAAAGTATGCTCAGCGCATCTCATGTGGTAGACTGTGTCATCCTGGATTGCTGTTTGTAGGAAGCTACATGTAGGCCTACATTAGGAAGTACAAGTATTGTTGTTTAGAATTAAAAAGGAAAACTCCAGAAATAGATGAAAATTTATTCAACTTGAAAGCAATTCTATTCGATAGACAACGCCATGGAAGTATTTGTGTCCACTAAACATGTTTACTGTTGAATTCTACAACTGTTTTCAATAGAGCATCCGGGTACGCTGGATTGTCAATGTCTCGTACCTGTCTCTTGGACCAAAAATTGCGAAAAACAGCATGTATACTTTCGAATGCCTGTTCCGAGAACGGTCCCAATCCGGAATTCGTTCGGTCGCAGAAGTCGCTCACGTGCTGTATGACGATGTGGACTTTGGGTGTCACACTAATACCGAGATTTGCATATGAGGCGGCGAACGTGGATATTCTTTCTCTATAATCAGGCTGCAAATTCATGCCGAAGCACGAATGGACGACCTGTCGAAAATCCCGTAGAGCACTCACGAATGGAAGCAAGTCAAGGGGGCAAATGCTGGCAAGATAGTCCACGTTCTCAAGCAACTTTCGGCAATCACCGCCAACAAACTCACCGCCATGAAAACCAACTTGCTGTAAATACAATTTCTTCGGCCACGCTTCTACTCCACTCCAAATCTGGAAGAATTGCAGATACCGGTACCCATTGACATGTAGACACTAATTGAACTATTTGATTGACTTACCTGCTTCATTTGCTTGTAAATGTGATTCACCGTGCCCATGAGCAGATGTAATTCCGGAGGCGGCACCTTCTCCAAGACAGTCACGTCGTTGCTGCACCTTATCATCGGGTCATGTAGAACACTTTTGAACAATCGTGGTGAGTCGTCGCTCCCTTCCATTTCCGAGGCATTTCGTTGTGCGAAAAGCTGTCGAATCTGACCAAAAGTTCTTTGAGGTGCGGTCTTCCAATGATCTTTAGGAGAGCTCTCACAGTAGCAACACGGGTAGGTCGAACTGTGCGATCCTACTCCACATATCAGGTTCGCCAATTTTAGATCGGAACAAAGAAGAACATTGGTAAATGGAATGTTCATTTCCTGGAAAACGGTCGAGACATTGATATGCGTCTCACTCATCGCCGGCACAATCGCAAGAATAAGTAGTCCTTTGATCCCACCTGCAAATAATAAGCGTATATATTTGTTTCAGAATGAAAATCATACATTGCTTTGAGCAAAAAGACACAGGTTATAAGTGAAGAAAAGTAGTACAAGTACAAACTCGCATAAGTCATTTAGCAAAATAAACGAAAATCACTTCAGTAGCACAATAACAGCATCATGGACGTCATCCTTGTTTTCTCGATCCAGAAAATGAAGTATTATAGAGAGGAATACAATACGGAACAAATGATTTGATTCTACGATGTGTTTTACACATAGGCTGGCGAAGCAAACCAGAATAGGTGAGTCGCTGTGGAAATAGGTGATGCAGAATGTTATTCGGGTTTTCGAGCTTCTTGAATGTCTTTAATGCTTGCGAAACGCGTCTTTCCCTAGTAGATGGAAACATACCACAGTCACACCACATATGATGTTATGGCAACGTCGACGAATTCTCTCAATTTTATTTGATTCTTTATTGTTAAGCGATACAAAAACAGCGGAATTGTATTCAAGTATACCAAGAATCATATTATGATAAATTTGTATCAAATCGGCTTTCTGAAGTCCAGAATATTTCTTTAAACGTTTTAAGAGAAAAATACGACGGCTCGATTTTTTACATATTGAGTCAACATGCTTACTCCAAGTGAGATCTCCTGAGAAAGTTACACCAAGGCAGTTTAGATGATCAACTTGCGGCACACACAATACGTTTATGATGGGAGTATTTCGCTTTTTGACAATCATTACTCTTGACTTCTGCTCATTTAATATCAGACCATGAACACGACACCAGCTTTTTATGTTGGTTGCTTCCAGTTGAATGGCATGGTTTACATCATCATTTGTAGAGAAAGGAATTGAAACTAAAACATCATCTGCGTACTTGATAAGCATCGTGTCATTAGAGAATGAGTTTAAGGAGCCCATGTAAGCAGCAAACATATGTGGTGAAATTATGCACCCCTGAGGAACGCCTGAAGTCACTTGACGGAAATTGCTATTTGCTATATGCTTCACACAAACTCGCTGATATCGGTCTTTGAAATAATCTGCTAACCATTCCAGAAATTTAGTTGGCAAACGCTTTGATGTCAGATAAGCAAACAATTTCTCATGCTGTAGGCGGTCAAATGCTCTGCTGAGATCGAATGATATCACTGCCACTCCTGATATATCTTCACGATCCAATTTAGATGTTATGAAGTCGTGTAATTGAATATTAGCGCATAAAGTCGATGATCCGCGACGAAAACCAAATTGGTTATCACCATACAGGGACAAGAGTCTTTCTTCGATTGACATTAGTACGTACTTTTCTAGAAGCTTGGCCAAAATTGGAAGAACAGATATAGGCCTCAGTTCGTTGACACTGGGATTGGGATTTTTGGGGACAGGGATTACGTTCGCCAATTTCCATTGAGTAGGAACAACACTTACACTGACGGAGAGACAAAACATGTGAGATACAGGGCCTGATAGTATGCCTGCAGCCTCTCGCAGAAGTCGAGGAGAAAGAGAGTCACAGCCTGACGACTTGTTGACTTTTAAAGAGCGTAGCATTTCATATGTCTTTGTAACACTAATATCTGGTAGCCATGGGTCAGTGATGGTTGGAAAGTGGGACTCAATATCGTTCCAACTTGGTGCAGCTGAAAACACACTCGAGAAGTAGCTGTTAATAGCCTCTGCTGCTGACTGATAATTTGGAAACTGCTGCAGTAATTTATCTAGATTAGATCCAGCTTGCGAATTATTTGGATTTTCCGACCTCACAATTTTCCAAACACTACCTTTATTATTTTCAGATGTTTGGACCAAATACATTTGGCTTTCGTGATCTCTGACTTCACTTTTACTTTATAATGATTGTACAGAGGGAGATCGTTGTTCCTGTAAGCTTGATATCGGCAGTTTATAAGGTGCTTCAAAAGAGGAGTTACCCATGCTTTGTCTGTACTCATCATTTCAACGTACTTGAAAGGGATTTCTTTCAGCGCATCATTAATTATCTTATAAAACAAATCAGTTTTATGTTGTAACGGTACATCCAGTTTGTAAAAGTAGCTCCAATTAATTGATCTTAAAAAGTCACAGAATCTTCTCACGAATGTCTCGCGATAATCATACAATTTGACGATAGATGTACAATATGACTTGGCATTTAGTGGCTTGACAAAAACAGTCGCATGGTTAGCATTGCCAAAATTAGGCCCAATAATAGCAGGGCAAAAATTTTCTTTCATGTGATTGTCGATAAGAACCTTGTCCAAAATACTTCCTCCTCTTGTCGCTACTTCAACAATCTGCACTAGTCCCAAATTTTGTTCGAGCAAGTCGGTAGGCAATTGATTAAGATCACCCGCGATCATGAATTTACAATCTGCAACATCATCAGAAGCTAGGTCATAGTTAGTGATGATAAAGTCAATAATAAGACTGTAATCGGCAGATCTCAAATTCGGGGGTACGTAAAGAACAAGTAGAATAATTTCCCGCATCCGTATCCAAACACATTCAATAGATGAAGGAGGAGCTGGCAAATATTTGATTTCTTTGAAATAAATGTCATTACGAATATAAACACAGACCCCTCCTCCATGTCTACCATCTTGTCGATCATAGCGAACAGGTACAGAATAGTACGGGAGGTGAATGTTGTTGCTGTCGATGCTAGCGTTCAGCCAAGACTCACAAATTGTGATAATTGATGGCTTGCAGGAAGATGCAAAAATCGACAGTTCGTCGATTTTGGGGCGTAGGGATTGAATATTTGTCAGGAACAAACTCGGCAGCGTATAGCTTACTTCTTTATAGCGTAAAAAAGTTAATGAAAATTTTTTATTTGACTTCTCAAAACAACGGCACCCTTATGAATTACCCAATCATTCCCATCTTTTTTCTTCGAATTCAGTTCTTCTCTTAGTCTTTTGTTTTCATTTTGCTGTATAAGGGTTAAGTCTGGATTGATATAGATATGCTTTCTCAAGTTTGAAGCTCTTAGATTTTTCCCTTTCCTCAAGATTTCGAACTTTTTGTCTGCATCATCACATATCACTTTCAATAATCTCGGAGCTTCGTTTCTCGGTTTTCCAATTCTTATTACTTGAAGCAACTTGAAATCTTCAACGTCTATGGACTGGAAGACACTTTCTACTTCTTGACGATCGTGTTCGCTTCGTTCGGTAATAGTTCCATCAATTTTCTCGGATATAGCTGATATGATCAGATTCGGCCTACGACGAAGACGATCTTCCATCTCGTGGAACATTTTATTCGGAAATTCAGTATTAAATGTCATTAAAACATCCTGTATACACTTTATTTCTGGTTTATGCTTTACTGTTTTTTGTTCAATGTCATCAATTAGTTGTGAAATGACGTCGAGACGGTCATTTATCTTGTTTAAAGCCTGTATAAGCGTCGAGTTGGAATCTTGTATAAGTTGTTTTATATCAACTAGGCTTATTGTTGATTCTACTAGGTTATTTGCTGAATTCGAGCGTGTACTTCGCTTATCCATGACAGTTAAAGTTCACAACAGAAATCGCGATTATCTGGGACAGTTTGGCTGTATGGCTGACGTATTGAGAACGTAACTAATTCGCACTGAGATGACGTTGATCACGTGATGAAAAATCAATATTTCACTGAAAACGCGATAGGGGTTCCCCAGGATAACGGACGGATAACAGCTGATTCAATTGCTGGACAATACCCAAGCCTGCAAACAAGCGAACATGCACTGCATCATACGGACGAGGAAGCACTGACGTTTAGATTCCAATTTTAGAATCACTCGCTGTTGCAGGGACACTGCGGAAATCCAATAACCTCAAGAGACCAAATAGCAACCGAAGTGATGTTTTGAACACTACTCGAGGCCAACAGCGCAAAAATATGCAAAAACTGAGATTGTCTTTTATTGATCCAACCAGGGAGAATGTAAATAACACGATCAGAAAGACGACGACCAAAGGAACCAAACGATACCAAACACTTTCACTGATGGTGACAGAAAACCATCCAAATCATGAAATTTTCACTGATCTCAGAGAGAGAGAAGAGCGACACAACCAGCACTGACAGACCAGATAGATGTTGCACCATAATCTGTCTTGGACGCTCCCGTATAATCGCAAATTGAAAGGCAGACTTTGAAAAATCCTTGGCCTCCGTCGACGCCTATCTTGATGAGACATGAGGACGGGTCAATGTTCCGAATCGTTAGTAGCTCCCGGATGACTTGATCACAATCTTTGGCCATGACAATGGGTCGATGAATCATTTTCAGCTTTCTGTTTGCTCCTCCAGCAACGTATTCGTAGAAAACTCCGTCTGAGATGTGGAAGTGGTCGTCGAATCGCTTCCCCATCTGAATCAACTTCTCTCGAGAGTAGGGCTCAACAGCGGATCTACCTAGCGATCTTCGAATTGATGACGCAACGGAATTGATTTGGTTTCCTGAAATCGAAAATAGAAATTTTATTTAATGCAGAAAAAGATAGAATGAAAAGTGGTATTTTACCACCTACCCGATAAGTTGTTGTCCAGTTGCAGGCGACAAAGTTCTTCTGTTGACATGGGCTCTCTGTCATCTTCAGTGTCATTGGTGAAGAGTGTTACTGGAACGGGTTTTCCACTGGTTGATGCGAGCGATATACGTGAGGTACCTTCTTCCTTGCTTTTGCTTCTAAGGATGCTACTGCATAGAATCTCCTTCGATCTTGGAGAGAATCTCGATAAAGTATTCTCAACTTTCGTTGTTCGCGTGCACCGATGCTCCACGCCTCGACCTAGATGACCAAAACATTTCGCGCATACCTTTGATGGAGTCACACTTTGACAGACTTCCTTCGACGGCCTACCGCGTTTTGATCCGACTTTTCGACCCGATTGTCCAACTGGATTTTGTCTTGCAACAGAACAGATTGAGTACGCCCCTTGATCACAAGTTCCTCTGGTGCAGCGTGCTGAGTCGTAGTAATGACGTAGGTCTTGCATGTTCAATGTTCACGTCTCGTTCCCACGTTTCAACTCATAAAGTACCTTTTGGTGCGTTGAACAGAGTCCGCAGGGTAATGAATTGTCAGATATGTCGTAATTCGGAGCAAGCTTTTCGCGAATAATAGCTAGAAGTTTGTCAAATATCTTCGCTGAACCTTTATTACCACATATCAAGCATACATGTGATCGTGCTTGCTCGTGCGTAAGTATAGTAGCGCGCTGACTCATTTTGAATTGATCTCTCAGGCAGTGATAAAGTAAAAGTGATTCCGAGGAACTTGTCTCTGGCTGTTCCTACAACTGAAGCTGTAGGTGATCGTGATAGGTCAAATACCGTCGCTGTGTTGCGACGGTCATGTGACTCGGCCGCGTGACTCGAAGTGATCATGTGACACAGTGTCTACACGTTTCATGGGAAACATTTAATAGTTATTCAACGCTTAGAAAGCGCGAGCCTTTTCATACCTTTGCTAACTTGCTTCCACGTGGCCCCGTGGTGTACGTTCATTCCATCATGCAAATTAGATGTCAATTGAATTTGGCCGAGAAATTCTGGTAGGAAACTTGCACTGTCTTGGATGGTGAAAATTGCACAATGCTGGGCAGGAGGTGTGAAGTTTTCTCAGAATCCTATTGATGATTGAAACTGCATCATCCCCAATGCAGTGATACAGTCCTACTCAGAGACATTCGAAGCTGCTGCTACCGCCTCCTTTGTGGCGTCAATGGGTTGTCAAATGCAGACAGGAAGATTTGCTCATCACGGGGCCTAACTAGTTGACCACTTAATTGGATTGAGATGAGTGTTTTCACACCTCTCTTACTTTAGACAACCACTATAATTCTTCCGACGGCAATCATTGTTAGATCAATAGAGACGGCAATCATCCTTGCCACAATAGTGCTAACAAGGTTGAATTGCATTTGAATGATAGTGAGAAAATCACAAAAACAGTAAAATCTATAAAAAAATCACTGGAAAATTGATTTTACTATCAATAACTATCGATAACAAACGAAAAGCTCGATGGATTTTTTGCACTTTCAGTGTTTTATGGTTTATTTCTGTTTTCTTGTTCATTACATGCTGACAAAATTGAATTGCATTTAGAGAAAAACTGGAAAAATCACTAAAAACAAAAAAATGCTAAAAAATCGATATTTGATATTGATAAATGTCGATATCACTTGATTAGCTCGCTAGATTTCCACGCAAAATGAATCTTAGTTTTCCTATAGCTCAGTAATCATGCTGATGTAAATGAAATTGAATTGCATTCTTTTGTCACTGAGATAAATCAATTGATCAATGAATCGATTGATCAAAAATCAATAACAATCGATAACCTTTGATTAGCTCGATGAAATATTTTGTTTGCTATATTTTTTTCAAAATCTTTTGACATGATTGACACGATGGTGTTGACCAAAATCAATTGCATTTTTGGTTGGAAAAAAAAATTTCTGGCGTACCGTGCTTGGGTGTAATCGATTGACTCCTCGTCTGTCGGAACGAACAGTCGTCCCCTGTCTTCTCGGTGACCTCTAATACCTTGGTTTGTGCGACCGAGTTGTTCAATTGCGTGCAAAACAGCTTTGAACATGCACCTGTAATTGTGAAAACTGAAAGCTTGTGTAGGCCGTTTCATAAATTATAACTGCATCTAGCAGCAAAGTTTTCCTAAAAAACACGCTCATAATATTCTAGCCATTTCATTTCATACTACTTTTCTAGGTCTGCAACTACCAGTTATTTATCAATAGAGCCCGGAACTTCAGGCACTTAAAAATAATAAAAAAGGCAGGCAAAAAGGCAGCTAAAGTACATGAAAAAGGCACTTAAAATCCAGAAAAATGCATTTATTGAATACCGGTAATTAATCAGAAACACGTTGATTGCACATCCACAGAAGTAAGAGGTGCGAATTTCATAGCCGATATCGCAGCAGGACTCATATCGACGACTGCATCCGAAGTTCCATTATGAACAGCAGAAATTTTCTTCATCGAGTCTAAATCCAGATTTTTCGCTATGACATATTCAAATTTTGAACAAATAGTCTGACCTTTGGGTCCCGGTGTTTCCTTTAGTTTCATGTGAAGGCTTTCTACTTTCTTAAGCGTTGCTTCAAGTGTGACATTTTGCTTTTCCAGAGAAGCAATACGTTCAGGAAAATCCGAAAAGTGGGTAAGAATATAAGTCAAATCATTCTTCAATGAATGTTTTTCCAATAATTCCTTTGTAACCTGAATTGAGACTGCATCCGATGGACAAAGCTCATCCATAACTGACTGAATTTATCAAAATTGTTCGCGTAGTAAAGCGCAGAGGAGACCCACTTACCCCAACGTGTAATTATAGGCTCAGGTGGCAAAGCAGTATCAAATGCAATAGATTTGAACGTTTGTACACGTTTGGGAGCTTTACGAAACACTTTTTTTCCATTCGCTGTAAGGTTGTCGACATCAGGAAATTGTAGACGAATATCCTCAGCAACACGATGAAGTGCATGTGCAAGACAAGAAATATGTAGCATGGAAGGAAATAGAACTTTCAATGCACGCCCTGCTTTAATCATATACGGCGCGGCATCCGTCACCAGTAGAAGAACTCGATCATGTTGAATTCCGACTGGCCACAAGATAGTCAGGGCTTTCGTGAACACCTGTGCGATTGTCGAACTGTTAGTTTTTTTTACAACTTCAGATAACAGAAGAAATAGCTGTGAATCTTCAGAGTTCAATGTTCCCACGATGAAGTTCACCACGTAACGACCAGTGACGTCTGTAGTTTCGTCGATCGAACACCAAATATAATGTTCTCCGACAGCTTTTCTGATATGTCAATCTGTTGATTATACACAACATCAAGGTAATTTTTCCGAATGCTTGATTCTGATGGCACGCTTTTATTCGTGTACTTCTGAATAAATCCCTTTAAAACCGGATTTTCAAGCTTCCAAAGAGGAATTCCAGACGACACAAATCCAGAGAGAATGGCGACTGTTTCCCCGAGGCTTCGAAGCACGTCTTCAGTAGAACAGTTGAGGTTGGTCTGTTTCCTTCATTTTTCTCGTTATCCCTTGCTCGTCTTGCTGTACGAGTAACATGTTTTCCGCTACTTATGTGTTGCGTAACATAATATTTCTTTTCATGATTCACTGACGTCTCACAGATTTTGCAACACAGAGCCGTCCGTAGAAAAAACGTCGTTACCAAATGATCTAACTAAATTAGTCAGCTTCGTATTGAGGGATGCAGACTTCCTCGGCATTTCACGTATCTGGTATTAACGCTGGATGCGAAGTCACAGTGCTATCTCAGATGAAGGACAAGATGAAAATGACAAGACAAGTTCAGTTCATCCAACGATGTGTGAAGTCAGTGCAATATTTAGAAATGACTCATTAGTAGATGGTGTGATTTCCCAGAAATGACATCCTCAAACAAAGGCAACCTAAAGTGGGAACTCTACGCCTCTTTGTTTGAGCGTGCAGTTTCTAAAGCCGCATTTACACTGTGCCGTACGGGGACGCAGGCCGCAAGCAAACGTCAGATCACGTGACACAGCAAAAGAGCAGTGGGGAAATAGCAGAATATCGTGGATAACTGGTAATCGCTGTAAAGTGTGGATAATCCCTATTAGAAGTTTGAAAACCGCTGCTTTAGATGAATACTTAAAGTATCGGTTATTTATTCTATGCTAAAGGGATGTGTGATTTTCCTTGACACAATGTACAGTATATGTGCATGATAAAGCAATTTGTTTTCTATTTCATTTTCAGGCCAAGTTAAAAAATGATAAAAATGCTAAAATGCGAATTCATGTAAAATGCGGTAAGTTTCTGCGGTCCCGACGATCGCATACTAACGAGTATCTACTGCATTTCTTTATGAGATTTCTATGCTTATCCTCATCTCTTATTATTGAACGTCGTGATGCGTCTCTTCCAATTCTAAACATGTCAAGTTAACACTCATTTTACCAGGAAAATAAAACTTAAACAACACTGTAAATTTTAGGCATTTTCATCCGAAACTAAGGAAAATAGGCAAAAATAGGCATTTATGGCATTTTGCCTGAAGTTCCGGGCTCTATTTATCAACATAAGCATGGATTACAATGACTGGGCCACTACCAGTGTATACATGTGCTGTATAGTCTGCAGCTAGTTAACAACTTACCTATTAGCTTCCAAATCGATAGCTGCTTTGGTTTTGATCTGCTTGGAGACATCACCAGGGCCATCAACTTTTTCTTGAGAAAGAATTTGTCGTTGGGACTCTACCGATAGAGCATGATAACTGCTTGCCAAATGCTTTGTATAGTAGCCATCAGCTCCGTAGATCTTCTTAAAGTTAGTCATAATTTCGTGACTAACATGCCAACTTCTTGATGACCACCCTTGCCAACCGAAGACGGTGCGAATAAAACGCAGGGTCTGTAAATAATGACAAAAATAGTATTTAATCACTTCAGTTTGAAAACAATATATCTATGTTTAGACCTACGAATTGTAAAATATTTTTCTATCGAAATTTCATCTCATATAGCAAACACGTTTATCTAATACTGATGGATACTAATCAAAAGTAGAATACCGCTTTCAAATATAAGCAAAATGCTGTTCAGGTACATGTAAATCAATAATGCCATATTAATAAATGCATCATTTTAATAGGCATTACGAGTGTAAGAATATCTTAGCCGTTATTTGTTCTTCTTAATTATTAATGCACAACCTGTCTTACAGCAACAGATACTTACAAACACAGAACTCCCTTCAGTTTAGGAGAATAGTAGAAACAGCTATTTCGCCCTTCCAGATGACTGTGTTTAAGATGGTACTTCTGTGCTTTTCCTTGCATGAAGGGAAGATCATAGTCGGATCCAACTTCTAGGGTAGTCAACATGAATCTACGTCTAGCTTCGTAAGTCATTTGGCCGCTCTTGCGAAGTTCCATGGCATCGGCTATGTCCAGATGTGGGGCTAAGGAAAAGTTCAGAGGTTTAGACTCGGCGGTATTTGACTGACTGCAAGTCATGGTTGTGGACGGCGGGGATTCGGAGGTCGTGGAACTTGTTGATGGGTCGGTTTCTGAAAGATGCATTACATGAATGTTTGTAAACCTCGATGACACCGAATGAATCAAACGGCCTACAACTTCAGCTAATATGACAAATATGTACAGCCCTTGCTTGTCAAAACAGAAACACTTTCTGATTTTCTAATAATTTCATGAGTATTTTCAAGGATGCATGTCGGCTTACATGTGGGTGTGTGAATTCAATAGCGGCCAGTACGGTATGATATGCACCGTAGTATACGGTATAAATGTACAACATGCATATGAAAGTTGAATTTTACCTTGCAAGTTATACTTGTAGTAAAAATATGAATATATGTTCTTGTACATGTACAGTGCATGTATATGTCTTCTTACCGTTAGGAGTCTTCTTACCGTGAAGACTCATGGAGAGTAGACACCAATGACGACTGCTCTTTTCTGGATTTTTTGAAGAAGTTGTCTAGTAGACCACTTTGCTTCCTTTTCATTTTGTCAGTGAGCCCTAAAGTAGGCACATAATGTAAGCAATAGGAAAATAATATATAGTGTCAGGGTTTTTTTAAGGTTTCGTTTACCCGCCCACTCCCAAATTCGATTATCTTCAACTTCTCCGGCGTCGAAGTAAGAATCCTCGAGTATCCCTTTCTTCTGCCTGCTTTTCGCTCGGGCACTTGACATCTTTCAGAAATTGATGCTGCACGAACGTGCCCCACCTGTGTGTGAACGAATGTGCCCCATGCCCTTTGTTGCAACGAAAATCGATATTTATGCAATTCAAGAGATGATCATAAATAATGTACACCACTAACCAATATGGCACATCAAGCTCAACTCATAACGCAAAAATGATGTGGATTGAACAAAGCAATGCTTCAGGAGCACGAAAAAACAAAAAAATGAAAAATTTCGTAAAAATGTAAAAAAATGATTTTTTTGACCTTGCTAAGCGTTGATTGCACGGTATCAGCTGATATTACAGTCATAATAGCGGATGAAGATAAGGAATGACATATCGCAATGCAAAGTTAATGCGATGAATAGTTTTCACACAAACCCCAATGAACGAATGTGCCCCACGCACGAACCTGCCCCACCCTCCCCTACATCAGTAGCTCTCTTCACACTACACAAGCAGTCAGTTTAGTTGGGATACATATATCAGGAAAAGTCAGTGAGTGTCAGCCGCTGTGTAGCATTCAACAAAAGTACCTGTGACACAATGTCACGTGGTGCCCAGTAGAAGGGTTGGTAGACCCCGTAAGGTCTATTCGAAGAAATACGGCAGTCATAATGTCTATCTAAAGCTCAGATTTTCCTCAGTGCTCACATGACCAACATCTTCACAGTGCTATTTCTAGGACTTAATTAAAACTTAAAATTAATGATAAGAAACTTTGCTTAAAATGTTGATTGAAGTGTAACTTAATTTAATATTTTGTTCTCAATAGAAGGGATGAGACTATTTCGGAAAGGAATTTAAGTTAAAATTTCAAATTCAAAAATACATGTAATAACCATTGTTCACACACCTATCATGCAAAGCTTGAAAGTAAATCTAAGCTTACATTGCTTAATAGTAGGCATACCTACTTTTTTTGTCCGAAATACTTCAGCTCCTATAATTCATTTACATGGCCTAATCCTTCCGTTCATGATTTGTTTTTGCTTATGAGCTCAGTACATAGGCCTGTCAATGCTCATAGGCCATTAACACACATCAATTAGCACGATATTTATAAATCAGATACACGTAATTAATGTTTCCACTTTTCACTTACTTTTTCTGTGTATAGTATTTGGCTGTTGATCAATTCGTTGAATGGCAGCACTTCGCAATGTTAAATTGGATGAGGCACTTGGAGAAATGAAAGTGTTTTATTGTCCAGTTATTTCCACACCTGATGCATTCTTTCGTTGGACCCATGGCTTCCGCCAATCATCGTAGTTCTTCATCCCACGTTATGTCTCGCGTATAGAATATCGTCATAAAGAATTCGTTGACTGAATTGCGCAACGTTGGTTCTTCTGTGATTCTCATGGAGACTGGATTCTCAACACCAACATGTACAATAACGTTTGGAAATGAGTCATACTTCAGCGATATGATGGGACTAGTCAAAGTATTGCGTAACTCCAACGGACCGCGTGATAATTGTTTGCGCAATTATTAACGAAGTGGGGAGACTTTTATTGAAATGTAATGAAGTGGAATCATTCGTGATGGGCTTTTATCACTAGTGAAAGGTGATATTAGTAAACGCATCTGAACATGTCAAGAAAACCTTTGATCTTAAGTTTTGAGCTGTACAGATAGGCCTACTTCTCACTTCTCAAAATTCTATATAACTGAATGTAGGCTTATAAATAATAATTTTTGAAATTTTGTCGATAATTCTTCCGTCATAAAAACACAAGTTATAACATTTCGCCATATCTGATCTATATTTTGATGAAAAATGTAGATACTACTGATTAAATATTAGGTAGTACTAGTTTCTTTACTATACGATTTCACCTATTTTTCAAACTCAAATTTGACCCACTTCTGGGCCGAAAAAATGGGTTGAACTTAACTTTTTTAAATAGAGGATATTGAATACTTTACGCTCCAGGTATTTGTATATTCATAGCTTTGACGAGAAATTGACAGGACTCCGTCAGAGAAGCCATAATTTTCAAAACTTGCCTTAAATTCGAAACTCGAAATACACTTTCCTGGCTTCAGGGAATTTTTTTACACATTTTTCAAACAATATTTGGGTGTTTATGCGTCGCTGAGAAGTATTAGTTTATGCAAAAATAGCTCCTGAATTTTTCACGATTTTTTTGAAATTTCAATTTTTTTAACTTTTTTGAAATTTTTTTGCTATGTTTGATCGACTACTGCTGTGTTCTCGGTGCAAAAAAAGTAACATCTGCAACTTGAAACCTCGACTTAAACCAGCTACTTGTATAGATTCTCTGCTTCAGATGATTGCCGAAATTAATAAAGTACATAAAGAAATTATTACCATCTTGTCTACTGGTTTATCAACAAAAACTTAGTATGACATATTTAAATATGACACTGATCAGTGACCGTGCTAAATTTCAATCTATGATAAATTGAGTGTGGAAGTGTCATTTCTTTTAATACAATCATTCTTTTTCTACAGTGTGCACATCAGCTAGCAAGAGAATAATCATCTCCGATTCAGCATGCTGTTTACATAGAAGATGGAAATGAAGATAAGTAGAATATTTTTCGTATAATGTGGCATTGAATATCGACAACATTTGTTAGGAACATTGTTATTGCGAATGGTTATGATTGTGGCATTTCATTATGATGTTCACGTGAGGATTGGCTATTCCTGCATAGGCTACTCCGCCGCCCCTGTTCTCGAAATAGAACTTGCAAATAGCATGTACATTCCAATCCATACATGATAGGATCATACTGATAGACGTGCAATTACGAAGGTCGTCGTCAGTTGATCCACTATCACAGCTCTTTCGCAAAAGAAGTCTAACCTCTGTAGAACTTAGATGAACGGTCTCATCAGCCTTTCTAAAACAGAAATTGCTTCCTGGTTCTAATTTTCGAAATTATTGGACATGTACCTTAAATATCGCATTATCCTCCATGAAGCATTCTGCAGTCGTTGGTTCGAGGTCAGCTGCCTGCACTCCATTGTCCTAAGATTAATAGATACTACTAGGACTGTGAGGATAATGAACATTATGGTATGATACATTTAGGCACATATATCTAGCAAAAGTCGTTCAAGAAGATTGTCTGAGCTCGTCTTTCAATCTAGAGACCTGGTCATCTAAATATTTTGATTTTTGGAAACCTATCAATCAAGACCGAAGCTTCGGTTGAGGATTGATTTCCTAGATTAAATTTTCAGTTACGAAGCTGGCTCTTACTACATCATCGATATTTGTTGCATGCCCTACGTCGGCAATTTTTCCTTCATACATGTAAAACGACCGCCATCCACTGTGGATTTTTCATTCGCATTTTCTTCGGCTGCTGACTCCATATCAATGTGTGTCGGCTCTTAAATGCTTGCAAGGAACTTCCTCAAAGTATCTTTAGTTAGTCTCCAACAGCACTTCAGCAAGATCATTTCAAATTTGTTCCGTGATTATAATGGTTATTTTGAAACAAAATAGTGAGGAGGTTAGTGCTCATAGAATGCTTAATATGAATTAATGCTGCTTGTAGATCAGCAGTGAACCACACTTTCTAATTGACCATTCCATTACTCATATACGAGGCTTTATTCTTGCACGTTTTGAATTTCTCCATCACTTGGCAACATCGTAAACAACAGCGTTTCAATATATAATTTGACGCAAAATCAAAAATAGACCTTTTAAAGTGGAGCTATAGAATGCGCAGTAACCTTTTATCGAATCTAATGACCAAAGTTTTTTCAATGTAGTTTTTTGTTTCTCGTCAACAAATATTGATGTGTCTCTAAATCTGTAATTGCCAGTTCCTGTGAAAATGCCACTCACAAAGCAGTTTGTGATCTGGTCTGCGGAATGATTCGCAGTAAGCATGGTGAAGTGCAATTGCGCCGTCACTCATGAAGAACTTTGTATTCAAGCTCCCCATCTCTCACCACTACCCTGTATAGGAAGCACGGAGACCGTTCATCGTCACTTTCTTGATAATGAATGACTGTCTTACGAATATTGGATGTGACCTTCCCGCACGTTGGTTGGTGGTGCATATTTTCGGCTGCGATGCCTGTAGTGTATTGTTGATTGATGCAAAATTCTATGGAGTCAAACTTTAAGTCCGTTCTCAAGCTATCCAGTACTTGGTTGTTCGCTTTTCCCTGCCTTAATTGGCGATTTCCTATTTTAGCGTTCCTAATTCACAAATACTAATTTTTATGCTTTTTCTGAGTTAAAAATTATTATTTTCTCCAAATAAATTTATATAGTAAATGAAACTATAATTTACAAAGGGTTTTGATGTCTGACTTCAACTAAAAGTTTTTGAAACACTTTTCCGCCACCATAATGGTATGTGTCATTCCTCCAGCGCCATTCGAATTCATAGAGATAAAATTGAAATAGTTCTCTGCTCGTACCATTATTCGTTTGATCTTTTTCTTGGCATGAGCCCAAAAACCTTCAATTTTCTGTGTATGTACTCCAGTTTGTGGATCTACAAAGAAATGTCGATGATTCACCGTCAGGTGACCATAACCATTAGGTAAATTGACAATATTTCTATACGCTGACCACTGATCACTGTGGATCATAGAACCCATTTCAACATGATTCTGAATAATAGGGAGCAGAGTCCTTGCCTGTCTGTCAGGAACCTCTATGAGAAATGCATTGTGAGGATTTTGGGTATCCACTGCTCCAACCACCCAATGTCCCTCGTGCCACTCTCCACGTGCATACTTTCTATGAAAATATTTCGTTTCATCTACCTGGACCACTATGGGCTGACCGTTGTCATCAAGACCACCTAAAGTGGCTGGATTGTCTCTTACCCAATTGCAACAGATGTCACGCATGAAGTTAGCCCAATCCACCACCGTATTCTTATTAGCTCCAACCTCATTTTCAAGCATGCTATTGGGAGATTCTACCGACCAAAAATACATTAAGTCCAAAATCCTTGGCAAAGAAAGGTGACTTCGTTGGAAGAATGAATTTGTACGAATGGACTTAGCAAAGTTACAAGAACGACACTTCCACCTGAATCGATCGGAACCTTTAGCATATGCAGTTAAGGAGCACAAGCCATTACAACGATCGCAGTTAAATGAATTAGCCAATAATCCATGTGATGCCAAGAAATCAATTGTTGCACCACTGTCTCCTGTTAACACACAAAGATCACGATGATTTATGTCCATGTTTAAAAGAACATTGACATCATTTACATGATTAACTATTGCTTGACGTGCATGTGGTCTGCCAACCATGTTGGAAATTCAAAATTCGCGGTTAATCAAAAAATTAAGTGGTTAATAATTTTTAACTCAGAAAAAGCATAAAAATTAGTTTTTGTGAATTAGGGACGCTAAAATAGGAAATCGCCCCTTAATTCACCGATTATATAGGATTTTGTATCCGTCTTCATTCCTAGACTTTCGGAGGATTTTTCATGATTGTGTCGCTGGTAACCGTCCGTCTGCGCAATCATGGCGAGGCCTTCGCAGTTCTTCCTGGAGCATGTGAGAGTGTGACTTTGTAAAACTAAAACTTACATTTGATGTAGAAAATAAATTCGGCCTGCATAGATTTCTTCCAAGCATTGAAGTCTCAAGTCGCTTTAGAATCGTCCGGGGAATCTGTGGAAACCATCGTGGCAATGACCGCCATGCTGGTGCAACTGGCTACGCGAAGGGAAGGGCTGCGAGCGATGACATTCAAATCAAACTGCATTGTCAGGTGAAATGACGGCGCAGTTTGATTTGATGCAGGAACGTAAGACAATTTTTTTTTGAAAAAAGTGCATAATTCATAGACCTACATCGTGTTGATGTAAAAATCGTATGCGGTGGCTAGGATTTTTGTAATAGAATTTCTTGTAAGATGTTTACGTGAAATGACTACGATTCGCATACGACATGACACCTGTTTCACATCTTTACTATGATATGGATACTGTTTCTCTGGGTATGTTCGCAAATGGGTGCCTTGTACTTGGAATTACAGCAGTCGCATGGAAACTTCTGCTGACACAAAATTAGGCAGCACGGCAATTGTTGCAGGTATACAATGCTGCATCGATCATAAATTGCAAAGCAGAAATTCGAGATTTGGTCTTGATGTACAGTGGCAGCACTGTGGCTCTTTAAAGCCCTTCCATTCCAGCTCATGTGTATTCTAGCGATCGCAGCCACTCGTCGACTGCGAAACGCACGACTCACCAAGACGGACATTGCCATTTCAAATACCGATTGAAGAGTTCTATCCACATGCTGCTGTTGACGACGCTCTATCTTCGAAAACAGTTATCGAAGCATTCACGGGTGCGTTTTTATAGTAATAACCCATGAAAAGTGAATAATCCATTCAACTTTCGAGTTTGCTGATATAATCGCCGACTGCTTACAAAGCAAGGTTGGTCCCACAAGTCGTCCAGGCACTCAATTGTTTTTGTTTCCGACCAGTAAATATTGATGTCTCTGAACCTGTAATTTCCAGTTGTTGTGAAAATGCCACTCACAAAGTTCGCAAGCAGTTGTTGAGTAGTTTGTGCAACGCGAAAGGAAGCATTGCGAAGAATGACATTCAAATAAAACTGCGCTGTCAGATGAAATGACGACTCTTTATTAACACAGATGACTCAGCATTGTTGTTTTTTAAGATTGATGTGTAGCAGAACTAGCAAGTCTTTTTTGGTGAATCTGACGCGCCCTTCGCTGTGGCAGCAAATCTTGAAACCTTTTCATGAGGTGGGCGGATGCGGGAATGGGTGAGGCTGGCACTACCTAAATTTGTAATGGGGGAGGTACATCTTCATAGACATTTAGCATCTTTCTATACAAGAAGCAACTGCCAAGAACCGATGCGTTCCATTGCTGTTAGTCTGCACCAAACTTATGAAGACTGCATCATCTGCTTCATACCACAGGTCACCTGCATTTCTCAAACAAGTGCCAAGCGTGAAGAGATATCATCCTTCTGAAAGTATGAAGACCAATCAGATAGCATCAATACATGAAAGACAGGACATCAAAATCATGGGAGGGGAGGTTCGATAAATTGTGCCGCATTGGGATTGCATGAACATTAACATATTCTTCGTCTGAGGCAAAGTGGCAACACTGTAGGTAACATTTGATGAAATAGCATGCATCTTCATTAGTTCCTGGGAACCCATAATCACATAGTACCTGTACTCTCGAGAGAATCATTGTTTTCTCATCTTTGGATAATACAGGAGGTCTACCAACTGTTCCTTCGTGTTGGCCTTTCAGCTTGTACTTGATAGTGCTTCTTGGAATCTTGTACTGTTCCGCTGCCTTTCGTTGAGTCAGCGTACCAGATTTGATCTTATTTATACACTCATTCAATTGTTTATCACAGTAATCACGATATCTCCTGCTCCCAGGAATACGTTTATGAACACGTGGCATTATCTTCTAACCTAAAACAAAGGAAAAGTTATTTATTTGTTAGTATAATTAGCGATACAGTATAATATGAAAATAATTTATCAATCCAGAATGCAACATGAATCAGGAAAAACATGCATTAAATGTCAAAACATGTATCATGAAATTTAAGCGTGGATGATATTATAATAAAAATTTATTTTTAAGATGTTTCTTATCGTAATTAATCCGAAATAGAAAGAATTTCTACCAAATTAAGTAAATGAAATGTACCGGTATGTGAAATGCTAGTGGGCCAAAGTTACCCCATGAGGTGGGCCAAAGTAAGCCCCACCGATAACTGCACAAACTTCTCAGCTTGTACTTAGTAATTTCGTAAATACTATGCTAAAGTATTTGGATTTCTTCAAAAAATCGGTGTTCATAACGGTCTCCAGAGTTTTGGCGTTAGGTCACGGTCTTCGGTTACCAAGTAGGTTTTTTCCGTAAGAAAACTATCATGACAAAACAGTGTCGTGAATTGATGATCCAGTCATAAATATCTTGTCCCGACACATTTTTTCTGTGATCGAGTTACTTATTCATCGAAATGAATCACAATATGTTCCTCTTTCAATATAATCATCAAGTAAAACAATTGACAGATTCATTTTTCTAGTTTGGGCCAAAGTAACACCATGGGCCAATTTATCCCCATTCTACGGTACTTTTCCGTCAGGGATGAGAATGTGATAATGGGTACCCGTGTGGAAGATCAGATTTTAAGAGGCACAAGAGAAGATGGTAAGAAATGCATAAGACCAACTTCTTGGGAACCGCGCGAATCCTCGAAAATTCTCATCCATGGTGTGTACAATTTGAAATGTAAAAAATATACAAACATAATCAGCATGAAATGTCAGTCTAATTAACACCTGATCAAAGTGCAATGCATAAGCAAAGTGTGACAAACTAAATATGCATCTTGGGGGAATGCCAGCATACCGAATTTAATTGCATCATTCTCCAATGACCTAATATCATTGAAGCTAATTTGATTCTGCAATATATTTTAGGATTCAGAAGTTTCGCGAAAAGTCATCTCTATCAGAATGTTATCGGATGATGCCGTTTTTACAGTAACTGACTTTTCATAGGTGATAACTAAATGATTTGTTTCTATAAGTATAGGTTTTTCCATTCAGATTCACGTTTATTTCAAGCAATTTCGTTTTAGTGCAAGCAATTTCTACTGTTGCAGTTATTTTAACCAGATTCATTAATAGATCAAGCAAAGTTGTACATAATCAACCAATTTCGTTCACATGTTTGACAAGTAGTTATTTCAGCCAATTTCGTTGTAAGTAAAAGCAAATTATTAAGAAAACAACCAAATTCATTTAAACCAAAAACACATGATGCATGTATGTACTCGTACATTTTATTGTACAATTTCTGCCATGGCAAAACAACGGTGCATGTAACTCATCACATGATTGCACAATTGGTAGACTTTCTCTGCACTTATTGTCTCTTGATCTTCGATTATCGAAGAGGATATATCAGTAAGAACACGTAATCGATGTTCTGCCAGAGAAATGCCGTCTGGAGCGTTACGCATCCGCTCTTTCGTAGAGTCCTCTCGTAGGACTGCCCGCAGTTTCAGTTTCATCACACCAAAGGCGTTCTCAATGGGATTCAAGAAGGGACTGTATGGAGATAAATACTTAATCGGAATGGTATCATCTTCAGCGCCGCTCGGAAAGGCTCCTCGATGTACAGGAGCATTATCCATGACAATTGTACCGTTAACGATGTTTGACTCCCGCAAAATCGTGCACAGATTATCTATAAAATGCTCGAATCTCTGGCCTGTAAAACAAAACGGTTTAGCTGAAAAATGCAGACATATTATGGATAAAATCGTCAACTTACTGGTCATGCAACCTCATTGAAGTTTGTAGTATACAACTCCTGCTCGAACTGACATTGCCATAACCAAATTGAGATTAAGTCCACGATATCCATTGACTTGTTGAACAACTGGTCTACCTTTTAAGGCTCTTCCTCGAGTACGCTTTGTATAAATATTGAAGCATGTTTCATCAACGTATATTAATGTTCGGTTAACTCCTGTTTCTAAATACCATTCAGAGTACGCAGAACGATTTTGTCTGGTTGTTAAGGAGTTTCGATTGACTGGGCAATCCTCCAACTTTTCATAGTGATAAGTTGACTTTCTAAGGCCCGTGATATGCTCGGAACCGACAAGGGGAGTTGTAATTGTTCCCTTATCTGTTCTAAGGTGAAGTCGGGGTGCCGTGCCACTAGGTCAACGATATCAGACATCACATTGTCTGTCAGTTTCAAGCATTCATCACGCCTTCCTCCCCTTCTATCGCTAATACTACCCTCTCGCAAGTATTTTGAAACTATAGACCGTGATGTGGAAATATTGATGTTAAGAAGTTTAGACACTTCAACTATGTCTTTTCCCTCTTCCCATGCTATGACAAGGCGTTCTTTCAGCTCGGTACTGACTTTGGCATAAGGGCTACGCGGAATGGACATTTGAGAGCTGACTGAACTGCTACTGCCGCTGCTAGTCATGATTCTAGTGCTTCCTAAAGTGCAGTGATTGCGAACGAATCTGATTGATATATAATGAAGTAGATTGCGTTGCTTATGAACACCACTCGCATCGACGAAGAAGCATGCGTTGTAATGAATTAGCTTGAACGAAAATCGCCAAACGTGAACTAGACTGAAATAAGCACGAATCTTATTGTTTAAATGAATTTGCTTGAAATAAAACGAACATGCTTTTAGTAACATTGAATGTGGATGGAAAAACCTGTAAATCCAACCGTTTATTTCCATGCGAATGTGGACAAGTAATGCATCCGGATATTTCAAGAGATTATTCTTTCGTAGAACGGCAAGGTTGTGGAATTTCCAACTATCTGTTAGTGTTCTATTAATTTCTCAAATGTTTGTGTTGAAGCATTCAAGAGGGCCGTCAATAAATTTCCACAAAGCGCATTTCCACGAAAAAATATTATGAAACACAGATTACTGAAATTTCTATGACTTACCGTTAAGACGAGTAAAGCTGACCAATTCAGATATTCAGCTCCTATCAAGATTTTCAATTAAAGTTACTTATGCCACTTATCTGTTTCACTTTCTATTTTTTTATGTTTTTCATTCTATTTTTGTCCATTTCTTTTATTAATATGAAATTTATATAAATAATAATAATAATATATTGTTGCATGCATGAAGCCATTAATGATATTTAAAACATTTTTATCTGATAAAGTTTGCTTTTCATCGAGCGTGTTCATTTCTTCCTTTCATCGACACTTGGCGTGTTTGCTAATTGTATGTGTTTTCTTGGTAATGTTTGTCATAAGCAGTCATATCAGAGAAGATGATCGTTGACTTTTGTCTTCTTGTCTCAAGAATGCGAATATCAAAAGTAGTAGTGGACTAGTCGTCAGGCCTTCAATCAAGGTGAAGATCAAGTCTCTCACCGAAAACTTGGCCGCCGATAGAAACGAATGGAAGCAACGAACTGAGAGGTCACCCTGTGCTGCCTGATCTTTCAAGTGATGAAAGTGGTAGAGAAATTGACTAATGTTTCTGAATCTTGAAGCAGCTAACTTAATTTGCAAGCTTAAGAATGTACAATAGTCTATTCTTGTGTTTGTTTACTAGGATCTGGTACTAAAATGCAGTGGTTTTACGGGATTTCGCGGTTTCTTGGTGATTATTGAATCTAAAAAGTCACTGTTTAAGGGACCGCGGGCTCTTGTCAAAACATTAAAAGGTGTACTCCGGGCAAAATTCGTTCATCATTGTATTGTCTGGAAAGCAACTTCGTGTATCAGACGTCATCCCCTTCCGTTATCTCCACTCCGCAACGAGTTTCCTTGCAAGATATCCGCTTGTCTTCTGTTCGTGATGACTTCAGTGGTGATGCACTCACTATCTACAGGCGCTGCGTGAAATGGAAGAACTAGCCGGTGTGGAAGACGGTGCTATTTACGGACTACTTTTGTCTTGTTTATATAGTTATGTTGTGCCTGTTACATGTAGAGGATGCAATGCACGTCTTGAAGTGCGTTCATTGTAACTGGCATTATCAGGAAGACTAATAGGTAGGCAGCAATATTCTCTACGCATGAAATAAGATCACTTTTTCCATGAAATAAATTACACAAGAAGCTACAAGTTGTCATGCATGATCATATGCCTGTCACTTCGTTGAGTCAGATTTTCTCATGGTAATCAAAGCCAAAATACAGAGACGCCACGTGTTGTCTTTTGAGCTTTCACGTATGGCCTTCTGTGTGTCAAGCACTCGCATGATTCCGGCTTAACGGCTTGAAATTTTTTCATCTAATCTGCTGGGTTATTTTCTACAGCCTTTTGAAGGAAATGAAAGAAATAACACTTAACTTAACATTTATCGGCAAAATTTCGTCAATCATGGAGTCATCAATGCACTATCGTTGTTCCTGTGTAATGACTTGACTTTAATTCTTGACCATGCTTACATCGAATGCATCTCACTTCCGCCTATTTTCTTCCCCTATTGTCACCGTGTCCCCGCTGAAGTCATCACCGAGAATTGTTCGATGTATAGCGAGAGAACTGTCTCTCGAGTTGCAAATCGACGCAGCAAAATTAACTTAAGCTTAGTAGCGAGATAGACCATTTTAAGAAATTGACTGGAGTACACCTTCACCCGTATTCATCAAAAAATTTATATGAACAGAAGCCAAACCTATCTCATGGCCTTTCGTCTTAATTGGGCCTTTCGTCTTAATTGATTACCATTCAAGTGCAATATATTCTTGAGATGACATGATAAACGTTATTGAGAGTCATTTTCTGATATGCTTGTTTATTAATGTTTTTGTGTTCATTTAAACTGTTAATTTGTGTTCGTTTGACTGAGAATTCTAGCTAGATGTTATAAGATGCACATTCATGTAGTATGCACGCAGTCAGAGGGGGATGGGTGTGAGGCGTAATGCGTATATTTGCATGCAGGAGGAGAGGATATGATTTCAAAAATGCGTTTGCACTTTTCCGTCTGTCATTAAAAACACACTATTAAATAAAAGAACTTTAGCTGCAACTTGTTATTGCATGAAATTAATTCATAACTTCAATCTAATTACCATGCACCTTTTATAGGTAGGCTATTCAAATTAGCAATGGCTAACCTTAGGCGAAATACAGTTAATGATTAATCAAATAACAAATCGCACTATCTAGTAAGTAAAACCACCGTGAAAAGTAAAAATATTACGTAAATATAAATGCTAACAATATTCAAATGGTAGGTATCCTGTGTAAATATGAGTAGAATAAGAAAAAATCAATAGCTTACACAAGAAATGATTTGAACTGGATTTTTTTACGGAGCCTTGTGTAAATTTATTGATCCTCAAGACGGAAATTAATGAGTATGTTTACAATTTAATGTTAGGACGCTTGGACTTCAAATCTGTCTGGAGAAAGACTTCACCTATGACATTAGATTCTTGTCAGAATTAACCTTCTTATTAACCAGTTCGGCTAATACTAGACTATGTATCTCATCATCTTTCGTTTCATCATTTGATTAGTAGAATCTTTTTACACTTTCTATAAAACGAAAGAAAGTATTTTTTGGTATTCACACACTGCCTCTATAATGTCATCTGCAGTTAACTTGATCTGAAACTTACCGTTGCCAACAAATCAGCGAATCTTCGAAACCAAAAATCCAATTGAGAAGTCCTGATTTTGTGAAGTTTTTGGGAGCCTGCTGGTAAATCGCAAAATATGTCAACTCTATCAGTAATGATCACAACAGTGTCATATACGAACGTTTTCCCGTTTGATGATGAATTTGTGTTTCGACATTCGCTGCTAAATCATCTAAACTCTTAGATTTCGGTTTTCGAAGAATTGCATGAATCTTGACAATACTGAGGTTTTGGGTGGTGTGGTGGTGCCTTTCATTCGAATGTCTTGATACCCAACCGTACTGAATAAAATGTATCACACTTTTGCACCAGATTTGTCGAGATATTTGTTAAGTAACTACTCCTCTGCAAAGCAATCAATCATCCTCATGTTTCTTGATCTGCTACACATACCGGCACAAGAAATCTAAATGACTTTTTGATATGTAATCGTTTCAGGTGCGTTTATCGGCCAATCTGCTTGGAATCATCATTCATTACACTCGCGTCGAATCTAGCCTATGATCAAAATGTCATCATCGTTGTGCTTGGGAAATGTGTGCCACGGGTCACGGGTCAGTGTTCGTCAGGTGTGTCGCGAGTCCCGGAACTGTGTGGATCAGGCGGTTCATGGGTCGTGGGTGGCCGGAGGGTGTGGGACAGGTGGGTAGCAGGTCGCATGTGGAAGGAGACCCACTTCCACCTCTGATTCTTATTTGGTACCAGGACACAGCATTACATTTTGCTAGCTTGATTGAAAGGGTGGGATATTTATCTTAATCAATTGTAATGACAAAAAATTGTCAACTTTAGATATATGTCGATCATCAGACTCCCTCAGTCTACGGTTTGGATTTTACAAAGCTTACATTGAAATTGAGGAAAGTTTTCAAAAATTCAACTTCTCAAACTGTTGAGTCGTTCTAAAGGAATATCACGAAAACAAGGCAATGAGCAGTGATGCGACAGTTCACGTTGTCAACTTCGTTAAAATGGGTAACATTCTGTTTTCTTCTGCTGGGATTGGGTACCATCAAGCACGTCACTTCTCTTCACTGCATTTCTGTGGGTGATACCTTGAAGCTAAACTGCTGAACTTCAAAATTATTCTGTTAAATGCCGATCTTACATATAGAAAGTTTGCAGGGGCATTTAACTTCTTCAATATTCTTGTGAAGTTGTGATACAAAATTAATGTCACCGGGCAAGAGAAGAATCATCACGAGTTAAGAGCAGTAAATATTTGTTCTATCAATTCCGATATCAGATATTTCCGCCATAGACTACTTAAAGATTGATGCTGAGACCCGTTCCTGCGTTCCAATCTTACATACAGTAAGTTTGCAGGGGCATTTAACTTCTTCAATATTCTTGTGAAGTTGTGATACAAAATTAATGTCACCGGGCAAGAGAAGAATCATCACGAGTTAAGAGCAGTAAATATTTGTTCTATCAATTCCGATATCAGATATTTCCGCCATAGACTACTTAAGGATTGATGCTGAGACCCGTTCCTGCGTCCTCGCAGATGAAAACTTTCCCGCCTGGGTAGATGTCTTTCCGGTTTCCCTTTCCATTCTTGTCACAATACTCACTATCTTTCAGATAATGCTGCACCTTGTCAGCAGCAAGGGATGTAGCCACTGCAGCGTCCTTTTCTCTGACAGTACCTCGATGCTGATAGATAAATATGATCTTCGTGCCGACAAATAAAAAGAGCATCGCAGACGTCTCTGAAGCTCATTCAGCCGGCGTGGATGGACGGCAGTTGGGACTTAACGAATTTGGTTGATTTGGACCAATCGCATTCGGTGATGATTTCCACCTCAGGATGGGACGTGTCCCCTTACCTGGAAACCAGAATGGGGCAAAAGTCGCCAGACTATCAAAAAAGGGAGCTTTTTAAAACTTTTAAACAAAGAAAAACTCATGGCTCATTATTTGAATTAACCTCTATTTTCAATAGACATGTATGTAGGTAGAGGAATAAATCATCACCGAGTTGAATCATCAACGTTGAAAACAACGCTATGTATTCATTCAATCATCAAACTCTTCGCTTTAAGTTTTGGCCTGATCACACACACCTAACTTCTAGAGCTTCAATGAAACTTCAGAATGACAACAGCAGTACTCTTTTACTTCTCAATTTGACTCACAAACGACTCGTCAACTTTTCAACTAGGAAACCTGATGATTCAATTCAAAGAGTTCTCAACCTAGTGAAGAGAGATGCTGTTTTCTGTTTGCATTTGATGCAAGTGTGGCCTCCTTCCCTTCATCAATTTTCATTTTCCCCTCTGTATTTTTATGCGAAGATAGGCCGCGGGCTGGGGACCGCCATAGCTACATTAGAAATTGGGGCGCTCTCGGGAAATAGCGATGCAATCTTATTTGGGCGGTTGCCCAATGCCGCTTGGAGAAATTCGCAATCTCTCTATGGCAGCGACATTGACTTCCTCCACCACCCACTGAGTATGGAGGAGGTATGCATCCTCACTCCGACTCAGTTCTATCGCCGCCTACTGGCGAGCTAATGCCAGCAATATTATTATAAACTCTAGTTCGCTGCTCCATCAATACGTTGTACAAATTCCTCTGTTTTATCCGAGACTTAGATGCAGAGCTCACTATCGTATTTGGTGTCTGCATATGCTCCATCACTAAAATGACTTAATGTTGCATCCCCTTATATATCCCTTTCTTTATCTCCCATCACCCAAACATATTATGCAGCCAAGTGTTATCACAGAGGCATTTACGTGTCAAACCGGGCAGTTAAGTGTCGTTTCTGCGTTTCAATGCAAAGACAAAGGGAAAGGCATCGATAATCCTGAGTGCCATGGAGATTTTATAAAGTAACGTGTGGCAGCCCTGGCGGTCAGAGTATGACGTTGAGACGAAAGGTGACGACTTGGAAACGACCCCGAGACGCTTTGAGTCCCTCAGGGAGGCGTGTTAGCTCCATTGTTGTTTGCCTCAGCAATGGATAGCTTGGAGCCAAAGTTTGGAAACTCCACCCTGGTAAAATTTGCAGATGACATATCAGTGCTGCACTGCATTCGCGAAGTCGAGGACGATAAGCTCAGTGAGGAGCTGAATCATATACTGACATGGTCTCATGAGCATGGCATGCATTTGAACTATATGAAAACCAAGGTAATGAATTTCAATACTAAGAAGGCCCTCAACCTTTCAGCTCTCTGTGACCCAGAATCATCAACCATTATCGAGGAAGTTAGCTCTGCCAAACTTCTGGGAATTGTTCTTGACAACAAGCTCAATTGGCAACAGCATCTCGACCACACACTTTCGAAAGCTAGACGCCGAATTTATCTACTACACTGCCTAAAGCAAATTTCGCCGAATAACCACCAATTGCTCCGAACCGTGTACGTGACCATGATAAGATCTATCTTGACATATGCTTATCCTGCGTGGTGCAACATCACTGCCTCGAGATTCAGACATATTGCTAGCCTTGAAAAGCGATTGTGCAAGTTGTTCGGTTTTAGCTGTTCAGAGGATATTACCAGCTTCTGTTTGCGAACGGCCGAGCAATTAGCATTAAAGGCAGAAGATGAGGAACACCCATTACATCTTATTCACGATAGCGAAAAAACTCGACATAGTGAAAGACTTGGTAGTCGGAACAGAAAACTCAGATCAAGAACAATGCGCTTCCAAAATTCTTTTATTCGCTTTGCCTGACTTCTATCTGATTCTACTTCTGATGTATTTTATAAATGATTTGTGTAACGCTACTTCTGAATAACCACCGGTTGTGAAGTACGAATAAAGCTACATTATTATTATTATTATTATTATATATTATTATTTACAAGGACAACGATTGCCAACGTCCCGTACTACAGGCCTACTCATTGCTACGGACTTCACCGCTGTCTCGAAGGAACGCACACCAACAGGAAGTGTCACACCGAAAATGTGACAGTCTGACCTGGACTGGCCTGATAGCAGGCCAGCAACCGTTTAGGCGTTAAGTTCTTCAATCCGTTACAGATATTTCTGCCGAGGGGGTGGTCGGTGGCCAAGGTCATTGGGAGGTCACATTGCTCTGCAACGCCATTACTACTCAAACCCTTGTCGAAATGTAGAAATTTCTTCATCCCTGTAAGTTGTCTCCGATCTTACACAACCCCGACCAGGTTTCACCTCCAGCATTTCTGTGAGGCACACTTCCCCCTGAGGTAGTCACTCGTAAGAAAGAGACAGCGGCATTAAGTGCACACTTTCTGAAATAGTTACTCAGAACAAATGTTGATGCAGACATTCTGGTCTCACCATGAGCAAGTCTTACAAAAGTAAAACCTCTTAAAGCTTTTAAAAGTATATTTCATTTGAACGAAATGAGCCCACTAGAACTACACAGCACTGATCCAATTTCAAATGATGTGCAGCATAGAAAATATATAGGAATATTTCAGAAGTTTATATAATCATAGAAATTTAGGTAGTCCTTAAGAGGACTGATGACCAGTGTTGCGATTCGCGCGTGTTTACACGCGCGCGCGTTTTTTTGACAATTTGCGCGTGTAAGCGTGTTTTTTCCATTTTTATCCATTTTGCGCGTTTTTTAAGTTTTCGACTTCTATTTTTAATTTTTGATAATAGAAAACTTTGGTTGCTATTTCCAAATGAAAAAAATATTCATTGTTGAATTCTCACTTCTCAGCTTCTCTGAGCTTGTCTTTTCTTTCATTGAGGGGCCTAATAAATTAACCGGTATAGTTGGAGAAAATGTATAATCAAAGCATAGTATATGTCATGCAGCGAAGTATAAAAGAGAAAGTGTTAAAGAATATTCTAAAATATCAAAATCAAGATATCAAAATTTCAAATTACATGCAGTTTCTAGATCAGCCACATGTATATCCTATCAAAGATCATTTAGGTTCATTAACATCTCACTCAATGGATAGCCTATAGGCCCACTGCTCGTATGCATCTACCACTTAAGGCACGTGTGTATTTGACTTGTCCTGAAAAATACCAAAGCTCTTACCATCTGATCTGCAAATTTAAGCTTTGTAAAAATTCGTTTCATCAAATATTAGCGATCATAGTTGCCATTTTGGCTTATTTGTAAGGAAATACATGTGCGCGTGTTTTTCGACCTTGCGCGTTTTTTTACCCTACGCCAAGAATCGCAACACTGCTGATGACAGTTCCCACAGGCAAACCAGGTCAAGTCAAAATTTTCTATCATAACACACAAATTGAAAGAAAGCTTATCTTGAAACAATGGGCGAACGAGAATTACAATTGTTATACACAAATCTCGACACCGGTTAGTCACGTCTTAGGTATGTCAGCAGGAACACCAACCAGCTATGCATTTCGGGTCCTTTAATTTCTTGTATGACCTGGTTGGCGGAACCCCGCTGTAGAACAGCGGACACTGGGACACCTATCTCACACAATGATCGAAAAACTCCTTACATGAACAAATTCCAAACTTTTGAAGTAAGTTCATATGCTGACACGGAATATGTGTGGCACCACGACGTAAATTTTAAACTAAACAACCTCTTAACAAGAATATTCACAATCTTTTGTGCCCTTTCAACAACATATTGAAAATGCGAGCAAATACGTGAAATTCTAATTATTTGGCTCGCGAATACATGAATGCACACCTTTCGGGGGATGAGGCTATCTGGAAAAGCTAACAACACCACATGAAAAGGAAAATAGTCTACTTTGTAATATACTGACGTCTGTAAACGATCTAAAACAGTATTGATTTTAATATCTAAATATTCAGTAGACGTATCATTATCACCACTTGTTTCGGTCTTGAGGTCATTAGGATACATTCTGGAAAGCAAAATTTCAAAATGACGATAGTTTGCAATAGAAATGTTATCTATATAGCGAGATGTACTTGACAACAGTCTTGCAGGCCCAACTTTCTTTTCTGCTAACAATGATTTCATGAAAGCAAATTCACAATATGCTACAAACAAATCTAGTAAAGGGCTACAGTTATCCCCACTGGAAGGCTGGATTACCCGACCTCGTCCCGCGGATAGGGGCGTGGCGGGACGCCACGGAGGCCGAAAAGGCGGGAAACTCCCCACGGGCGATGTCAAAGATAAAAAAACAAAGACCGAAGACCCGAAGATAGCCGCTCGGATAGAAGAGATGGAGGGGCAAGAGCACAGTAAATGGGGTACATCGTGGTTTACACCACAAACAGGGCAGTCAGGAGAAGTGGACCTGCCAATCCTGTGAAGATAGGAGTTGAGAAGAAGACTGTGGCCGTTGCACGAAGACGTGAGAACTCACAACGGACAGAGCGAGGGAGGGACAGCTCCTTAGTTGCTACGCTAGGGACTTGTGAAGAAATCAAAGACGTACGAACGGAAGTCCTCCAGGACAGGAGTTGAACAGGGAATAACGAATGAAGGACTCCATACTAGACAGACACTGAGGAGCTGCAGACGGGAGAGTGCCACTTTTGGCAAGCGCATCTGCATTCTAAGGCCTCGAACATGTTTGAAAACTTCACCAGCAAAAATGACGTATATTTCTGACACAATATTGAATTGCTTCTATTCAATACAAGAAAGTTCATAAGCTAGATGGTTTGTTTACCACCGATAAAGATGCCTCGAACAGTACGTAGGCATTGAATACAGACCACATCACGAACTTGGATGAAAATACGTCCTGTCCAACGATGATGATGGCGCGTTGTATGGAGTGGAGTAACTCGATTATTCTTGTCCGTCCCTCCCATACTTCAAATACTCATTTTAACTTTGCCGTAGCCTAACGCATACTCTTCGTCAGCAAGTCCTCGCCCGGCACACTCGACTGTTCCACATTTACAACACACCTCGGCAACAAACTCTTATCCAGCGGTTTGCTCTCTTGCAAAATCTTCTGAACAGCACCCTCTTCCTCACTTTCACACAACATGCTACTTCTTCCTCCCTCTTAATCAAGGCACGCTTCCTCGTCACATTCCAACTGCAGCACCTTGACACTCGCATGCAAGTCAACAAGAGGGGCTACAACTTTCACCTTCGACTAAGCAGGGGGAGCACCCTAAATGATTCCTGCTAAATGCGCCAAGTGTCTAGATGACAGGATATCATATTTTAACAATAATCCCAATCGACTATATGCTTTCTCCATGAACATTTCGAAGCCACGCAGTTTATATGAAGGAAAAGCAACACTGTCATGATATACATTTATTCTAAAGCAGCCATGCGTTTTATTATCAAGCGAAACATAACATTTACATACTCATGTTCCTCTTCATTGGCTATTTCGGGAGAAGAGCTCTTGCCAACCTCGCAAAATGTCAATGTCTCTCTCACTCATTATGTCTTTCGCTGACACACTGAGGAATGCACCTCGTATAATGTCACTGTGTCAGGCCTGTGATTACTCCTCAAATTCCTAAAATCTGTTTATTACTCCTCAAATCCTCAAAAATTCCTCAAATATAGCTTAACTATAAGAAATTCCTCAAATACGACACACTACAGACTAAATGTCGGATAATGTATTGTTTTTTGGCGAATGGCGATGATATGTAAACTTCCAAACAAGAAGCTAAGATAGAATCATGTAACATGTACCCTACATCCATGCTGCTAATCATGAATCACTCATGATACATTTCTTTTCTTTTTCTTCTCTCATGATTTATAACTTAATGATTTTTCTCTCACATACTTGGTAGATTTTAGATAGCGTAATCCCGCTGTGCTAGCTAGATCTGATATTTTGATTGGAAACAGACCTGTCCTTTTATCATCTGAATGGGCAGACTGTTAAATAGAATCTTTTCAATATATAAGTGATAAACATAATTTTGAAAAGAGCGACTTACTCACCAATTCATTACACATGGGGAGAGGAGAACCGTTGCTTGTGCTTCTAGTATTTTTAAATTTCTAGACATTTTAGGATATAATGATTTTCTTTTAGCCATGTCATATTTAGCACATCAAAAATTAGCCAGTCGTTAGCTTGTTTTTTTAATTTTGTTTCCTTGACGGACTTTGTTACGTTGAATGTCGTTTTCATTTCTGCAAGCTACAGGGCTGCAGATGTTCCGGTTCGTCTGGACTTATTTTGCTAAGCAGAGAAGTTGTCCGAAGTTATTGTCTGTCGAACTCACTCATTAAATGCTTTCACGTATTTAATGAGTGAAACACTGCGATCAACCTACGGAAATTATATATTTGAACACTGCAATTTTTTACTTCTAACTTCACAATATTGCTTAGAATTCCAACAATAAAATGCACATTCAATTATTTTCATTAATTATCTTGACCTTTGTCACAACCCTCCTTATATGTTTCTGCGACTATATGGCTGCTAAATGCCTGCCTGTACTTCTTAAAAAACTTAAGGATATCGATCTTCTATATCCATTACAAGTGATGTAAAATCCAAAGGAGTAGACCTTGAAATTTTTTTGAAAATTCGTTTAAGTTATGGTACAAAACATTTGTATTAAAACATATACCATTGTCTCTATATTGCTGTAAAACATGAATAAACATACGAAAGCACATACAATTGTCCTTTAATATTTTGTTTGTCCTCCTTTTGCTGCCACACAAGCAGCCACACGCTTTTGCATGGACCTGATGAGTGTTTCGCAAGCGGCCGAAATTGACTCGTCTCTGTGCCAGTATTTGATTAAAGACGCGATGAGTGCATTTCTTGTTGTAGGATTGTCCTTACTAATCTTGACTTTCAGCATATCCCAAAGGTTCTCGATGGGGTTCATGTCCGGAGAGTTTCCTGGCCAATCGAGAACCTTCAGCTTCAAATCATCACGAAGAGCATTGGTGATGTGACTTGCCTTATGGCACGGAGCGCCATCATGCATGTAGATAAAATCTGGAGGGGATGCTGAACCATACCAGTCACGCAGCTGTGGAACCAGTCTAGTTTTGAGCACGTCCAAATACTTTTCGGTATTCATATTTCCAGTAACAATGTGAAGCCTCCCAGTTCCTTTGCCAGATATAACACTCCACTTGGGTGTTTCACTTTTTGTCGGATGCAGTCCTGGTGAAACTCTTCATCAGGTCGTCTACGAATCCAATGTCGTCTGTCGTCCAAGATTCGGATAATCGATTCGTCTCTGAAACCCACTTCAACCAGTCATCTTCAGTCCAATGTTTGTATTTCTTTGCCCATGCAAGTCGCTTTGCTTTCATTGTATCCGTTAACTTGGGTTTTGCACGAGGTCGACGTCCATTATAGCCCAATTTTATAAGAGCACGACGTGCAGAACTTTCAGAAAGATTCACTCAAACATTCCTGAGTCCAGCTTGCAATTCACGGCTTGTTACACTGCGATTGACCTTCACACATTTCGTCAAATGTCTTTCAGCACGCGAAGTCAAAATCTTCTTTTTATTCTTGTTTCCAAAACGCCTGGATCTCAAGTTGTCGTCTGATCGAAATTTTTGGCTACACGACTCACAGTCTGTTGAGATATTCTACACATTTCAGCGGCTTGCTTCTGTGTTTTACCACACTCAAGATAAGTCAAGATACGAGCTTTAACAGTCTCTGAAACGTCCTTTTTCCTGACCATAATAACAAAATTAAGCACAACTGTCTACCACACTCAAGTGGGAGAAATGAATTTGTAGCTCGAAATACCTACTGCGGAAATTGACACACGCCAATTGATTGGCGTAATTGTAAGCCAATAGGAATCAAGTTAGGTAAGAAGTTTGTTTCTCGTACGTCACATCATTGTATAAGTACTTATGCACTCAAATTCTGCCAATTTTCACGGCTTACTCCTTTGGATTTCACATCACTGTATATGATAACTAGGGCCCCCAGAAAGTTGACCTAAAAAATGAAATGTTGACTTTAAAAATCGGAAAAATTGACTTTATATACCTAACCATTTTTAGAGAGTTTCAACCATTCATTTTATACAGGGCATACCTAGGATCTAACCAAGGGGGGACAAACCAACCTATGATGGTAGTGATTTCTAAAAAATGTATTTTTGGAAGATGAGGGGATAGGTACCCGTGCCACATTAAAACGCTTATGATTCCATGCAGTTTGATTAGAACCATTGATTTATTCATTTATTTTTCATTGTAAACGACCAGTTCAATCATAGTCAAAATATTGTCATTTACTTACCATTGTAATATAAAACAAGAAACTGCCTCACGTTATGAGGTTTAAAATTCCTGTCCTTGGCTAGTAGTTTCTTAATCATAGAGAAGCTTCGTTGAATCGCAGCAGTCGAGGGCTGACACTTATGTAACAATCCATAAATGCTTGGTGACACCTCCGGCCGTGTGAGACCAACAATGGACGACATGTCATTTGCACTCAATCACTTTGTTATGTACTGTCCAACAAAGGTCATTTGCAAAATTCATGGCTTGCAACTGGTCGAAAGCCTCAGCGATAGTGAAGGATGAACTTTCGAATTTCTCCACACAAGTTGCCAGCTGATGATAACTTTTTTTGATAGTAAGCACAGGGTTCCCGCGGCCCTTGAAAACCCTTGAAAACCCTTAAATTTTTAAAAGACAAATTCAAGGCCTTGAATACCCTTGAATTTTGAAATCGCCCTTGAAAACCCTTGAATTTTGATGAAGTCATCAATTTCAATATTTTGCGTGTCAAAATTTTGATGTGGTCTACATATCATGTAACACAAATCACTTAATTTTTGAAAATGAATATATCTATTAATTAAGCTAGCTGCTTTAATCGGTTTACTCACTTCATCGTTTTCAGATGGTGTTTGCAGCATTAAAGGTCGGTTATATTGTTATTGATGTTGACTTCTGGCTTGTAGAGCATTCCAATCTATGAAAAATGAATATGCGGATGACATCTCAATAGCCGAGAAATTTTCAGTTATATTGTTGAAGTAACTGATGGGATTGTGAACAGTGAACACAAACATTGAAAACAAGACTATAAAGTTTGTTTTTGCTTCTGTTGAGTTACTTGTTACTTTTGTCTTTGCTCTTTTGTGCAACAACTTTTTTTATAAAAGTCGATTTCAGAAATTTCTAAGTATCAAATTTGTACTTCAAAGACACTGCAAACTTGTAACTTAATTTGTGATGTAATATAGTGTTATTTTATAAAGTCTTCTTTTTATAATGAAGTCATGTACAAAACTGTCACAAATTAAAAGCAGATTTCTCCGTAAATTATTTATTGGTTATTTACTGGTTATGATCAGCGAGTGGACCGGTTGAATTGGTCCCCTTAGGGAAGGTTACATAACCACAGAGCTTGTGACATTTTTGTCAATTTCATCGAATAATTAGGAAATTTGCTCAATATATTATTTAGGGAGAAATCTATCTTTAATTCATGACAATGAACGAATCATGATAATTTCTGACGAAATGTGGTTTAACAGATCAACAGTATTTTACTTTGAGCTTAAGGGTCATGAAATAATACATGGAGGATGTTTGGTGGAAGAAAAATGGATGGCATGGCGAAATTGTCTCAATATTTTTGATATAATTGATCTCTTTATTTTGTATTTACCAATGGTGTTTGTTGATAACATCTGTCAACATTTCAGGTGACTTTCGAATATGCCTGGTGGTTCATGCACTTTCCAAGACATGTGGTTGAAAGAAAAAGAGTTTAGTGATTGGTTGCGCAAAGGTAATATTTCGACAGTGGCGTATTGCAGCTTTTGTGCTAAGTCGTTAAGTCTCGAGCGCATGGGAAGATCTGCTCTTTTAAGTCATATGTCTAGTAAAAAGCACGTTGGATTTGTAAAAAAAGGGTCGCAGAGCAAGCCGATCACTGATAACATAACTATTTTCAATTCACCGATCGAAGAAACATCGACGTCTGATCACTCTCAATTACACGCAACTTCTGAGAAACCTGTTGATTCAAATTCATCATTCCTCTCATCCAATGCTGCTGCTGCATCTTCGTCTGTTGTTAAAGCCGAAATCAAATGGACGATGCATACAGTTTATGAGCATCATTCGTATAGGAGTAATGCGAGCATAAAAGCTATATTCAATGACATGTTTTCTGACTCTACTATTGCCCAACAATTCACTTGCGGCGAAAACAAAACAAACTACTTAGCCACGTTTGGTTTAGCGCCTTATTTTAAGTCGCTAATATCGAAGAACGTTGAAAATGCTGATGAATATGTTCTATTATATGATGAAAGTTTGAACAAAAGTTTAAAACAGAATCAGATGGATGTGCATGTGAGATACTGGCACTTGGATCAAGTGTCGACGGTCTATTTTCAGTCAGAATTTTTAGGTCATTCCAGGGCAGATGACATCTTTTTGAAGTGAAAGGAAAAGTTTTCATTTCTGTTGGAAATGAAATCGAGGAATTTCTAAGAAAATATCAAACGGATGCACCTGTTCTTCCTATAATGATAACAGATTTGTATTTCCTTGTGAGGCAGCTGATGAAGCGATTTGTTAAGTCTGAAAAAATGAATGATATCTCGTCTGTCGATGATCTGCTACGAATTGATTTTGAAAATTCTGAAAACCATAAAGAGACGTCAAAAATACAAATTGGATTTGCCGCTTCCGAAAGCCTTACAAGTGTGAGAAAGAAATTCAAGATATCAGATCTCGATGTGTTTCGTTTCAGGTCTGCATGCTTGGATTTCTTCATGGCCACAACAAAGAAGATATTGGAGAAATCGCCTGTTCGTTATCGGCTTGCTCGAAATTTGGTGTGCCTCCATCCCGATTTAATCAAGCAAGACGAGGAGAAAATTATCAATCATTTTACCATCTGCCTCAAAGAATTGACAAGTGCTGGACGATTACCGTCAGAAAAAGCGGATCTCGTCATCAAAGAATTTACAGCATTTCGAATGTATTTGATAGAAAATTCTGTTGAATTCAATGCTTCGAGTGATCGTTTAGATTCATTTTATTACCGACAATTGAATACAAAGGACGAATACAAACGACTTTGGCCAGTGGTAAAGGTATTGCTTTGTCTGAGTCATGGTCAGTCAACAGTCGAACGAGGATTCTCAACGAATAAGTACGCTGTGGTGGAAAACCAAACCGCACTCAACCTTAAAGCCAGAAGACTTATTATTGATCACATTCAGAAGGCGGGTGGTGTTGAAAAAGTTAATATCACTAAGGACTTGATAATATCAGCCGGAAATGCAAGACGCCACTATCGAACTTACCTCGAAACTAAAGTGAAAGAAAAGACAGAAGAAGAAAAGCGGATGAAGAGGAGAGCATCGATCGACGAAATGGAATCAAAGAAACAAAGATTGGAAAAAGACATCCAGGCACTGACCAAGGCAGGTGAAAATTGTCCATAAGATTATAGCAATCATAAGAGTAGATGGCAGCATTCTACAACTAATCATTGTATTGGAAAAAAGAACAAATGGGTTCGAAAAATTTTAATGGGTTTAGCTCCTGAGAAATGCTGAAGTCTCCTTGGAAGTTTATTCTTATCATCAAATGACCAAATTTAAGCCTATGTATTTAAACTCAGATGCAACATTTAATATACGAGTATGTGCAGTAAATCATTGGAAAGTTATTGATTTTGATCAACTGTCTCAAAATTATCTTGACGTGAAATAGTTAGATAAATTCAATGCCCAACTTTACTCTACTCTATACCACAATACCTACGCATGAAAGGAAATATATTTTATTTACATTTCTAATAAATGAGATTTTTATTTACATTTTGTTCTTTCAGTCATCCATTGAATGTGCTGAAAGGGCAGAGGAGAATGCCGATTTGACCTTGGTGTCGAAATCAAATGCTATGCGACGACGGGCCAGCGAGAAAAAGGAAGAGCTCTCTTCCATCAACGTTGAACTCAATAAACTTAAATCTGTCTGATTCATTCACGATTACTAAGCTTTCATGTGTATTAAAAAGCTGTAGCCACTGAGATTTTTTTTCATAATCATTCACATGTACTAACTCTTGCTTAAGTCAAAATAGCTTTCTCATTTGCGTGGAGGGATTACACATGTAATGCCTCTATATGTTATACAATTCCGCAGGTAATTTGTGTTCGAAGTTGGCAACCAACGCGATAACACATTTTGCGTTATTAACCTATAATTGTCCCGTTTGTTAACTGCTGCCGTCAAGTCGGCTACGACGTCTAACCAGTATGACACATCTGTCGCTGCGGCTTCTGGCCGCCTCATAGATCTTTAACTGAATATTCAAGTATTTAACATATATTTCAATTGATTTTCTACTCATTTTGATGCATAAAAATTGAATCATGGAAAATGTATTTCAATACTTATGAGAAATCTCAAATTTACGTTACCCTTGAAAATCATTGATTTTGCCCTTGAAAACCCTTGAATTTTTTGTTCGAAAAGCCGCGGGAACCCTGAAGCAAGTTGCTGGCTAATTGTTGGTCTTGCAGAATATCTTTCACACGCGTCGTTAACAAACCACTACCTTCTATACTTTCAAAAATTGCACGAACCTCTGGAAGTTTGTCAGCGTAATACACCGCAGCATGAATCCAACTGGCCCAGCGCGTGACTACAGGAGCTGGTGGCTGCCCGATATCGTCAAAGAGTCTTCTCCGCGATTTGTTTTTCACCAAAGATGCCTTGATTCGGGCTATCAAAGCGTCGATGTTGTCAAAATGTGCACGAACCTTCATTGCACAATTGTGCAACAGATGAGCGGCACATGTTACGTGAAACATGCGTGGATAGATTACACGAAGAGTCCGAGCTGCAGCCATCATGTATGGAGCTGCGTCAGTCAACAGCAAACAGACATCAAGTCGGTCGCATCCCAGGAATGGTATCACATCATTTACCAGGCGAACTATTTCACCAGAATCAGTTGATGTAGTCAATGGCAAACATTCGCATAAGAACGTCTCACTAGGTTTCTCAAGAATTCCAACAATAACATTGACAAATTTCTGACCGGACACGTCTGCCTCATCAACGATCAGAAACATCGGTTTTTCTTTCACAATGGCTCGCACCCTCGATATTTCCTCTTCGTACAGGGCTGGAACTCTTGTTCGACAAGTCTCCTCTGATGGTAAGGGGTTCTCCCGTGACCTTGTACGTATTCGGTTGAAGAACTTAAATATCATTGAGTGTTGAATATAATGCCGTCTCCCAAATGCCACTCAGCCATCAAAAAAGAAAATTTTGTGCATAACATAAACATAAAAACACATTGTTTGTATCAGTCTCTAGAGAATACAATAATATGACGAATAGTTCTCGAAAATTGACTTTATAGACCAAAAACAATAAAATTGACTTTATTGACCTAAAACAATAAAATTGACTTTATTGACTTTTATAACTTCCTCAATAGACCAGATAGAGCATTATTACACCGGTTTTAGACATTTCTGGTCACCGGAACTCATAATAAAAAAATTGACTTTATTGACTTCTGGGGGCCCTAATGATAACATAGGTAGCCCAGCCCACTTGGATTTCAGTGCTCTTATCCACCGAAGCGTTTGTTTCACTCACTCTTCCATTTTATTTCCGCTGAACATGAACACATCCGACGGGGTAAAGCGGATGGTCCCTAAATTTAGTGTCTACATGCCTCCTGGTCACTAGCGTGCGGGGGTTGGAAGCGTATGAAGCTCTGCTATCTCATGAGTCTTTTTGCAGCTACATTTTCCAGGGTCTGCCGACCGACATTTATCCTGGATGAATTATTCACGTATAGATCGTTTTCATAATTTGCTGAACACAGGTTGGTGTGAAATTAGTGCACATATTGCTTATCGTTGTATGTGAACTTAGATTAATTAAGACATTGAAGACATTGACATTAAGACATTGGGTTGGTAGATTTTCAACCTGGGTCTACTGCAAGATGTGAACGTCAATATCTCGGCGCAACTTCATGCGAATAGAGGTGATACTATTTCACTCTTTGCCTGTATGAGACCAACAACTCAACTAGCAAGCCTGTTCCCGACACTTGTTTTGTGTTGTATGAGCGAATTCATGTTCATTTGAATGTAGATCGGAGCGATATGATCAAACGCTAACAAGTAAACAAAGCCCACCAAAACTTATGTAGCATAAAGTAAAATTAATAAATTAGTGTGTAATGTGGCGTATCCTTCATGATAAATTACTGACTTTTTTTAAGTCACAAGCATTCCGTCAACGATTTTAAGCTTTCTACACTTAGGCCTATGGGTTACTCTCCTCCCAAATTTGTCTAAAGTCCGTAAAAATTAATCGTTGCAAAGCCCCAGATGCATGTGGTTGAGGATATATCCTACTTAAAATTACAGTATACAAATCTGACAAGCATAATTGAATTGGAGACGATAGCGTGAAGCTGAGCGATATCAGCAGCTTGATCAGACATCCTCTGTTCGACACGTTCTAAGCAGATAATACTTGAGGCAACAAATTAATTTCGTAACAACGCGGGAAGTGATTATGACCAAGTCAGTATTCCTTTGCAATATACACACCTTCAAAAAGTGGGGTGTGGTCAACCCATGGGTTACCTTCGTTGTGACTTCCATGATTTGAAGTTTGGCCCAAAATCCGTGATAAAAATTTGTAGTTTTTCTTGCAATTATCATATTAGGCTCCGTTTCCATTCATCAAATTTTTCACAAAAAATCCTCAATTTTTTTCATAGGCTAATCACAGGCCTGCTGTGTTCATACTCCACACTCGCTGCCTTCGTCTCATCATCGGAGATGGTGACGGATTCATTGTCGGAGAACATTTCGAAGCCAGGCAGTTTATATGAAGGAAAAACAACACTATCATAATGCACATCTATTAGAAAGAAATAAAAGCGATACTCTTTGTAATACAACTGCGCATCACGTCTACGAGGTCATACTCTTCTTCAGTGCGGGGCTGGCTAGAAGGGGAGAAGATCTAGCCAGCTCCGGAGAGTCTCAAGACACCGCTCCACCATAACTTCCTTTGGAGACACACTCAGGAAGGTAGTCCTGATTGTGACGGTACTGACCTCTTCATTGGACGCATTTCATCTTCTTCATCGGAGGTGATCTCTTCATCCTCTTCCGAATGTAGTGGCTCCACCTCGCCCTCGTAGACAATTTTGACTTACCTCTTACTTGGGGCATTCGGCACGAGTAGGTCTTCATCGGCGTGTTCATTTTAACAATATTATGAGGAAAAGGTCATTGCACTACGTTCATGTAGATTCTCCCTGCTTCGCGCTCTCTCATTGGTCGATAGCCCGGACGTTAAGAAGCACCTGCTTCATTGTTTGGTATCAAATCAAATGCATAAAGCGTATAACCGTTCGCAAATTCCTCATAGGTCAAACCATTGGTATCATCAGTATTCCAGTACTTAAATGCCTCCATGGTATTTTGACAAGAGCGAGAATAATGTCCATTAGTAAAGTCTGGTTATAGAGGAGTACCAGGAATGCAATCAGTATCACGATACAATCCGATTTGATTCAAACCAAAGTGTCAAAAGTTGAAGGGATTCTTCGATATATTGCCATTGTATGCATCATTTGCAGTCAATCCCAGAAACTTTCTTTTAACAAAGCTCTTTTGTGCACGAAGAATGGTGAAACTATGGATCTCAGTTTGATTTACATCATATAGAGCATCATGCTTCTTCAAACCTATCTCATGTCCATTAATCATCGAGAGATTCACTGTGATTCGTCGCACATAAAGTCCTACACTAACAAACACAATCTTAAATTCAGTCTTTGTTTCATATATATTCTTGTCTATTTAATTTTTATCGCAGATCACATTTACTGCATAATGCTTGCCTATATCTTCCTGTTATATGATCGTGATTACGAACTTTTCCCCCCGAACAGACTCCTCAGCTTGCGAGTTGTAACTGCAAAACATTCCCATGCTTGTAGTGCATTTTGACAATCTGGATTCTTTGATCAGTTGAATACATGCTTGCTTCTAATGTAATCACAATGACACAAATGGCAAGTATCATGACTGCGCCAAGTGCTTTATTACCATCATGAGTAAAACTCGCTCAATGCCACTTTCAGCATCGAATTCATGAAAAAGTCACAGTGGATAATGAAATGGCATATTGTTGCAGATATTCTAGACGTTAAATTTATAAGAGATCTTTAGTATTGTGTCTATGACAATTAAATTAAATCCGGCGTCCTTAGCTGAACACCCTATACATGTACAGTTGCTCTGTCTTCGTTTGACAGCCTCCTTCCTGGGTAGCCTAGTGCCGATAAGCGGGGTGCTTGACATACTAGTGGGTGTTGTCAATTCGCTAGATATTATCAATAATTACTGCATGTGCAGGTTTATAACCTACTAAATTAAGTAGGTAGGTGCAGGATCCCTGATTCAGACTTCTGTTATGTTTAAATGATCTACATTTGGATTTTATTTTTGACTTAACAACTTTAAAATTGGAGAAGCATCGGTAAGTTAATGCATCTAGCGCAAAAACTAGCCTAATTTAAATGTTTCTTATTTCGCGGTCAGTAAATTGGCCATCCTTGCTTTTCTCTCAGGGAAGAGAATCTTCAGGAATTCCGGATTTTTTCGTTGACACGCCATCGGGTTCGTCGGAGACAGAGAATGCAAGAAATGCTGAAAGGAGGAGAGGTATTGAGTGGGGGGGGTGAGTATGTGGGCCCCAATTGATGACATGACATCCTCCTGAAGTAACCCATGGTCCCGTCTTAAGACAAAACATCTTCATGGAGGCTACACCACCCCATCCACTAGTCGCGGCCGCCCGGTCGTGCTGGTAAAGTCGGTCAACATTGTGAGAGAGAAAGGCGAAGGGACATCGATGCCACGGCGAGCGGTGAAGTCGAGTAAGAGGTGGCGAGCGGAAGTGGGAGCTCCAAGGTTCGGGGCGTCGCTTTCTAGGATGATCCTATCCAAGGGAAGGTGTCAGCAAGGCCATGATGGGATAGTTCGGGCCGACGGGGCGTAGTATCAAGTTGTACACTCCAAAATAGAGGTGGGGGTAGCAGCGAGCAAACCTGAGGACGGACTGGGGGGCATGACGGTGGAATGTTTGCAGATTTGGAGGGAAAGACGGGTGGAGGAATTGCAGACGGACTTTAAGCATTGAGAACGCGGTTGCCCATGTCTGTCGGAAGGGGACTGCTCACGGATATGAATGATAACTGGCTTCCGAAATTCTATGGCCAGGTAGATAAGGTCAAACAGGGCCGTCAGCTGTTCGGTGAGAGCAAGAAAAGATCGTTGAGGATGCAACATTCACGGGTGTCAACAACAAAATGTCTGGAAGGTACCGATTAATTTATATGCTTTCGTTCAAGTGGAGAAAATGGGGGGGGGATGACTAATAATGTGAGATCGACTGTATGTATACGAGTGTATGTAATACTTTGAAAGAATAAGACATTTTCAACCAAGAAGAGAACACCAGTGTACCGAAGTGAATATACGTGTAAATATAAACAATGTAACGCAAAGAATGAAATTAATGAAAGTAGTAAGTAGCTGGCGTGTCTTCATGACTGTCATATATCGTTATCGGTACTTCTGTTCCCCGCCGTACACATGTTCCAATTTTTCCGATTTCACCAAGTTTCGTCGAACTCAACGTCAAAATTCACTTTGAATTATGCCTGATTTTTTGCCTGTCATTCTAGCATAATTAACTTTCCTCTTACTTTCGATTGGTGTAGGTTTGATTTCAGTTTTTTGTGATGCTCGTTCTCATTTTCACTATTGCTGGTAATGACAACGTTCAAAGGATCGTACGCCATCCTTCTACCACAATGTATAATTGGTGTTCTTATCAATCGGTCTGTGATGTGTTTGTTGCTGTTTGTCATTAAGTCAATGCAACGTTCTTCAGTCACCAAGTCAATACTTTTACCGAATTGGAGTAGTGAAGACTCACATATTTCACCACCATACTTTGTATCAAGAGATATTTGACGGTCATCATCATCAACGTTTAGCCATAGAGGTAGAATATATCTTCCCTATTATCTAGAGGGCGGACGGCGTTATGGGAAGTGTGACCGGCATGAGGATTTTATCGCACGCGAAATGTGGGGCAAGAGATAGACCGTTTTGTCGGACAGTACAATATTGACTGAAAGTGACAATTAAAATGATAAATAGAAATCGCACCTGTAATTGAGTGACAGGTTCGTTCAATATCTCAGGTTTTCGATTAGTTTAGCATTTATTAATATTTAAGGAATGTTCAACCTCTTAAATGCATTCAAAAAATGGCGCGGAGTATTTGAACAATTAACTGTAAATTGAGGTTATTTGATACTCATCAAATCCCTAATGAATGAATTTCAACATAATTAAATGACTCAAGCAAATATGTAGGAAATGCAGCTTACCGATGTGACAACAGCATCCAAAACATGTGTGATAATAGCACCACTGTTACATGCCGCGGAACAGAACCAATTTATTGCATTTTTGGCGGATTGAGCTTTTGTTGAGCAACAAGGGACGTTCTTTGCATAGACGACCATACTTATGCAGTCTTAGTTTCAAATAACAGTTTATTACAGCACGAATAAGGGTCACAGGATGGGGTTCCGTAATTCCGATCTCATGATCTTCAGAGTGTTCTCCAAGACTTATGAATGTTTCACATGGATTGATATATTTCAATACAGAATGCTCGATCTTGAGGTCTAAGTATTTAATTGAATGAAGCACTTCGGCCGCCAAGCTTGCAGGGACGTAACTGCGGAAAGCTTTTTCTGCAGCTAAGATGCTTCAAAAACTCCTTTTGAGGGAGTCAGGAGTCCGCCGTTGTCTTTTCGTTTCAAAAAAGAGTCGACATCAGAAAGAGGTTCCTCAGTTTCTTGCCTGAATAATGCAAGTTTGCAGGAAGGACATGTAATCATTTTGCGCAATTTGCGTGAAACGAAGCCAGCGATAATACAGAACGTCTCTGCGCCAATCAGCTCCATTAAGATCGAACACCGAGTCCATTTTAGATAATATCATGTCTGAATCTTCTTCTGATTCCTCAGACGCAGTTAAAGCTTGTTGGCTATCGCCTTTGCTGTTCCTTCCAAACTGTAGATGAATATCGGCAGTATCGTCTTGAGCCACTGCATTTGCATTTAATGATGCCTTAACTGAGTTAGTCATCAGAAGCGTTCGAAGTGCGTACCTGAATTGAGAACTCGATGGATTATTGTTCCAGCCTCCTCTACGTCCTATCTTGCTAAAAACTGGAAACTGTAGTCCCACTCGGTTTCTCGCTTAAGAGACATCTCATCAATTATTAGTGAGCAATCACTTGTAAGTGGATGCTGTAAAACCCTGTTACTGAGATGTTTGTAGACATTATCTAAATGACCAGGATTACAATTGATCGAGCTGGCCCATTCGCGAAGTGTAGAAGGTTGAGGCAAACACAGAACATTTCGAACATATTCATACGCTTTCGGAGAATAGTAATGTAAAGTAACTGCAAAATTAGCCACTTTTGGGTCACTATACTGCCTGGCATGCGGATTTCTCTTCCGGTTTTCAAACTCATGCTTGAAAATGACGCTAGTGAGGTCGGAAAACGACTCTTTAAGGATTCTGTACACTTCATGCTCAATGTATCGTTTATCCAACATACCTTTTAAAATGTCATCTAATTTTTGTAGTCTTGATTTTTTCCGTCGACAATTCTGTTGCAATGTTCTAATTCGACGATGTAGAGAATTATTCCTTTCACGTAGACTTGTTATAATGTCCGTGGGATCTTTGGGTATAGAATACGAATGATCGAGGGATACGCGACGTTGTTTTACGACGAGGGATACACGTGAAGATTGTTTGGTAAGAGAAGATCGTTTTTTCGGCGATGTACGTTTTTTATTCACTGTCTTCAAGTGGGATGGAAAGTCAAAAATTGTTGGCACTGCCTCTGGTTTTAACTGTCGCCGCTTAAGTCCTTGCTTATAATCCTCGCTGCAAAAATGTTCGGAGCAGATACGTGAGTGTTTACCGGGCTTAAAGCCAACACGACGAATATTATTGATCCATTTTGGAGAAGCGCTGGTTTAGTAAGAGGAAATCTGTGTAAATTTCCTCCTCTTTTAGTACAATTGTAAGCCGCACAACTGCCAACTATGGCTAACACTCGCGTTTACACGATGCAGATAAACTGACCCTCAATCTTTCTGCCCCACAATTTTGGGGAATTCCCATCGCCATGAGTGTTACAGCTTCTCGCCGGCGAGTCATGCACAGTCAGCGCTCTAGATATAACAGGAAGGATATTCTACCTCTATGCGTTTAGCGTCCTTATTTTCCCATTATCTTGGGGTTGGACGTGCGACAATGGCTCTTCTCCAACTGCTTGTGCTTTGAGCTAGCTCTTACCTGATATCCAGCTTTGCCATATCTTCTTCCAGGTACATTCTCTACGTCTTCTTCAGTCTTCCTCTCTGTCTCCTTCCATTCGTGGGGCACACGAAATTGTCAAGTTCCGTCATTTTTCTGAGCCGACCAGCCTTAATCATCCCTATTGCTTGTCAACGTTCACTGTCAGTGATATGACGAATCATATCTGAATTTGATGGACATGATTTCTCTATTGTTGATTGACTGAATAGCGACAGTGATTTGTTATCAGAACGCGTTGAATTCTCAGTTAATTCCATACGCTGCACTTTCGGCATTATGTTCTTGCATAGTAAACCAATACATAATCTGAAAAATCGTGGTTTCGACTGTATATGAGAAGTTTATTTATTAATACCATTTGTTATTAGTCTTATTATATCAGAAAGATCAAGGAACTCATTTCAATATGCAGAAATTTGTCTTTGTTCTTTGTGTTTCTAAACACGCTAAACTGCAATTTCGTATGACTCATAATATGGCAAATTATGCAGCCCGTAGTGATATGTAATTGAAGTTGCGAGTCGAACATACGAAAATAACTTCAAGTCATAGGAATGATCGGTTATATTCACGTTATCAATATAATAAATTGCAAGATACTTTACAAGTGCAAAACTGTTTGAGCAATAAAGTGTCTGAGAATCGCACAATTTAGCTTTGCAGGTTACTCATTCGTCTACATCCACACCAAGTTGGGGAAATATATCAGTCCGAAATCATGCCATAAATTCTACCATCGCTGTCACTGGCAAAAGGGTGCATCAGAGTTTTCTATGCTATTTCGAATAAAGGTGAATGGCCAAGCTGTGATCAGTTCGAAAACCTTACTGCAAATAATGACATGAAGGCCACTCAAATCAATGGTGCTTGTGTATAGACCACTGCTTCTAAAGATCGGGGTTGCTATTGGAGCTATCTGGAGCTTCTTCTAGCGGAAAATGTTTAGTTCTCCATTCTCTATACCAGAAACGCGAAAAAATACATCAATGAATGCCGTTTCAAGTAACTAATTAAGTATAATTTGCTAGCTTGTACCATATGCATTATAGAAAATAAGACCAGGACATTTAATGCCTGGATGCATCTGTTTAATCAGTTAACCGCGATATGCGCGTTCAGTATTTATTTCTTAAAAAAAGTGCAACGCATAACTACTAGTAGACGGTCAAATAGAATATTTCAAGAGTGTAGGATTTTCATTTGACATTTTATTAAAAATATTAAAAATTTGATGAGATTCATATTACTAAACTGCAGATTTATCCTTCGAAGAATCACCATTGTATGTATTTAGACCCAACATTTGGTCTTGCAGGTCGAAGTAACTTGTTTTGAACTTTCCGTAACTGTGGTAGTAGGTTGAATCAATTTCATATTCTTGGACAGCTGTTCAATCTGTAGAGCTAGTTCCTCTGCACATTGGAGAGTCGGATCACCCTTTTTCAGTAGAGCCTGACGAACTCGTAGATCTACGCAATTGATCACAACAAGATCCCGTAGGGCACGTTCACTAGGCGCACTGGCGCAACTAGCATCAAAACCGGCGATATCAACAAAGCGAATAACAGCATCAGAAAATTTCACTGGAGAAAATAGTCTCGTGAAATTTGAGAATAAGTCTTCACCGCACTAAGCCAATAAATAGTTTTTCTTTTCCGTACCATCCTTTATGCCGCAAGCAACAAAGTAAAAAAGAAATGTCGTTTTGAGGAGAGTCCATTTCTCCTTTTTGAGAATTTTGAGAATGCGGAATTACAAATATTTTGAGCATGAGTCTGCATTTCAGGGATCGCAGTTTACCGTTTTTTTGCGAAATTAATCTAATGTAAATATTTCAAATTTATGCATTCAACCCCTGGTTTTTCCCGATTTTCCGGGTTTTTTTCTTGGGTGAATTGCAATCCCTGCTGCATTTGCTCATCGTCGGCTGTAGGTCACATGTACACGTACAGTGGCGAGCATATTAATCGGAACACCTACATTTTTTTTAACTTTTTTGAACAAATTTTCTTCTAATGTCTCGAATGTTTATATTTAAGTGCTGTACAGAATTGTACAGTGCTATCAAAAAGTCCCTTTCCTATTTCAAATTAATGTAACTTTGGTAATATTCAATATTTTTGCACGGTTTAAAGACTGATTTGTAGCCAGAACGCCCAAGTTTTACCCTAAGTCATTTAATGTAATCAAATTTACAGAGAAATTGAATCATAATATATCGAAATATGGCAAAATAAGGTAAATAACAGTACAAGCAAGTACATTTGATATCATTTTCAATCTTATAACTTTTTCAAGCAAACTGATTAGCAACTGATAGCAACAAACTAATTTGCGCACTATTGTTGGAATCAATAGAATCAATTACTTTTCTACAGTATCTCCATCATAATCAATGCAACGTCTTGGACGATCCTCGAAACAAGTGTTTACTCTCTGCAGAATGTCTGAGTGAACATTCAGTGATTCTTCCACAATGGAAGCTTTCAGTTCATTCAAGTTGCTTGGGCGACACTTGTAGACTGCATTCTTCAAATATCCCCAAAAGAAGAAATCTGGGGGTGAGAGATTTGGCGATCGTGCTGGCCAGGGGAGTGGACCATTTCTTCCAATCCATCGATCATGAAAAACATCGTTGAGGAAATTTCGCACTGAAGTGGCCCAATGGGGTGGAGCCCCGTCTTGCTGAAACCAAACTTCATCCACAATTCCTTCTTGTTGAAGCTCCCGCAAGAAGAAAGTTCGCAGCATTTCAAGATAATTGTCAGACTTAACAGTCGGCTGATCAAAAAAGAATGGTCCATACAAGCGTGTAGAGCTCATTCCAATCCACACAACAACTTTCGGCGACGAATGCTCTTTTATCAGACATGGTTGTGGCTTCTTCTTAGCCCATATCCCGCAATTGTGGCGATTTACTGCTCCATTCAAATGAAAGACTGCTTCATCTGAAGTTACCAATTTTGCAAAACAACCAGTGTCCTCGTTTTTCTCAATCATAATCTCACATGCAAAGACTCTTGCCACTTTATCCTCATCACTCAAGCGTTGGTGTAGCTGAAGTTTGTAGGGTTTCATTTCTAAACAGCGCCGTAGTATGGAATGCGTTGATCCGAACGAGATATCCAGCACATTTTTCACTTCATTAACGGAATGAAAGTCATCAGGAGTCTCTGCAACATATGCAGCTGCGGCCTCACAGTTATCGTCGTTAACTGAAGTTCTGGGACGTCCACTTCTATCCCTGTCAGCGACGCTCCCAGTCTCTAAGAACTTCTTGAGTAGAGATCGCATTGTCGGGCCAGATGGAATGTTCTCCCACTTTTGCCGTTGAAGTTCTCGGCGAACTGCAGTGGTGGATTCATACAGTGGTGGATTCATACTTTATCATTAGGCGCACAACTTCTATTCTTTGTTCCAGCGAAAAACATAGTGATCGACAAATATAACAAGTGAACGGCTACGGTGTTAGCAATGACTGATAGTGATGACTCATCATGACGCACTATTGATGATTCACGATAATTTTCGCACACCTGCTCGAGAAACAATAAGCTGCGAGGCATAAAACAAAACTTGGGCGTTCTGGCTACAAACCAGTCTTTAAACCGTGCAAAAATATTGAATATTACCAAAGTTACATTAATTTGAAATATGAAAGGGACTTTTTGATAGCGCTGTACTTTGAAATACTTGCATATACACTAATTATATTTTTTTCATCTCAGATTTCACTTAAATGCATTTTTGTATATCTCTATGAATATTAACAAAGGATACCCCATATATTGTTGCGAGCAAAATAATCGGAACACTGAAAACAAATGAAGGAAAAGCTATCAATATTCTATTATACCTGCCACCAAATTTACAAAATGTAATTTTTCACTTATACGAGTACAGTATTGTCTCTTCCAACATCTAAAAAAGTTCACATCAGTACTTAATGTGACCTCCCTTCACACTAATCAAATGTTTAATACGGTTAGGCATGCTCTCAATCAGTTTTCTACACATTTCATTCAATTGGCCACGAATTTCTGAATCTCGAACGCAGATCTCCAGTATCTTATCAATAAATGACTGTTTTGAAGTTGATGTTACTTGGGAGATTTTCTGTTTCATAAACCCCCAAACTGTCTCGATTGGATTCATGTCAGGGCTGTTTGAGGGCCATGCCACTATATCTGTTGAATTTTCATCGAACACTGCCTTTGTCATTTTTGAAGTGTGACAGGGGCGTTATCTTGCATAAATATCCACAAGTTTCCTTGATAGCACTACGTTGTCTGGGGTATAAGCCGGTTTCTGATCACTCCGATATACTGACGTGAGTCCATTGACCCTTCGACAATATGGATCTTCCCGAAACCACGTGAGCTCATGCATCCCCAGATCATGACTTTCTGTGGGCGCTTGACTCTTTGTACAATATGAGCATCTCCGATCGGCTCGGATCCACGGATCGACTAATTGCACCTCGAAGGACGATTCGTCGCTGAAGATAACCTGAAATAAATTTATTTTGGTTAGACAATTTATTTTTATAGAATATCGTTGTTTAGTAATGGACTACTCTGATTAAGTTAAGGATTGATATGACTATTTATTTTTCTTCGGCATTTGTTTATCAACCTACCTTACTCCAATCTTCTGATGTCCAGTTTTCGCGTTCTTTCGCCCATTTGTACCGTTTTTCTTTCATCTTCTTGGTGAGGAGGGGTTCCGACCGCTCTCCAGGAGTCGATGTCGAATTGTATGGACAGAGAGACCGGTATTAGTATCCCTTTTTAAGTCGACGACAGTAAGTCCGGGATTTCTTTGACTTCTTCTCAACAGCATTCTGTCAAACTGAATTGACGATTTCTTCTTTCTGCCACATCTACGAGGGGTGATTGATAAGTTCGCGGCCTGACATAGAAAGCTTAAAACCAGGCCATTATGCACATGTGGATTGATACAATGGAATGTGCTGACGGCGCATGAACAGTGATCAGTCAATCCGGTGAACTGTTGGTAAACCACATCTACTTAACTTCAGTTACTAACTTATCAGTCAGTTAGTCAGATAAGTGTTGCGTAGGATGGATCACGTTTCAAATCGAGCTCCTCCGCTACCGCCATGTCTGCCATCCAAGGTTGTGGGTTTGACATAATTTCCCATCCACCCTATTCTCCTGATCTGGCACCATCGGAATTTCATCTCTTCCCAAAAATGAAGTCATGAAAATCAGTGGTCAGCACTTCGCATCCAACAGTGACGTCATGGAGGCCATTGAGTATCTGGACTCCAAAGACTCACACTTCTATGAGCAAGGGATCCGCGCATTGCAGCACCGTTGGGCTAAGTGCGTTGATTGTAGGGGCGATTATGTCGAAAAATAAATATGTATCGTATGCGAAATATGCTTTTTTCTATATCGGGCCGCGAACTTTTCAATCACCCCTCGTACCTTTTCGAAGTGTTGTTAATCTCCCAGTCGACTTGAAATGATGAATAATTCGATGCACACTTGTTAGCGGTATTTTCGTACGACCTGATATTTCTCGCATTGACAATGCAACTCCAGAGTAGAGAGTTAACACCTTCGTCCGATCCTCAATATTGTAATCCATCCAAAACACCAATCAGGCACAAAGAGATATCACTTAAGTTCGTTGCAGACCAGAAGATGTCGCCTGATGAATTGAATTTTAACAGGCAAAGTCATATCAGTTGCAGCATTACGCAATTTCAAAACCGAATGGACAATGGAGGCTGACGGTCGCTTCATTCAGAGATTACTCAGCAAACTTCCCACAAATTCAATCGCCCGTAGTAGCCATAAGCCGCTGCTGCATGCATCATTTCAGGTCTTCATAGACTGTCTGTGAATGGCAGAATGATTCACCAGCTAAGAAAATCTCCTGTAGGAAATTGGAGTGAATTTGATGTTGGTCCATTGATATAGAGGGTAAAGGAGATCGCGGACTTCCCTAAATTTGTGTCTCCACCTCTGAACGCAGCTGTCGGGCAAGAAGCTCTTGGCGAGCGACAGACACGTGTATTTTCGCCTCAAACTAAATGAAGTTAAATCCACTTTATCAGATAATTACAGTTCAATACTCATCAAACTCATCTCTAGTATTAAAGATAAACGACTGATATACATCAACACGATAGTAAGTTGATTAAATAACCTGGTATTATCACGGAAAAAGACCACAATCATAGTATCTCCCAAGACATAAATCAAATTGCAAAAACTTCATTTGTGATAATGGTAAGTATAAAATTAGTGAAATGAAAGCATTCTACTTACATTACTCATTGCGGAAAAGAATGAGTTTATTGAGTCTCTTTCGTTGAGAAGGACGGTCTTTCAGCACAGATCGGCGATTGAAATACTTTGCAACTGCGTGAAGTCTTACTTTGACATAGGTATTGACGATGAGTCGAACGAGTTTTATAATATGATTTTCTTCCTCCACTGAGGCATCTAATTCATGTCCATTGAGTTCAGGAAACAAATCATAAACCCGGCTTCCAAAAAATCGAAGGACTCGTGAGAAAACCTTATTTAGAGGAAACCGATGGAAAGATATTCCGCGATGATTTGAATTTTGACGATTTGTACAATTAATTGCACAGCAGGAGTTTACCATGGTGGGCGTATTCACTTCACTCGTTAGACGATTAAATGAAAGAATTGAGGCAAGGATATGGTTTTAAATAATTGGGTCTAAGAGCTCAAACTGAAATGTTATCAGCTGTCTGTAAGTAATTTGTCATCTCAGAAATACAAGTGAATCTGTCTAAACTAAGCACCTAATTGCTGTTTCACTCTCATTTTGAGACGTATCAGCGGCAGGTTATCTTCAAACAATCATTAGATTAGTAGTTTTTCATGATTCATCACACTTTTATAAAGAATGAAGTGAATATCTTTCATGCCGATTGCTGTTTTGCACTTCTTTTGAGGTGCATCTGCTGATTAGGTGTCTTGAAATAATTTATCTATTGATGCTATAAGATAATTTCTCAATACTTCTCGAAGAACATCGCGTGAAGATTTCTTTAATCTACATATCAATTCCTTTCACCACTTCACCCGAGATGTGCCGGTTGTTTATCTTGATCTCATTAGCGTTATTTGAAGATTCACCACTTAAAAATACATGTTCTAAATGTCCATTTCTCGTCCGCCCTGCACTTAACTCATCACTCAAATGATAAAAGAAGATTCTAATTATCAATTTGACTTTGATGAGATACGATCCCTTCAAGTTCTTCTTACGTAATACTACATCTAATGTTGGAAATGGAATCAATGTTACGCATTGAACTGTGCGGGCAGGAGTGACTGAAACTGCTTCTTGCCCGACAGCAGAGGGGAATTCCCAACAAAACTGGAGACACTTGGTTCCTATTGATAAAGCCGGGGAAAAAGGGAAGTCCGCCATCTCTATCCCACCTATTTTTATATCAATGTGTTGGTCTTACTCGTGGACGTGATTGAGTTGGGGTCAGAATAACGCATTGGCATAACTATCGGTAATCAACGCATATTTTATATTTTAGTTCACTGTTGACCGAAAAATCAAAACACTTCTCCACATGTTCGTTTTTTCATTAGATCGCTGCATATAATCAGAGCATAAAATTGATTTACATAGTGTTCCGATTAATTTGCTCGCATAAAAATGTGGATTATTCCTTTGTTTGAATTTATAAAGATATACAAACAGGCACTAAAGTGAAATCTCAGATGAAAAAATACAATCAGATACAAGTACAAGGTTTTTTTAAGGTTTCGTTTGCCCGCCCACTCCCAAATTCCACCCGCCAATCTAAAACAAAGCAAAACAAGGCTTGTAGATCTTTCTTTCAATTTTCTTTCCAGCTGTAAAAAGAAAGCGGAAACAAAGTTGCATCTTTTGAATATTCAGCAAATTAGAGGTGGTGACACAATATCCACTAAGAAAGTTCTACTTCTTCTAAAACCTATGGGAATAGCAGGAACAACATGAGCATCACTAAACATCAAATCCGTTGCCTGTTCTCGTGTTAAATATGAATTCAGAGTTATATCGAAAAGATTATTTACAGTTTCAACAACTTCAGTGCAAATGTAGTCACCATTCCTCAATTCAGCATCCAATCAAAATTTCTGCTGCGTATTGAGGGAAGAATCATTACTGATGTCTGCAGTGTCATTGTCTACTTTGTCATGGACATGTACCACTACATGAACATTCCTATCATCACCACTATCTACGTATGTGAATATGTTCCACTTTTTCCTCTGGTGATGTCAGATCAAGTATAAAACTCGGTTGATCATTTATCAGCGGAACGAAGTGGTTTGGGGTCCATCTACCGTTTTAATAATAATGATAATAATATTTTATTGCAGAAATATCTACAAATGGTACCACTGGTTAAATAACTCTTACGTGTAGCCATAATTATCAGAACAATTTACAAAATGGTGTTAAGTCGACAGATGATAATCTTCTCTTGAATTCGATAACGTTTCCTGATAACACAACCTCCTCCGGCAGGGATTTCCACACATTTATAATTCGGTGACTAAAAAAATACTGGCGAGCATTGCACTGAGGTCGTCCGATTGCTTTAAGTTTGAGGGGGTGACCACGTGTGACAGTACGGGCATGTAAAGTGAAAAAGTCTGTCAAAGGCAAATCGATGAGTTTAGTGCACATTTTAAAAGTCAAAACCAGATCAAAAATCAAACTTCGTTTTTCTAGCGATTGTAAATTTAACAATTTTAAACGGTGCTGGTAATCCTCATAAAGCATTTGGGCTCGACGACAGACAGTCTTCGTAAAGTACTTTTGCACTTTCTCAATTATCACGATGTCCTTGATAAGGTAGGGATTCCAGATTGGGGTGAAATATTCTAGCATTGGTCTGACATAAGTCACATATGCCTTAATAAGTGTACGGTGATCACTTGAAACAAAAGATTTCAATATCAAGTAAGCCCGAGCAGTTGCTTCGGACGAGATTGATCTACAATGAGCAGAAAACTTTGTGTTGGATGAGATAGTTACACCAATATCGCAAATACTAGAAACCATATCGATATGCACGTCATTAATATAATAATCGCTTGCAAAAGTTGATGTACCAAAAGTCAGAGATTTAGTTTTTGTCTTTGAAATAGCCAATTGATATTGAGTGGACCAGTGAAAAACATTCGAGAGAGATTCTTTCAATTCACTGAAGTCACCAATATTACTAATCCCAAACACTTTGAGATCATCTGCAAAAAGACGAACGCCACTATTTTCAGAAACAGAATATACAAAGTCGTTCACGTAGACCAAAAACAACAACGGGCCCAAAACGGAGCCTTGTGGGACACCACTAAAAATTGAAGAATATCTTGATTGATCATTTTCGACCATAACGCACTGCATACGACCGCAAACAAAGTCTTCCAACCAACTCAGTAACTCATAATTGATTCCATAGTTCTTGAGAGTTAATATCAACTTGCGATGGCATATTGTGTCGAAAGCTTTAGTGAAGTCTATATACACTACATCGACCTGATTACCATCATTGATAGCAGAAGTCTACTCATTTAATGTCCCAAGTAGTTGTGTACACGGTGAGCGTCCCGGCATAAACCCATGTTGACATGAAGAAATAAGACCATTAGCAACTAAATATTCAGATAGTGAATCAAAAACAATTCTTTCCATAACCTTGCAAATGACGCTTGTTAACGAAATAGGTCGGTAATTAGTTACAGATGATTTCTTACCCGTTTTGTGGAAAGGAGCGATTACTGAAGTTTTCCATATTTCAGGTAGTTGGCCACAACGAAATGAATTTTCAAATAAAATTTGGAGTGGAATAAATCTCATCACTAAGGCTTTTTAAGAATATTGGAGGAAACCCATCAGGAGTATATTGAAATTTTGGCTTTAACTGATGAAGTTTGTAGGCTATTAGGTACGCTGGAAATTCAACATTGCACAGTCCAACATTGTCAGGAGCAACAGTAAGTGGAATGGGTGATACGCCATCGTCTTCCACAAAAACTGAACAAAAGTAATTATTGAAATATTCGGCCTTTTGCTTAGAGTCGTGTAGTAAACTGCCTTGATGATCAATAATGGAAGGTAATGTCACATTATTTTTCAGTCTGTTCCGTATATAGGAATAAAACATTTTATCATTATTACTTTCAGCAAGTCGTAGCTCGTAACTGCAAAAATAGTCGTTAACACCTTTCACATAATTCACGCAGGCGGCCTTATATTTGCAGATGAATGCCGAATCACGCTTACTCTTTCGGTAAAGATTGCGCTTTTTCACAAGAAGGCGTCTAATGTATTTGGGATAAATTGAGAGATCATTCTTCTTTCTCAAAGATACAAGATCCTTGTTAGAAATAATCTGGTACAGTACATCACAGAAATAATTCCAGAAAGATTGTACATTAGGATTCTCATTATAAGCCTCCCTTCAGAAAATTATCATGATAAATTTGATGATAAAAGGCTTATGATAATTTGGAACCATTTATCATGAAGTTTTATCATGGAATTCATGATAATTTTTTATCATGAAATTCATGATAATTTTTTAACGAGAATTGATGACAATGTTTTGTGATAACTTAAATTACACCATGCAACACAAATTTTGTTCCCCGAAAAAATGTTTTATCCTTACTCCATGGGTCACACAAACCACGAAAACAACAATCCTCCGTTTTTAAAAATGCTTTTGTGTCAGTATATTGATTTTTGTGATTTTTTTTGATAAAATAATACAATTTTGACTTTTTGAGAAAATACCGGTTTTTACGAAGATTTGGTTTCCTATAGTTTCGTAAGTCTTAAAACAACGATGTAAATTTCATTTATCCTTATGTTGAAAGGATCCTTATGTTAATATTTCTGATATTTGTAGGCCTATGATTGCAGACTATAGCCTAGAACCATAAGTGTAGGCCGTAGTAGGCCTATATATTTTCTTATTTAGAAAAAACGAGAATGCTGTAAGAATGAGTTGTAATGCAAATTAAAAATGTAGGCTAAATATATTGGAATAGAAGAACAGGGTACCACTCCGAAAGGATCAAACAGAAATAGGCCTGTCATCAAAAACGCAAGCTCTTTCGAGTCTTACGACTGTTTTCTTCGTCAGAATCACGGATCAAGTTCCATACATAGTCTCCCATCATATTCTCATTGTACTGACCTTGATAGCGGTGCTCAAAGTTCTTGACATCTTGATGGAATCTTTCTCCTTGTTCTTCCGAATGAGCTCCCAAATTTGATTTGAATTTGTTCAAATGGGATGCCAGCATGTGTAACTTGAGGGACATTTTACAACCCATGGCAGCATAATTGGCGATTAGCTCTTCAATGAGCTCGACATAGTCATCCGATTTGTTGTTGCCGAGAAAGTTGTTAACTTCAAATCTGTAGTTATCCCAGGCAGCTTTTTCAACTGAAGTCAGTAGATTAGCGAATTCCTGTGAAGCCATAAGTTTTTTTGTTTGAGGCCAACAAAAATTCCTGCTTTGATTTTGGCAGAAGACAGCTCAGGAAAGAAACCTTCCAGAAACTGGTAAGCTTGCGACTGAACATCAATGGCTTTTACAAACTGCTTGATCAAACCAAGTTTGATGTGGAGTGGGGGCATAAAACTTTATCTGGATCAACCAGTGGCTCATGAAGGACGTTGTTCCTACCGACAAGATATTCCTCTCTCTGTGGCCATTGCAATTGCTGGTAGTGAACACGTGACGCTCGGCTATCCCACAAACACAAGTAACACGGGTACTTCGTCCAGCCACCTTGAAGTCCCATAAAAAAAGCCACCATCTTAAAGTCGCCAATGACTTCCCATTTGTAGTCCTTGTATTTGATAAGATCAAGGATTTTCTTCACGTTTTCGTATCGTTCTTTCAATATGACTGAGTGTACGATCGGAATGGACGGATGGACGTTTCCATTATGCAATAGAACAACTTTAAGACTCCTCTGAGAGCTATCTATGAACAAGCGCCAATCTGCAATGGTACATGGAATGCCGATAGCTTCAAATAAAGCGGGAATGTCGTGACAATAACAAACACCATCCCTCAATGTAAAATACACTGAAAACGACAGCTGTCGCTTTCGCTGCAGGGTTACTTTCACCTCTCTTGAAAGCAAATTCCACTGTTTTAGACGAGATGTCATAATCTCACCATTTTTCTTTGTTAAACTGAGATCTCGAATAAGGTCATTGATATCGTTTTGATTTGGGAAATAGGGCTTGTTTTCATTTTCATCGCAATAGTCATCATCTGCTGACGGATCTTCGATCAGTTGTTCATCCTGGGAGTCAGATTCATCAAAGAGAGGAGGCGGTGGTGGAATAGGAAGTTCGTCATTGTGTGGTACAGGGGCTATTGAAGACGGAATGTCAGGGTATATAAGCGATTGTGCACTCTTTTTGCCTCGTTTTCGTCCCGAAGCATCCACTATACAGAAGTAACAGTCGTTGAGGTGATCAGTGGGCTCCCTCCAAATTCGAGGAACGGCAAAACGCATTTTCTTCTGTTTTCCCCTTAGCCATCTTTCCAAAGATTTAGTGCAAAGTTCACAGGAGAAATGGGGAGCCCAATTCTTGTCTTGATCGCCAACAGGCATTCCAAAATATAGGAAATAAACCTTTGCCATCTTCTTGGATGATGATACAGCATATTTCTTGGCTCTAACCTTGACGAACTCTCCACAAACGTAACAGAAGGCATCTGCCGAATAGCGACATCCTCTTGAAGCCATGAGTTAATACCAGAATCCTGAAAAAAGAATAAAAGTGTGTTAAAAACTATACAAACAGGATTATGGTAAACTATGTATAGACCATGTACTCGTAAATTGGCCTTAGCACACCTGGTTTTAGAAATATTTGAAATTTATTCCCCATCAAAGTCAAGATAAGAAATCATGTTACTTACATCATATTAATTAGTACAACAGACAACGATAAATCTCTTTAACTACAAAGGGGACTCGGATAAGTGATATCAGTTCAGGAGCTCAGTGGATAGCGAGCGTGAACAGTGATCGATGAGTGCACAGTGGACCGGTGTTCGAATCACCCCTGACGCACAATTTTTGCAGTAACTTTGCTAGAGTTATCCTAAGAACAAACTTATAGAGCAGCATTCTTTGTCCTACTAGAGAACCCTTTTTGCTATTTGGTCCATTTTTATGACAATACATTTACCATGAGCTGTTAACTGCGAGTATGGTGACAGTTTCACAAAATATCGGTACCAAACACCATTTCAGGAATCATTTTTAACGTTCAAATTAGCCTTTAAAATATGTTAGTAGCCTATATTGTAGTCGCCTACGATTTTCATCTAATTCAAGTTAAACGTATGAATGTAGTAAACTTAATGATGAATGAACACTTACCTCAACAATGTTAATAAATCTTGCATTGATATTGAAATTGAAACAACGTGCGAACATCATTGAAAAATATGATTAAAATTATTTAGCACGTTTAAACAAAATACAAATCCATCCATGGAGTACAATCAGAATTCAGATTTGATATATTATATTCATTTCTAATAAAAACATGGAAAATGCAAATTTCAATTGCATTTGTTCAAAAGCATTTTGATATGGAAATTAAACTTAATTTCCTATTTGTCAGAAGCCATATAACAAGAAAATAAGACTTAAATTTCAGGAACAGAGGAAAAATTTTTTTTTGTTGCATGGTGTTATTTATTATGATGATTACGCATACTATAAAGAGAAATTCAAAAACAAAACAGAAAGATGGTTTCATCTGCGTTATAACGCTTATATTGAAAAAACGCATCAAAAGAAAATGCATCACTTTACAAATTTAAATGCATCAACTGACCTATACAACTGATAAAAATTATCAAATATTCGAACACTTCAAATAATGAATGATGTGAATGTGACTGACTGTCAAGTGATTTTTATCTGGACGGTGTGAAAATCCACCTTACATGACATTCATTATTTGCTTTTGTGTAGACATATAGAAAGAATATAAAAATGACTTCTGTATGACAGACTGATTTCCGCTTATAGCTTTCGTATCACTGAGAATAATGGCACGCTATGAAAATATGGATGTCTGCTGTTGAAATAGAAACGTTTTCAACAAAATTGCAATAATTGCTTCATAAGAAGTTGTGTTATTCATAAATTACTCACAAATCAGATCACCACTGCGTGAAATGGTAGAGTATAAATTACTTCATCAGAACTTAATCGTACAAAGATTGTAGCCTAACGTAGGCTTTATGAAAGGCGAATGAAGCTATTTATGAAAAAGCTGCGAATAGCAAATATATATATATATATATATATATATATATACAAGAAATGTACTCACCACGGCTTTCTACGCTGTAGATTGTACATAACGCAATAATGATAATTGCGCGCATTGCGATTTCGTTGAGTCCACCAAATGTGAAGTGAATGCTGTAAGAGCCGAAGATGCCATATATAAGCTAGTCAGAAATGTTATTTGTTGAAAATAATTCGTCACAATTATCATTGATTTTCCGGCTTTATGAGAAATTACATTTAAATTAGAACTGATCAGTTATCTAATTACTTAGCAGTTTTCTCAATATGATAGAGAAACCTTAATCACAGACGATAGGTGAAATTCACCAAATTACTTGTTCACCAGCAACAGCTGAAAGACAATTATAGGATAGGCCTGGATGAAGATGATGGATAAATGATAGTTTTAATATCGGACGAGTCTTGTAGCTACTACAGCAGAAATATAGACCAAATGCTTGCTTCTGTTACTGACCTAACAAAATCTCACTGGAACCTAAAGTTAGTGACAGGATGGGCCTGGATGAAGGTTCAAATTAATAACTGCAACCTATGTACTAAAAGGCAAGTCCAGAAAATCGTGATGGTTTAGTTATGGTTGACTCTCAGTTTTATTTGAAACGTAGACGTTCGCCTAATATTATGCAAAATCAAAAATGAAAAGATACAAATAATTGGGTAATATTCTATGCTGTGTTTAGTATGTGCTATCAGCAACTACCTTTGTACAATGAGTGCAAACTGATCAACTGGTTCATATGATCGCAGTGCTTATAAAAAAATGCAGTCAACTAACTGCAGCCTTAATCACTGCCCAGAAAGATTGTTTGAAAATTTTTCGAAACCAATATCACAGAAAGCGGTCCTGTGAGTAGGGGTACAGACAATGGACATAAACCAGCACTCAACTTCAAAATTAGTGATGAATTTATATGTGATGTAAATTCAATCCTTATATAGTCAATAAAATCCTTAATGCTGATGAGTTGCACCTATCAGAAGTCAGTAACTATTAACTCAGTGAATATTGTATCAAGAGCTTAGAGGCATTCGACACATCAATATACAATAACTGTAAATGGCTACCGAAACATGTACATGGCGAACAAAACATGTAAATGGCTACGGGCATGTAATATGCAATCCATTCATTGAAACAATTCATTCAGCTTACATGCACATAAACTTTGCTTTGCGTCGAATCGTAGTAAAATTGACAAAAATAAGACTGCCTACAACACAAAATAATAGCGTATTTTGCGCACTCATAACTAAATGTCACAGTGAAATTGTCAAAGAGTAATGGGCTACAATTAGACTATGTAGCTGTACGAATATCACAATTTTCAACTCCATTCCAATTAAATTATGTTGATGAGCTGCTGTACAGAATTCATTGTTTCTTTACATAAGGAACACTATAGCATTAAAATATAAAAGCGCTATTGTTTTCATGAGATGAAATGTAATCTACTTGAAATGGAGCTGCATCTCGACGCTAAGAAAGAGGCTACTCTTTGATGTCAGGTCAAAATGATTTTCCAATAGAATGCTCTGAATAACATTGTTCATTAGATTGTTGACAGTTTTAAAATCTCGTAACTAGATGGAGTTTCCTCGTCATGAGATAAAACAAATTATTTTAACCAATTTTTAACCCTCGGACGGCCAAGGGTGGTTCTCAGAACCTCCTATTTATTCAAATAAAGATAACTAATAAACGAAAGAGTTTTGAATGATGACAGTTAATGACTTTTATCCTATGTATCTTGACATCAGAATTGTAAAGTTTGAGCATTATATTTTTGAAACGAATGGATTTAAATTTAATTTTTAGGTACTCACTTAGACATCAAATAACGAAAAAACGATAGTGTTCAAAACTATTCAACTCTATTTGATACATAATATAGAATTTTTTACTATCAATTGCATACATATATAGCGTGTACATGTACTATAGAAAAGGAGGTATAAACCTATGTATAATTATTACCAAATTGGCTATTACAGATAAAGTTGAGAGTCACAAACACTGATGACATACATAACTCATAGGCTGTGAATGCTTGCCACAAACTGGCACCTCGCATTTGGAACAGCAGAAACGTGTCTTGTTTGAATTTCCGCTAGATTTCCCACCTTCCTTACAACGAAAACATCTTTGAACAGCAGATAAGCATTGGCTGCTAATTTCATGTTCATCGTGGACTCGTTCCGTGTTCGTAAACTTCTTCAAAATATCAATCGTTGCAGATGACAATCCAATAGGATCTTGAAGTCTATCACTCACATGCTGAGCAGCCAGTTCATGTGCCAATGAGTGGAGAAAACATCTGCGCCGTTTGGCCACTGGCAGAAGGGTCCAGTCAGGATGATTCAAATTGAACAATGTGAAGGTATTGACGCCACTAACGTCCAACATATTATGAAAATGGACCACTGTCCATCGTCGCGTAGGGACCCGTGTGGTTGTATGCTTGCACATTTCGTCCACAGTGTCTACAGCTCCTTTAGTCGAGTTGTAATACATCTGTATTTCGCTCTTTTTCTTGATGTTATTTTCAATTGTGGAATTGTGATGCATTGTCGATAGGAGAAATACTTTTTTCTTTGCTGAGTATTGATGCGATTGTTGTGTCACTTTTTTATCTGTACTGCCAAAAACAAAGACAGATTCGAATTTTTCTTTCGTTTGAAGAAGCACAGGCGGCAGATGCCTTTTGTTGGTTGCAACAGTTCCAACATAGGTAGTTTTCCTCTCCAGGAGTTCTTCGGCGAGCTCAAGAGAAGTGAAGAAACGGTCTCCTGTGACATTCAGACCTTTTTGGAAAAAAGGCGCTGCAAGATTCATTACCAACCTTTTAGCTTTGTTTTCTTCTTTATGCAGGAGGAGGGCGTCGTGATCTTCAGGGCGTTTCGTCAATGGACTGCCGTTTAGAAAGTAGCGAACATTTGCGTCACAGCACCAATGAATGAGCTCCCCATATTTTCCGGGTTTCGAAGGATTATATATTCGATGTGGAGATCTACACTTGGATGCAACTAATTGTTCGTCAACACAAATACACGACGTCGGTTCGAAGAATAGTCTCAATCGTGAATTCTAATCTTCCCAAATTTCCCTCATCGCCGCAAATGTGTCAGTTTTCTTTCGATCCTCCCGAAGATTGATGTCGTCAAAACGAAGACAGCGATTCCACAGCTTGAAGAGATTACGACTCATGACGGTACGATAGAAAGTCGAATATTTCTCATTCCAAAGCTCATCGATTGGGATTTTATTGTCTTGATTGGCTCCCCGAAAGTAGAGAATAGCAATATAGCCTTTTAGAGATGTCATTGTGAATTGAATAGGTAAACTCAATGCATCCGCTTTCATTTGAGAGAACGTGAGAACTTTCTGAAGAAGATCATCAGTCCAGAAAAGTTGCCAAGTTTCCATTTTAGTGTCTTTCACTGAGGTACTGGTAGGGCCACCAGAGTTTCGCAGGATATTAGCTGCGTCACGTCTGCGTTGAACAGGTCCTTCGCTATACCACATCTGACCATTTTTATCAATGTACATTTGCTGTGTATCTTGTGATATAAGGCTGCTTTCGGTTTCATGTAAGCGTCTTCTCAATGGCACGATTTCATCATCACTGTCCACGTCCAATTCGTGATCTTCAACCCCACCATCAGCTTCGGCGTGGACGTCACTTATATGCTGAACATCAAGCAATTCCGATTCATCAGATGCTGCGTCTTCTCCATCTTCGAAAACAGTACAAATAGATTGCTCAGCTGTCAAAGCAGCTATTCGTTTCGGTTGTCTGCGAGCCATGCTTTCTTGCACACGATCGATCAAACAAGAAGCGACAGCCGAGATGAACAGCTATTCACACTATATGACTTGATTCATTGTCATTCATTGTCACGCACAAGCGAAAGCGGTTTGTTCTCTCACGCACCCACGCACACACACACACACACACATAAGGCTTGGCTGATTGCTTTGAAGTTCATTAACGAGCGCGACAACTCATTCACTTCCGATAATAAGGATCTTAGAAGTTTAAATGTTATGGCTAGGCTATAGAATCGAAATAATTTCTGCGAAAATGCAATTTTATGACTAACAGTTCAGAGAGGAAGCTTTCGTTACCATACTTGAACTAATTTAAGTCAATAAAAACAATATAATGTCGAATTAGTGAGGGAGGCTTTTCAAGCCACCCTTGGCCGTCCTAGGAATATAACCGACCTTGGCCGTCCGAGGGTTAAAGATTTACAAAGGATAACTTACCTGATTTTCAGTACTTGTCCAAAATACAGTTTCTAGACCAATAGTTTGACTTTGAGGAAGAAGTTGTAAATGAAGATCGACTGCAGCCACGTTTCAGCTGCAACTGCCGATGCACGCACGTCGGATAATAGTGGTTTGGTCACACGAAGAAATTTGATGACTCACTTCACGGCGTCACAGGAATCTTCAACCAAATGGATGGAACTGTCCGCAGCCTTTTTTGTGATTGTAATCGTGAAGACCATCACTAGCTACGAAGCGTGATTCATTTGCTGACGCACGACAGGGTTATGTCAGATTAAATGAGCACAAGAGTGTCGGATGCATAGAGTAGGGATATATAGGTCGGATGGTCGGATGATGTCTGATATCGGACAAGACGACATGATGAGGTCCATGGACATCGGATTGTAGTAAATTACGATTCACAATGCAGATATTTTTCGGTTCTGTATGAATGTGCTGTTCATGACATTTCCTTTTTACTTATAGCTTGTTTATTGCTTCAGTTAAATGGCATAATGCATATTCCATTTCATACCTCCATATTACTCAAATAATGGCATTAGAGTAGGCATATCGTATAGATGTGAACACATGAATAATTTTGTAAGATTCGAAAATTAGCAAAAAATGTACCTCAGAGCTTAATTGAGATTAATATATCGCCTCCAGCAACGGCATCTGATTATCTAAAATATAGCATGGTATAATGTATAACCGCATGTTTAAGCAATTGTCATGATAATTTTCAGTTCTTGAATTGTTATGATAATTATTTGTTCATGATAATGGTCTTATGATAATTCCTAGTTCATGATAATGCTTCATGATAATTCTGCGCTTAATGATAACACTGTGTAACACTGATTTTGTCCCTGGATTGAAAACACATTTTTCTGTCTACTTTATCTACACAAGTAGCGAAACTGCCTTTCTTTTGTCTTGAACTTCGGTTGCAGAGAGAAAATATCGTTTTTATTAAATTTCGACTTTAAAGTACATATCACACTACTTATAAATTATCTATCGTATTAAATTCCACTTTTTTAGTCAGGATCATAGGTTTCTGTGTTTATGGTAATAGTTAAGTATGAATTAAATAATATTAGCATTGTGAGACTACATTTAACTCGCGATTTCGGACACCAAAATACATTTTTTACTACTATCTGTGCATATTTTTTACAAAATATACCACCATCAAAAAAATCATATTTGCATGAAAAATTGTATATATCTGTATTGTGTACCGTAATACGTATCATTGTAAACCATAAAACATGAGAGTTTAAATCAAAGAGGTTTACGCTCTGAAAGAAATTTTCTTTCTAGGTTGGCGGTTATACGACAAATCACTGTCTCGGAGAAGGTTCCATATATAGTCACCCATCATGCTTTGATTACAGTGTCCTTTATAGCGCTCCTCGAACGCGCTCACGTCCTGATGAAATCTTTCACCTTGCTCCTCCGAATAATGGCGCATGTTTTCTTTGAATTTGTCTAAATGAGAATGTAGGACATGTAATTTCAACGACATTCGGCATCCCATATTCTTGTATGCAACCAGAAGTTCGTTTATCATATCTTCATGATGATCGGCCCTGTGGTTACCTAGAAACCCTCTTACAATCGAAATGAAACATCTCCAGGCAACCTTCTGACATTCAGACAATGCTTCATAAAAGTCGTTCGAATCAATAAGTTTCTTCACCTGTGGTCCCACGAAAACTCCAGCGCTGATCTTGGCATTCGATAGCCTTGGAAACAAATTTTCTATGTATTTGAAAGCTTCACTTTGCTGATCGAGCTGTTTCACAAATTGTTTTATAAGGCCCAATTTGATATGCAATGGGGGAAGTAGCACCTTTGAGGGATCCACTAAGGCTTCATTCTTTACATTAAGACTTCCAATCTCGTAAGCAGTCCTCGCAGGCCACTCCTTCTGTACATAATGACATGCCGTGTTTCTGCTGTCCCATAAGCACAGATAGCAAGGATATTTCGTGAAACCTCCCTGCAGGCCCATCAAGAAGCCAATCATCTTGAAATCGCCGATAAGTTCCCATTGATGTTCGTGGTATTTCAACGCTTCCAGCAATATTCTCACGTTCTGATGTTCCTCTTTCATTTGAACAGAATGTGCGAGTGGAATTGAAGGCCAAATGTTAGTGTTGTGAAGTAGAACAGCCTTCAAACTACTAGAAGAGCTGTCTATGAATAGTCGCCAATCTGAAGTATTCATAATAATGTCCATCTCATGAAATAGTCCATGAATGTCATGACAATAACACAATCCATTTTCAAAAGAAAAGAAGTTTGAAAAGTCAGAATGTCTTTTTCTTTGAGATGTTATGCGCACGCTGTCGTGAACTAAGTCCCATTGCTTTAATCTCGATATTAGAAGCTCACCATTTGACTTTGTTAGGCCCAAATCTCTGATCAAATCATTCAAATCGTCTTGATTTGGATAGTAAGGGAATCGAATACGAGGTTGGACAGAGTTATCGAAGTCGCTATCGCCATTTGAGTCACCTCCATCAGACGAGAGTGGATCTGCTTCGTTTCTAGGACATTTTGGAATGGGCAGTGTTGGATCATGAGGTACTGGTGCTTGAGATGATGTAATATCAGGGTAGAATATTGGTGGAGCGTTTTTTCCTTTTCTACGTTTTGATGGGTCAGTCATACAAAAATAACAGTCTGTCACATGATTCGTGGGCTCACGCCAGATCCGAGGAACAGCGAAACGCATAGATCTTTGCTCACCGCGATACCATCCTTCAAGAGTTCGACGGCAGAAATCACAAATAACATGTGGCGCCCAATATTTGTCTTGGTCCCCCACAGGCATACCAAAATAAGCATGATAAGCTTCTTTTGCACGGACACTAGTTTCTAAAGAATTTTTTCGGGCCGACTTTGAGAAGAATTCACCACAAATATAACAAAAACAGTCTGCTGAATACTTGCATCGACGAGAAGCCATGATGGAATCGCTATAAAGTGACCTGATTGACAAAGTCTTTTCTTTTTGCTACCTGTGGCAAACACATCATTACCCAAAAATAGTTACTCGTCACTCCGTGTCTTTTCACCAAGAATAACTCAAGAAATGATTTGTTCACAGATTGAATTCATTTGGTGACACGTCAAAAGGCAATATACTGTCATTTCTAAAAATAGCACCTCGTCATCATTAAGTTAAGCTATGTTGGTTCTCGAATCTCGTATATTTTATAAGAACAGATTCTGTCTGATAACAAAAGATCAGTATCTCAAGATAATGCAACAGCAAGTCTGTGACCAAATATCATCCTTTAAACCTACCATATGCGTATTACACAGGTCTACTCGTTTAAGGTGTACAATACATGTGCAATACGCCCTCTAATACATTGCTTTCTGCTCCAGTATTGATATAGCCTACATGTAAACTATAATAATCTCATTATCATGAACATGTATCAACATAACACTGATTATAAAATAACAACTACAAGAAGAGTTACCTCCTTCGATGTATGGCCCATGTAAATAGACTAGCTTATTATGTATATGTACAAGAATAAGGTAAATCGAAATTTATATTACTTAAACCGATCTTTGCGAGTTAAGATTAATATTTTCTTTAACAGATACTATCACTTGAAGAGAAAATGTAGTGTATTAGTCAGGGACAAGAAAAAAATTTTTTTTTGTTACACTGTAATTTTTACAATTTATCATGAGTTCATGATAAATTACAGATAAATTATCATGAACTATTTATTTTTATCATGAATTCATGATAATTCTTACGATCCATTTTCGTACGGGCTTGAACCAGTCAACATTACGCAGAATTTCAGCAATTTGAATATAACCTGCTCTATAAAAGTCTGGAAAAACAACTGGCCTCGATCGAGCCACAGAGCCACCACTGATCGAAAAATTTACCGACTTGTTATCACAGTTATTTGAAAAAGGAGCTCCCGTAGCTACATCAAAGATATATTGAGTTCGATTAGTCAATAGTAAGTCCAGTATATTTCCACCTCGTGTTGGCTCATCAATTAATTGACTCAAGTTCAATTTGATGCAGGTATTCATAAAACGTGCAGTATAAATATTACCGGAAGATGTTAATGTGGACCAGTCAATCGCTGGGAAGTTAAAGTCACCAACGAATATTGTTGCGCAATTGTTTTCACTTCCACATTCCACGAAGCTACAGAGCATTTTTACTACAGAATCGAGAAAAACAGAGGATGGAGGAAAGTATAAGCAAAAAATTCTGTATTTCAAAGATTTAGGCAGAAATAAATCGATGGCCACAACCTCCAAACTTGAAAATTCAGAAGGGATTTCGACAGGAGAGCACGAATGAATGTCCTTCACAAATAATGCAGAACCGCCACCCAATGCACCACGATCACTTCTGTATAATATGTAATTTGAATTATGAACGACAAAGGAATCACATATTCGGCTATCCAACCACGTTTCACTGACACAGATTAAATCGTAGTTTCTAGATGCTAGTAAAACGGATAGGTCTGGGAATTTATTGCGAAGAGATCTAGCATTAAAATGAAGACACCGCAGAGATCTATCCGTCGAATTTGACTTTGAGCGGTCAATATTCTCGCGAACACAATCAAGAGGAAGATAATGAGGAAAATTGGGGAAAAATGACTTTGAAATAATGAGGAATATTGGGGTAAGTTTTCTTCAAAAAGCGTGAATATTTTCTTATTATTGAGGGAAAGTCGATATCAGAAGTAGATCCATAAATCCGTCAAAACAGTTGATTTCCAGTATCTGAATGGCCGACTACCACGGAATTTTTCAATAACTTGCCTTTTTTCAAAAATATGCGATCGGAAGGTAGTACATTCTTTCTTTCATCCTTCAAACGATTTCTTAAACGCTTTTCCTCCAATCGTGTCAAGCAAGGTAAATCTTTGTTAACATAAACTATACCTGACCAAGTCGACGGGTTTGTTCTCAAAGTTTTTTCATGATAAAGTATAGCATTTCTAGATTGAATATCTTTGAATGTAACTTTAATTGGTCTACTTTTAGACTCTTTCTTGAATCCAACTCTAGATTGGGTCACTATATAATCATCATCAAAGTCATTTATCAACTTCTCACATAAAGTTTCAATTTTGGAGGAATCATCAGATAATTTTCATCACGGACATCGCCGGTTAGGTTAGTGATCATTATTAAGTGCTCGGACCGAGAAGGACCAGTTTGAGGATGCCAATAACCAGATGACAGTTGCCATTGTTTATCGGTAAGTCTATTCATTTGAGGAATAATGAGGTTGATGGTGGCATAAAGTACATTCGCAGCAACGCAATCTTGCCAAAGAGTGCTCTAGTTTCTAGCTTTTACACTATCGAGTATACCCGATTCCAGTGTAACTCCGGAACATAATGAAACTCGGTTTTGTTGGTAGATGTCAAAGTATTCATTCGAAGTCCATTTGGCGTATAGTTTTAATCCTATACGAAATCGAAGTTCGTGACTCCTGCTTTCATCTACTGCGATCAACAACGATGAGCTATGATGGAAATCCCAAAAACCATAATTTGGCAATGTGGCCTCAAGCCTCATGCTTGAAAAAACTATACAAACAGGATTATGGTAAACTATGTATAGACCATGTACTCGTAAATTGTCCTTAGCACACCTGGTTTTAGAAATATTTGAAATTTATTCCCCATCAAAGTCAAGATAAGAAATCATGTTACTTACATCATATTAATTAGTACAACAGACAACGATAAATCTCTTTAACTACAAAGGGGACTCGGATAAGTGATATCAGTTCAGGAGCTCAGTGGATAGCGAGCGTGAACAGTGATCGATGGGTGCACAGTGGACCGGTGTTCGAATCACCCCTGACGCACAATTTTTGCAGTAACTTTGCTAGAGTTATCCTAAGAACAAACTTATAGAGCAGCATTCTTTGTCCTACTAGAGAACCCTTTTTTTCTATTTGGTCCATTTTTATGACAATACATTTACCATGAGCTGTTAACTGCGAGTATGGTGACAGTTTCACAAAATATCGGTACCAAACACCATTTCAGGAATCATTTTTAACGTTCAAATTAGCCTTTAAAATATGTTAGTAGCCTATATTGTAGTCGCCTACGATTTTCATCTAATTCAAGTTAAACGTATGAATGTAGTAAACTTAATGATGAATGAACACTTACCTCAACAATGTTAATAAATCTTGCATTGATATTGAAATTGAAACAACGTGCGAACATCATTGAAAAATATAATTAAAATTATTTAGCACGTTTAAACAAAATACAAATCCATCCATGGAGTACAATCAGAATTCAGATTTGATATATTATATTCATTTCTAATAAAAACATGGAAAATGCAAATTTCAATTGCATTTGTTCAAAAGCATTTTGATATGGAAATTAAACTTAATTTCCTATTTGTCAGAAGCCATATAACAAGAAAATAAGACTTAAATTTCAGGAACAGAGGAAAAATTTTTTTTTGTTGCATGGTGTTATTTATTATGATGATTACGCATACTATAAAGAGAAATTCAAAAACAAAACAGAAAGATGGTTTCATCTGCGTTATAACGCTTATATTGAAAAAACGCATCAAAAGAAAATGCATCACTTTACAAATTTAAATGCATCAACTGACCTATACAACTGATAAAAATTATCAAATATTCGAACACTTCAAATAATGAATGATGTGAATGTGACTGACTGTCAAATGATTTTTATCTGGACGGTGTGAAAATCCACCTTACATGACATTCATTATTTGCTTTTGTGTAGACATACAGAAAGAATATAAAAATGACTTCTGTATGACAGACTGATTTCCGCTTATAGCTTTCGTATCACTGAGAATAATGGCACGCTATGAAAATATGGATGTCTGCTGTTGAAATAGAAACGTTTTCAACAAAATTGCAATAATTGCTTCATAAGAAGTTGTGTTATTCATAAATTACTCACAAATCAGATCACCACTGCGTGAAATGGTAGAGTATAAATTACTTCATCAGAACTTAATCGTACAAAGATTGTAGCCTAACGTAGGCTTTATGAAAGGCGAATGAAGCTATTTATGAAAAAGCTGCGAATAGCAAATATATATATACAGTGTTGGCCAAAAAGATCCGGACAGTCAATGATTTTTTCATTAATTTTATTATTGCTAACTGTTTTGATGCAGGAAGGTTATGAAAAGTCATTAAATTTGACAATATTAATTTAATTAAATGTTAGATTAAAAACATACTTGGAAACATACTAAAAAACATAACATTGAACGTTACTTCGTACAAAGTCAGTACTTAGTTGTGTGGCCCTTTGCAGGCAAAACTGCTGCAATACGACGTGGCATAGACTCGATTAATGAAGAGCAAAATTCAGGTGTAATACATCGACACCACACATTCATGACTGCGCTTTTTAGGTCAGCTGCTGATGATGGGTTTAAACGCGACACTTCTTTCTTTACTTTCGTCCAACAATTCTCTATCGGATTAAGATCCGGTGATGATCCTGGCCAAGGTCCGAGCACTGACACTTCATGATCAGACAACCATTGTCTGACTTTTCTTGCCTGATGGCAAGGGGCACCGTCATGCATAAATGTAGTGCATCGGTGCAACTCCATCCATGAAATTAACTTCTCTTCGAGAATATGAAGGTATAAATCTGCGTTAACAGTTGAGCCTTGAGGAACGAGGAAAATATCAGCCCGTCCTGATGAGGTTATAGCTCCCCAAATCATTAGTGAAGGACATGATCTCACAGTTGTTTTCACATAACGCGGGTTATACCGTTGTCCAACTGGCCTGCGCACAAGTTTTCTATTTGTTTTGAATTGCTGTATCTGTGTTTCATCCGAAAACATAACACTTCGCCACTGCTCAGCAGTCCAGTTTTTATGAAGCTCGCAGAATTTAACGCGATCGGCAATATTCTTGGCGGTCAAACGCGGCTTCATCGCCGGTCGACATGCTCGTAAGCCCGCCTCAGATTGAAGACGCCTTCTGATTGTCCGATTGCTAACGATAACACCATCAGGCAATTGACTTTTGATTTCAGCGCTTGATATATCCGGTCGTTTCACTGCAGCACGTCGAATCATATGATCAGTCTGGATGCTCGTGATCCGGGGACGCCCGGGAGACGTTGCTGGTAGACAATTACCTGTCTCTTTGATGACACGAATAATATCATGCACTGTAGACTTCGGTACTTTGATTCTCGCAGCTATATCGCGCACAGAAAATCCATCTTCATAAAGCAACTGGATATTTGCACGAAGTTGGCTTGAGGTTGACATCACTAATGAAACTGTAAACAAAAGCAGCGTACGCGCAGTATTTTTAAGTCACGTGAGTCAAATATTTCATCAGCCTTTTCACAATTGGCTATCCAATCTATTCAATGAGAGAGAAGTTAATTTCATGGATGGAGTTGCACCGATGCACTACATTTATGCATGACGGTGCCCCTTGCCATCAGGCAAGAAAAGTCAGACAATGGTTGTCTGATCATGAAGTGTCAGTGCTCGGACCTTGGCCAGGATCATCACCGGATCTTAATCCGATAGAGAATTGTTGGACGAAAGTAAAGAAAGAAGTGTCGCGTTTAAACCCATCATCAGCAGCTGACCTAAAAAGCGCAGTCATGAATGTGTGGTGTCGATGTATTACACCTGAATTTTGCTCTTCATTAATCGAGTCTATGCCACGTCGTATTGCAGCAGTTTTGGCTGCAAAGGGCCACACAACTAAGTACTGACTTTGTACGAAGTAACGTTCAATGTTATGTTTTTTAGTATGTTTCCAAGTATGTTTTTAATCTAACATTTAATTAAATTAATATTGTCAAATTTAATGACTTTTCATAACCTTCCTGCATCAAAACAGTTAGCAATAATAAAATTAATGAAAAAATCATTGACTGTCCGGATCTTTTTGGCCAACACTGTATATATATATATATATATATATACAAGAAATGTACTCACCACGGCTTTCTACGGTGCAGATTGCACATAACGCAATAATTATAATTGCGCGCATTGCGATTTCGTTGAGTCCACCAAATGTGAAGTGAATGCTGTAAGAGCCGAAGATGCCATATATAAGCTAGTCAGAAATGTTATTTGTTGAAAATAATTCGTCACAATTATCATTGATTTTCCGGCTTTATGAGAAAGTACAGTTAAATTAGAACTGATCAGTTATCTAATTACTTAGCAGTTTTCTCAATATGATAGAGAAACCTTAATCACAGACGATAGGTGAAATTCACCAAATTACTTGTTCACCAGCAACAGCTGAAAGACAATTATAGGATAGGCCTGGATGAAGATGATGGATAAATGATAGTTTTAATATCGGACGAGTCTTGTAGCTAGTACAGCAGAAATATAGACCAAATGCTTGCTTCTGTTACTGACCTAACAAAATCTCACTGGAACCTAAAGTTAGTGACAGGATGGGCCTGGATGAAGGTTCAAATTAATAACTGCAACCTATGTACTAAAAGGCAAGTCCAGAAAATCGTGATGGTTTAGTTATGGTTGACTCTCAGTTTTATTTGAAACGTAGACGTTCGCCTAATATTATGCAAAATCAAAAATGATAAGATACAAATAATTGGGTAATATTCTATGCTGTGTTTAGTATGTGCTATCAGCAACTACCTTTGTACAATGAGTGCAAACTGATCAACTGGTTCATATGATCGCAGTGCTTATAAAAAAATGCAGTCAACTAACTGCAGCCTTAATCACTGCCCAGAAAGATTGTTTGAAAATTTTTCGAAACCAATATCACAGAAAGCGGTCCTGTGAGTAGGGGTCTAGTAACAGACAATGGACATAAACCAGCACTCAACTTCAAAATTAGTGATGAATTTATATGTGATGTAAATTCAATCCTTATATAGTCAATAAAATCCTTAATGCTGATGAGTTGCACCTATCAGAAGTCAGTAACTATTAACTCAGTGAATATTGTATCAAGAGCTTAGAGGCATTCGACACATCAATATACAATAACTGTAAATGGCTACCGAAACATGTACATGGCGAACAAAACATGTAAATGGCTACGGGCATGTAATATGCAATCCATGCATTGAAACAATTCATTCAGCTTACATGCACATAAACTTTGCTTTGCGTCGAATCGTAGTAAAATTGACAAAAATAAGACTGCCTACAACACAAAATAATAGCGTATTTTGCGCACTCATAACTAAATGTCACAGTGAAATTGTCAAAGAGTAATGGGCTACAATTAGACTATGTAGCTGTACGAATATCACAATTTTCAACTCCATTTCAATTAAATTATGTTGATGAGCTGCTGTACAGAATTCATTGTTTCTTTACATAAGGAACACTATAGCATTAAAATATAAAAGCGCTATTGTTTTCATGAGATGAAATGTAATCTACTTGAAATGGAGCTGCATCTCGACGCTAAGAAAGAGGCTACTCTTTGATGTCAGGTCAAAATGATTTTCCAATAGAATGCTCTGAATAACATTGTTCATTAGATTGTTGACAGTTTTAAAATCTCGTAACTAGATGGAGTTTCCTCGTCATGAGATAAAACAAATTATTTTAACCAATTTTTAACCCTCGGACGGCCAAGGGTGGTTCTCAGAACCTCCTATTTATTCAAATAAAGATAACTAATAAACGAAAGAGTTTTGAATGATGACAGTTAATGACTTTTATCCTATGTATCTTGACATCAGAATTGTAAAGTTTGAGCATTATATTTTTGAAACGAATGGATTTAAATTTAATTTTTAGGTACTCACTTAGACATCAAATAACGAAAAAACGATAGTGTTCAAAACTATTCAACTCTATTTGATACATAATATAGAATTTTTTACTATCAATTGCATACATATATAGCGTGTACATGTACTATAGAAAAGGAGGTATAAACCTATGTATAATTATTACCAAATTGGCTATTACAGATAAAGTTGAGAGTCACAAACACTGATGACATACATAACTCATAGGCTGTGAATGCTTGCCACAAACTGGCACCTCGCATTTGGAACAGCAGAAACGTGTCTTGTTTGAATTTCTGCTAGATTTCCCACCTTCCTTACAACGAAAACATCTTTGAACAGCAGATAAGCATTGGCTGCTAATTTCATGTTCATCGTGGACTCGTTCCGTGTTCGTAAACTTCTTCAAAATATCAATCGTTGCAGATGACAATCCAATAGGATCTTGAAGTCTATCACTCACATGCTGAGCAGCCAGTTCATGTGCCAATGAGTGGAGAAAACATCTGCGCCGTTTGGCCACTGGCAGAAGGGTCCAGTCAGGATGATTCAAATTGAACAATGTGAAGGTATTGACGCCACTAACGTCCAACATATTATGAAAATGGACCACTGTCCATCGTCGCGTAGGGACCCGTGTGGTTGTATGCTTGCACATTTCGTCCACAGTGTCTACAGCTCCTTTAGTCGAGTTGTAATACATCTGTATTTCGCTCTTTTTCTTGATGTTATTTTCAATTGTGGAATTGTGATGCATTGTCGATAGGAGAAATACTTTTTTCTTTGCTGAGTATTGATGCGATTGTTGTGTCACTTTTTTATCTGTACCGCCAAAAACAAAGACAGATTCGAATTTTTCTTTCGTTTGAAGAAGCACAGGCGGCAGATGCCTTTTGTTGGTTGCAACAGTTCCAACATAGGTAGTTTTCCTCTCCAGGAGTTCTTCGGCGAGCTCAAGAGAAGTGAAGAAACGGTCTCCTGTGACATTCAGACCTTTTTGGAAAAAAGGCGCTGCAAGATTCATTACCAACCTTTTAGCTTTGTTTTCTTCTTTATGCAGGAGGAGGGCGTCGTGATCTTCAGGGCGTTTCGTCAATGGACTGCCGTTTAGAAAGTAGCGAACATTTGCGTCACAGCACCAATGAATGAGCTCCCCATATTTTCCGGGTTTCGAAGGATTATATATTCGATGTGGAGATCTACACTTGGATGCAACTAATTGTTCGTCAACACAAATACACGACGTCGGTTCGAAGAATAGTCTCAATCGTGAATTCTAATCTTCCCAAATTTCCCTCATCGCCGCAAATGTGTCAGTTTTCTTTCGATCCTCCCGAAGATTGATGTCGTCAAAACGAAGACAGCGATTCCACAGCTTGAAGAGATTACGACTCATGACGGTACGATAGAAAGTCGAATATTTCTCATTCCAAAGCTCATCGATTGGGATTTTATTGTCTTGATTGGCTCCCCGAAAGTAGAGAATAGCAATATAGCCTTTTAGAGATGTCATTGTGAATTGAATAGGTAAACTCAATGCATCCGCTTTCATTTGAGAGAACGTGAGAACTTTCTGAAGAAGATCATCAGTCCAGAAAAGTTGCCAAGTTTCCATTTTCACTGAGGTACTGGTAGGGCCACCAGAGTTTCGCAGGATATTAGCTGCGTCACGTCTGCGTTGAACAGGTCCTTCGCTATACCACATCTGACCATTTTTATCAATGTACATTTGCTGTGTATCTTGTGATATAAGGCTGCTTTCGGTTTCATGTAAGCGTCTTCTCAATGGCACGATTTCATCATCACTGTCCACGTCCAATTCGTGATCTTCAACCCCACCATCAGCTTCGGCGTGGACGTCACTTATATGCTGAACATCAAGCAATTCCGATTCATCAGATGCTGCGTCTTCTCCATCTTCGAAAACAGTACAAATAGATTGCTCAGCTGTCAAAGCAGCTATTCGTTTCGGTTGTCTGCGAGCCATGCTTTCTTGCACACGATCGATCAAACAAGAAGCGACAGCCGAGATGAACAGCTATTCACACTATATGACTTGATTCATTGTCACGCACAAGCGAAAGCGGTTTGTTCTCTCACGCACCCACGCACACACACACACACACACACACACATAAGGCTTGGCTGATTGCTTTGAAGTTCATTAACGAGCGCGACAACTCATTCACTTCCGATAATAAGGATCTTAGAAGTTTAAATGTTATGGCTAGGCTATAGAATCGAAATAATTTCTGCGAAAATGCAATTTTATGACTAACAGTTCAGAGAGGAAGCTTTCGTTACCATACTTGAACTAATTTAAGTCAATAAAAACAATATAATGTCGAATTAGTGAGGGAGGCTTTTCAAGCCACCCTTGGCCGTCCTAGGAATATAACCGACCTTGGCCGTCCGAGGGTTAAAGATTTACAAAGGATAACTTACCTGATTTTCAGTACTTGTCCAAAATACAGTTTCTAGACCAATAGTTTGACTTTGAGGAAGAAATTGTAAATGAAGATCGACTGCAGCCACGTTTCAGCTGCAACTGCCGATGCACGCACGTCGGATGATAGTGGTTTGGTCACACGAAGAAATTTGATGACTCACTTCACGGCGTCACAGGAATCTTCAACCAAATGGATGGAACTGTCCGCAGCCTTTTTTGTGATTGTAATCGTGAAGACCATCACTAGCTACGAAGCGTGATTCATTTGCTGACGCACAACAGGGTTATGTCAGATTAAATGAGCACAAGAGTGTCGGATGCATAGAGTAGGGATATATAGGTCGGATGGTCGGATGATGTCTGATATCGGACAAGACGACATGATGAGGTCCATGGACATCGGATTGTAGTAAATTACGATTCACAATGCAGATATTTTTCGGTTCTGTATGAATGTGCTGTTCATGACATTTCCTTTTTACTTATAGCTTGTTTATTGCTTCAGTTAAATGGCATAATGCATATTCCATTTCATACCTCCATATTACTCAAATAATGGCATTAGAGTAGGCATATCGTATAGATGTGAACACATGAATAATTTTGTAAGATTCGAAAATTAGCAAAAAATGTACCTCAGAGCTTAATTGAGATTAATATATCGCCTCCAGCAACGGCATCTGATTATCTAAAATATAGCATGGTATAATGTATAACCGCATGTTTAAGCAATTGTCATGATAATTTTCAGTTCTTGAATTGTTATGATAATTATTTGTTCATGATAATGGTCTTATGATAATTCCTAGTTCATGATAATTTTTTCATGATAATGCTTCATGATAATTCTGCGCTTAATGATAATTTTTACAATTTATCATGAGTTCATGATAAATTACAGATAAATTATCATGAACTATTTATTTTTATCATGAATTCATGATAATTCTTATGATCCATTTTCGTACGGGCTTGAACCAGTCAACATTACGCAGAATTTCAGCAATTTGAATATAACCTGCTCTATAAAAGTCTGGAAAAACCACTGGCCTCGATCGAGCCACAGAGCCACCACTGATCGAAAAATTTACCGACTTGTTATCACAGTTATTTGAAAAAGGAGCTCCCGTAGCTACATCAAAGATATATTGAGTTCGATTAGTCAATAGTAAGTCCAGTATATTTCCACCTCGTGTTGGCTTATCAATTAATTGACTCAAGTTCAATTTGATACAGGTATTCATAAAACGTGCAGTATAAATATTACCGGAAGATGTTAATGTGGACCAGTCAATCGCTGGGAAGTTAAAGTCACCAACGAATATTGTTGCGCAATTGTTTTCACTTCCCCATTCCACGAAGCTACAGAGCATTTTTACTACAGAATCGAGAAAAACAGAGGATGGAGGAAAGTATAAACAAAAAATTCTGTATTTCAAAGATTTAGGCAGAAATAAATCGATGGCCACAACGTCCAAACTTGAAAATTCAGAAGGGATTTCGACAGGAGAGCACGAATGAATGTCCTTCACAAATAATGCAGAACCGCCACCCAATGCACCACGATCACTTCTGTATAATATGTAATTTGAATTATGAACGACAAAGGAATCACATATTCGGCTATCCAACCACGTTTCACTGACACAGATTAAATCGTAGTTTTCTAGATGCTAGTAAAACGGATAGGTCTGGGAATTTATTGCGAAGAGATCTGGCATTAAAATAAAGACACCGCAGAGATCTATCCGTCGAATTTGACTTTGAGCGGTCAATATTCTCGCGAACACAATCAAGAGGAAGATAATGAGGAAAATTGGGGAAAAATGACTTTGAAATAATGAGGAATATTGGGGTAAGTTTTCTTCAAAAAGCGTGAATATTTTCTTATTATTGAGGGAAAGTCGATATCAGAAGTAGATCCATAAATCCGTCAAAACAGTTGATTTCCAGTATCTGAATGGTCGACTACCACGGAATTTTTCAATAACTTGCCTTTTTTCAAAAATATGCGATCGGAAGGTAGTGCATTCTTTCTTTCATCCTTCAAACGATTTCTTAAACGCTTTTCCTCCAATCGTGTCAAGCAAGGTAAATCTTTGTTAACATAAACTTTACCACACCAAGTCGACGGGTTTGTTCTCAAAGTTTTTTGATGATAAAGTATAGCATTTCTAGATTGAATATCTTTGAATGTAACTTTAATTGGTATACTTTTAGACTCTTTCTTGAATCCAACTCTAGATTGGGTCACTATTTAATCATCATCAAAGTCATTTATCAACTTCTCACATAAAGTTTCAATTTTGGAGGAATCATCAGATAATTTTCATCACGGACATCGCCGGTTAGGTTAGTGATCATTATTAAGTGCTCGGACCGAGAAGGACCAGTTTGAGGATGCCAATAACCAGATGACAGTTGCCATTGTTTATCGGTAAGTCTATTCATTTGAGGAATAATGAGGTTGATGGTGGCATAAAGTACATTCGCAGCAACGCAATCTTGCCAAAGAGTGCTCTAGTTTCTAGCTTTTACACTATCGAGTATACCCGATTCCAGTGTAACTCCGGAACATAATAAAACTCGGTTTTGTTGGTAGATGTCAAAGTATTCATTCGAAGTCCATTTGGCGTATAGTTTTAATCCTATACGAAATCGAAGTTCGTGACTCCTATGATGGAAATCCCAAAAACCATAATTTGGCAATGTGGCCTCAAGCCTCATGCTTGAAAAAACTATACAAACAGGATTATGGTAAACTATGTATAGACCATGTACTCGTAAATTGGCCTTAGCACACCTGGTTTTAGAAATATTTGAAATTTATTCCCCATCAAAGTCAAGATAAGAAATCATGTTACTTACATCATATTAATTAGTACAACAGACAACGATAAATCTCTTTAACTACAAAGGGGACTCGGATAAGTGATATCAGTTCAGGAGCTCAGTGGATAGCGAGCGTGAACAGTGATCGATGGGTGCACAGTGGACCGGTGTTCGAATCACCCCTGACGCACAATTTTTGCAGTAACTTTGCTAGAGTTATCCTAAGAACAAACTTATAGAGCAGCATTCTTTGTCCTACTAGAGAACCCTTTTTGCTATTTGGTCCATTTTTATGACAATACATTTACCATGAGCTGTTAACTGCGAGTATGGTGACAGTTTCACAAAATATCGGTACCAAACACCATTTCAGGAATCATTTTTAACGTTCAAATTAGCCTTTAAAATATGTTAGTAGCCTATATTGTAGTCGCCTACGATTTTCATCTAATTCAAGTTAAACGTATGAATGTAGTAAACTTAATGATGAATGAACACTTACCTCAACAATGTTAATAAATCTTGCATTGATATTGAAATTGAAACAACGTGCGAACATCATTGAAAAATATGATTAAAATTATTTAGCACGTTTAAACAAAATACAAATCCATCCATGGAGTACAATCAGAATTCAGATTTGATATATTATATTCATTTCTAATAAAAACATGGAAAATGCAAATTTCAATTGCATTTGTTCAAAAGCATTTTGATATGGAAATTAAACTTAATTTCCTATTTGTCAGAAGCCATATAACAAGAAAATAAGACTTAAATTTCAGGAACAGAGGAAAAATTTTTTTTTGTTGCATGGTGTTATTTATTATGATGATTACGCATACTATAAAGAGAAATTCAAAAACAAAACAGAAAGATGGTTTCATCTGCGCTATAACGCTTATATTGAAAAAACGCATCAAAAGAAAATGCATCACTTTACAAATTTAAATGCATCAACTGACCTATACAACTGATAAAAATTATCAAATATTCGAACACTTCAAATAATGAATGATGTGAATGTGACTGACTGTCAAGTGATTTTTATCTGGACGGTGTGAAAATCCACCTTACATGACATTCATTATTTGCTTTTGTGTAGACATACAGAAAGAATATAAAAATGACTTCTGTATGACAGACTGATTTCCGCTTATAGCTTTCGTATCACTGAGAATAATGGCACGCTATGAAAATATGGATGTCTGCTGTTGAAATAGAAACGTTTTCAACAAAATTGCAATAATTGCTTCATAAGAAGTTGTGTTATTCATAAATTACTCACAAATCAGATCACCACTGCGTGAAATGGTAGAGTATAAATTACTTCATCAGAACTTAATCGTACAAAGATTGTAGCCTAACGTAGGCTTTATGAAAGGCGAATGAAGCTATTTATGAAAAAGCTGCGAATAGCAAATATATATATATATATATATACAAGAAATGTACTCACCACGGCTTTCTACGCTGTAGATTGTACATAACGCAATAATGATAAATGCGCGCATTGCGATTTCGTTGAGTCCACCAAATGTGAAGTGAATGCTGTAAGAGCCGAAGATGCCATATATAAGCTAGTCAGAAATGTTATTTGTTGAAAATAATTCGTCACAATTATCATTGATTTTCCGGCTTTATGAGAAATTACATTTAAATTAGAACTGATCAGTTATCTAATTACTTAGCAGTTTTCTCAATATGATAGAGAAACCTTAATCACAGACGATAGGTGAAATTCACCAAATTACTTGTTCACCAGCAACAGCTGAAAGACAATTATAGGATAGGCCTGGATGAAGATGATGGATAAATGATAGTTTTAATATCGGACGAGTCTTGTAGCTACTACAGCAGAAATATAGACCAAATGCTTGCTTCTGTTACTGACCTAACAAAATCTCACTGGCACCTAAAGTTAGTGACAGGATGGGCCTGGATGAAGGTTCAAATTAATAACTGCAACCTATGTACTAAAAGGCAAGTCCAGAAAATCGTGATGGTTTAGTTATGGTTGACTCTCAGTTTTATTTGAAACGTAGACGTTCGCCTAATATTATGCAAAATCAAAAATGATAAGATACAAATAATTGGGTAATATTCTATGCTGTGTTTAGTATGTGCTATCAGCAACTACCTTTGTACAATGAGTGCAAACTGATCAACTGGTTCATATGATCGCAGTGCTTATAAAAAAATGCAGTCAACTAACTGCAGCCTTAATCACTGCCCAGAAAGATTGTTTGAAAATTTTTCGAAACCAATATCACAGAAAGCGGTCCTGTGAGTAGGGGTCTAGTAACAGACAATGGACATAAACCAGCACTCAACTTCAAAATTAGTGATGAATTTATATGTGATGTAAATTCAATCCTTATATAGTCAATAAAATCCTTAATGCTGATGAGTTGCACCTATCAGAAGTCAGTAACTATTAACTCAGTGAATATTGTATCAAGAGCTTAGAGGCATTCGACACATCAATATACAATAACTGTAAATGGCTACCGAAACATGTACATGGCGACCAAAACATGTAAATGGCTACGGGCATGTAATATGCAATCCATGCATTGAAACAATTCATTCAGCTTACATGCACATGAACTTTTCTTTGCGTCGAATCGTAGTAAAATTGACAAAAATAAGACTGCCTACAACACAAAATAATAGCGTATTTTTTTGCGCACTCATAAATAAATGTCACAGTGAAATTGTCAAAGAGTAATGGGCTACAATTAGACTATGTAGCTGTACGAATATCACGATTTTCAACTCCATTCCAATTAAATTATGTTGATGAGCTGCTGTACAGAATTCATTGTTTCTTTACATAAGGAACACTATAGCATTAAAATATAAAAGCGCTATTGTTTTCATGAGATGAAATGTAATCTACTTGAAATGGAGCTGCATCTCGACGCTAAGAAAGAGGCTACTCTTTGATGTCAGGTCAAAATGATTTTCCAATAGAATGCTCTGAATAACATTGTTCATTAGATTGTTGACAGTTTTAAAATCTCGTAACTAGATGGAGTTTCCTCGTCATGAGATAAAACAAATTATTTTAACCAATTTTTAAAGATTTACAAAGGATAACTTACCTGATTTTCAGTACTTGTCCAAAATACAGTTTCTAGACCAATAGTTTGACTTTGAGGAAGAAATTGTAAATGAAGATCGACTGCAGCCACGTTTCAGCTGCAACTGCCGATGCACGCACGTCGGATGATAGTGGTTTGGTCACACGAAGAAATTTGATGACTCACTTCACGGCGTCACAGGAATCTTCAACCAAATGGATGGAACTGTCCGCAGCCTTTTTTGTGATTGTAATCGTGAAGACCATCACTAGCTACGAAGCGTGATTCATTTGCTGACGCACGACAGGGTTATGTCAGATTAAATGAGCACAAGAGTGTCGGATGCATAGAGTAGGGATATATAGGTCGGATGGTCGGATGATGTCTGATATCGGACAAGACGACATGATGAGGTCCATGGACATCGGATTGTAGTAAATTACGATTCACAATGCAGATATTTTTCGGTTCTGTATGAATGTGCTGTTCATGACATTTCCTTTTTACTTATAGCTTGTTTATTGCTTCAGTTAAATGGCATAATGCATATTCCATTTCATACCTCCATATTACTCAAATAATGGCATTAGAGTAGGCATATCGTATAGATGTGAACACATGAATAATTTTGTAAGATTCGAAAATTAGCAAAAAATGTACCTCAGAGCTTAATTGAGATTAATATATCGCCTCCAGCAACGGCATCTGATTATCTAAAATATAGCATGGTATAATGTATAACCGCATGTTTAAGCAATTGACATGATAATTTTCAGTTCTTGAATTGTTATGATAATTATTTGTTCATGATAATGGTCTTATGATAATTCCTAGTTCATGATAATGCTTCATGATAATTCTGCGCTTAATGATAATTTTTACAATTTATCATGAGTTCATGATAAATTACAGATAAATTATCATGAACTATTTATTTTTATCATGAATTCATGATAATTCTTATGATCCATTTTCGTACGGGCTTGAACCAGTCAACATTACGCAGAATTTCAGCAATTTGAATATAACCTGCTCTATAAAAGTCTGGAAAAACAACTGGCCTCGATCGAGCCACAGAGCCACCACTGATCGAAAAATTTACCGACTTGTTATCACAGTTATTTGAAAAAGGAGCTCCCGTAGCTACATCAAAGATATATTGAGTTCGATTAGTCAATAGTAAGTCCAGTATATTTCCACCTCGTGTTGGCTCATCAATTAATTGACTCAAGTTCAATTTGATGCAGGTATTCATAAAACGTGCAGTATAAATATTACCGGAAGATGTTAATGTGGACCAGTCAATCGCTGGGAAGTTAAAGTCACCAACGAATATTGTTGCGCAATTGTTTTCACTTCCACATTCCACGAAGCTACAGAGCATTTTTACTACAGAATCGAGAAAAACAGAGGATGGAGGAAAATATAGCAAAAAATTCTGTATTTCAAAGATTTAGGCAGAAATAAATCGATGGCCACAACGTCCAAACTTGAAAATTCAGAAGGGATTTCGACAGGAGAGCACGAATGAATGTCCTTCACAAATAATGCAGAACCGCCACCCAATGCACCACGATCCCTTCTGTATAATATGTAATTTGAATTATGAACGACAAAGGAATCACATATTCGGCTATCCAACCACGTTTCACTGACACAGATTAAATCGTAGTTTCTAGATGCTAGTAAAACGGATAGGTCTGGGAATTTATTGCGAAGAGATCTGGCATTAAAATAAAGACACCGCAGAGATCTATCCGTCGAATTTGACTTTGAGCGGTCAATATTCTCGCGAACACAATCAAGAGGAAGATAATGAGGAAAATTGGGGAAAAATGACTTTGAAATAATGAGGAATATTGGGGTAAGTTTTCTTCAAAAAGCGTGAATATTTTCTTATTATTGAGGGAAAGTCGATATCAGAAGTAGATCCATAAATCCGTCAAAACAGTTGATTTCCAGTATCTGAATGGTCGACTACCACGGAATTTTTCAATAACTTGCCTTTTTTCAAAAATATGCGATCGGAAGGTAGTGCATTCTTTCTTTCATCCTTCAAACGATTTCTTAAACGCTTTTCCTCCAATCGTGTCAAGCAAGGTAAATCTTTGTTAACATAAACTTTACCACACCAAGTCGACGGGTTTGTTCTCAAAGTTTTTTGATGATAAAGTATAGCATTTCTAGATTGAATATCTTTGAATGTAACTTTAATTGGTCTACTTTTAGACTCTTTCTTGAATCCAACTCTAGATTGGGTCACTATATAATCATCATCAAAGTCATTTATGAACTTCTCACATAAAGTTTCAATTTTGGAGGAATCATCAGATAATTTTCATCACGGACATCGCCGGTTAGGTTAGTGATCATTATTAAGTGCTCGGACCGAGAAGGACCAGTTTGAGGATGCCAATAACCAGATGACAGTTGCCATTGTTTATCGGTAAGTCTATTCATTTGAGGAATAATGAGGTTGATGGTGGCATAAAGTACATTCGCAGCAGCGCCATCTTGCCAAAGAGTGCTCCAGTTTCTAGCTTTTACACTATCGAGTATACCCGATTCCAGTGTAACTCCGGAACATAATAAAACTCGGTTTTGTTGGTAGATGTCAAAGTATTCATTCGAAGTCCATTTGGCGTATAGTTTTAATCCTATACGAAATCGAAGTTCGTGACTCCTGCTTTCATCTACTGCGATCAACAACGATGAGCTATGATGGAAATCCCAAAAACCATAATTTGGCAATGTGGCCTCAAGCCTCAGCTCCCTCTCGCAATAACGTAAGCGCAGAGGGCCGATGACACTGAAGATGTCATCCATGACACTCTCAGTAATATTAATGCCATCTTCAAATAAGTTCCTCAGCCGTCAGAGCATTACAACCGCAGTCTGCTGTTCTGACCTCTTGCAGCATTACCTGATGTATGACTTAAATCACAGACTGGACATTAGCAATTTGATTTTCAATTACTCAAATCATTAACTAATTCCTCTGACATGAGAATACACGATCGATGACAGCACCTCTTGCACATGTCACATTCTATGCTTTGTCCAAAACGACAGGTATCCCCGCAGTCAGCACAGGGCCAGCTCACAACCTGCGCATCGTTTTCCCGTGCTTCCTCGATCTTCTGCTTGACGATGTCTCTCTTCGTCTGCTTCACACTTCTCATTTCCTCTTTCCTTCTTCCATCTCCTGAATCGACATCCTCTCGACATGATCAGGTAGGTCGTGTGCTTGCTTTTTAATCGACACAATAACCCTTAACTTATTTAGTCTTATTTTTCGGCTTAGTGGATTCGCTTGCCGATTTTTCTGTGTGTGAGAGAGATGGAGAGATTTCCTTGACACCATAATCCCCCATTTGCCATGGAGCTTGTACTCAGACCCTCTTTAAGCATATAGTTTCCGACACCCGATAGTGCTGTTGTTCTACCAGTCTGCTGCTCTGAGACATATTCCTCTAATTGGCTGATGAATTCAAGCATCCTGCATTTCGCATTCAAAAATAACTTCAACGATCGATGAATTGCTTGTTGCCTATTATTCGTAAATACTGACTTGTGGCGAAAAACTGACACCTTCACCAAACTATTTTCAATAACGCGTTTACGGTGGTATGCATCAAGCCAGTTTGAGAATACTTGTTTCTTAGTTGTTTCTTGTGACACTTCTGTTGTATCTTTATCGTTGATTGATGTACTTGATCTTTCTCGAACGAGTTCTTGCTCCTTTTTCCACTTCCTGTACAACTTGTTTAATTCATTGTTGATATCAACTTCTAGGTTATGCAAAAGTGCATGATTTGGATCAAATAGATCATCAATTAGCGAACGTGTAAATTTCAGAGGGAGTGATTTGTCCACCATATGGAATTCTATATTACTTTTCATATGACGTGTACATACTGATATTAGGTGAATGGATTAAGGAAATATCTTCCTAATTGCAAATCCCAACGCCTTATCGTCGTCCAACCCTATTGCCCACATGTTGTGCTGCATTTGTGATAAGAGACACTTATAAACATGGGTTCCCTTGTCGAAATGAAAGATGCAAGGGTCAATGAAAGTGTGTTAATATTTGTTGGATGTGGAAATCAGAGATTTTTCAATGAACGTTGTGATGAAGTATTCGCCGACATTGAATGTTGTATCAATACACAAGACAAGTGCCGTTTCCTACACCGCAAAATCTGTCAATATCTTTCATTTGGCGACCATTGTATATTAACACTGTCGGATAGTTCTTTATTACGAAGGTTCTCATAAACTTCCCATCCTCTTTATTCTCATCATTCAATTTTAGGATGATGTCATACAGTTGATGCTTTGATTTCGTCGAACCGTCGTCATTTGACTGACTAAATTAGTAATTATATTATTGCTTACTATTTCGCGGCACGTCGATGATTTGATCGACTCCTTCGCCATTCAATTTTGAATATATTTTCGTTACATGACAATTTTTATTACTGATGATCACTTTTACTTTTTTCTTTTACACATTTCGTTGTTAGCTGAAACAGCAGCCCTGATTTCGAATTTCCGTGCGGTTCAACTTGAAATGTGTCCGAATATTTTGCAACCGGCCAAATATATTTTACAACTATTGGGAAGCAGAAACGTGTCTCAAAGTCTTTCATGATGCAAATACATTCTTTAAATTTGTTCAACTTGTGTTCAACTTGTGTTTGTGTATTGATAGTTCATCACTTAATAGAAATCTTTGAACATTTTTCTATCTTGAGGCACTTCAGTCCTTGTCTGAAATTCTAATGAAAGAAGCATCTCATTCAATTGTGATTCAGTTGCCTTTTGAAGACCTTCTTTGTCTATCACTGATGTTGCTGGGCGAATGCACTTCCATGAACCGTTGCCATGAATGGTTGCCTATGGGAATAGCAGGAACAACATGAGCATCACTAAACATCAAATCCGTTGCCTGTTCTCGTGATAAATATGAATTCAGAGTTACATCGAAAAGATTATTTACAGTTTCAACAACTTCAGTGCAAATGTAGTCACCATTCCTCAATTCAGCATCCAATCAAAATTTCTGCTGCGTATTGAGGGAAGAATCATTACTGATATCTGCAGTGTCATTGTCTACTTTGTCATGGATATGTACCACTACATGAACATTCCTATCATCACCACTATCTACGTATGTGAATATGTTCCACTTCTTCCTCTGGTGACATCAGATCAAGTATAAAACTCGGTTGATCATTTATCAGCGGATCGAAGTGGTTTGGGGTCCATCTACCGTTTTAATAATAATAATAATAATATTTTATTGCAGAAATATCTACAAATGGTACCACTGGTTAAATAACTCTTACGTGTAGCCATAATTATCAGAACAATTTACAAAATGGTGCTAAGTCGACAGATGATAATCTTCTCTTGAATTCGATAACGTTTCCTGATAACACAACCTCCTCCGGCAGGGATTTCCACACATTTATAATTCGGTGACTAAAAAAATACTGGCGAGCATTGCACTGAGGTCGTCCGATTGCTTTAAGTTTGAGGGGGTGACCACGTGTGACAGTACGGGCATGTAAAGTGAAAAAGTCTGTCAAAGGCAAATCGATGAGTTTAGTGCACATTTTAAAAGTCAAAACCAGATCAAAAATCAAACTTCGTTTTTCTAGCGATTGTAAATTTAACAATTTTAAACGGTGCTGGTAATCCTCATAAGGCATTTGGGCTCGACGACAGACAGTCTTCGTAAAGTACTTTTGAACTTTCTCAATTATCACGATGTCCTTGATAAGGTAGGGATTCCAGATTGTGGTGAATTATTCTAGCATTGGTCTGACATAAGTCACATATGCCTTAATAAGTGTACGGTGATCACTTGAAACAAAAGATTTCAATATCAAGTAAGCCCGAGCAGTTGCTTTGGACGAGATTGATCTACAATGAGCAGAAAACTTTGTGTTGGATGAGATAGTTACACCAATATCGCAAATACTAGAAACCATATCGATATGCACGTCATTAATATAATAATCGCTTGCAAAAGTTGATGTACCAAAAGTCAGAGATTTAGTTTTTGTCTTTGAAATAGCCAATTGATATTGAGTGGACCAGTGAAAAACATTAGAGATTCTTTCAATTCACTGAAGTCACCAATATTACTAATCCCAAACACTTTGAGATCATCTGCAAAAAGACGAACGCCACTATTTTCAGAAACAAAAGCCTTGTGGGACACCACTAAAAATTGAAGAATATCTTGATTGATCATTTTCGACCATAACGCACTGCATACGACCGCAAACAAAGTCTTCCAACCAACTCAGTAACTCATAATTGATTCCATAGTTCTTGAGAGTTAATAGCAACTTGCGGTGGCATATTGTGTCGAAAGCTTTAGTGAAGTCTATATACACTACGTCGACCTGATTACCATCATTGATAGCAGAAGTCCACTCATTTAATGTCCCAAATAGTTGTGTACACGGTGAGCGTCCCGGCAGAAACCCATGTTGACATGAAGAAATAAGATCATTAGCAACTAAATATTCAGATAGTGAATCAAAAACAATTCTTTCCATAACCTTGCAAATGACGCTTGTTAACGAAATAGGTCGGTAATTAGTTACAGATGATTTCTTACCCGTTTTGTGGAAAGGAGCGATTACTGAAGTTTTCCATATTTCAGGTAGTTGGCCACAACGAAATGAATTTTCAAATAAAATTTGGAGTGGAATAAATCTCGTCACTAAGGCTTTTTAAGAATATTGGAGGAAACCCATCAGGAGTATATTGAAATTTTGGCTTTAAACTGATGAAGTTTGTAGGCTATTAGGTACGCTGGAAATTCAACATTGCACAGTCCAACATTGTCAGGAGCAACAGTAAGTGGAATGGGTGATACGCCATCGTCTTCCACAAAAACTGAACAAAAGTAATTATTGAAATATTCGGCCTTTTGCTTAGAGTCGTGTAGTAAACTGCCTTGATGATCAATAATGGAAGGTACACAGTGGGGCATGACCATGAAATTTGGGTCAAAAATGACTTTTGTCAAAACTTTGTTCTCTTTATATATACTGAAACTAGATATCGAGGAGAATCCGATACTTTTTATTGCAAGTCAATATCTTCTTTCGTTAAAAAGCTATGAGCATCTGAAGTCTATGAAAAAAAATTTTCTCAATCGTAGTTCTCCATCGGATACTGTATCAGAAATATAGTCTAATTCCATCAATGTTTGAACGCCTTTATTCAGCGGAATAAAGAATTAAGAACGATAAATGCACATTACTATGCTGAAATATAAGTATGTTAGAGTACTAAAACGGTTAAGTATGCTCATCTTACCCTTTTCAGCAATGCTGACGACCAAAAGAAGTCAACAGCTTTAGATTAAATGATCAAACATGGTTTTCAGTGTGTTTAGAAAAGATTCTTAACTGTTGATAACGAAATATTTTTTGACCGCAATTGACACTTGTTTTATGTGAAAGTATTGTATCTTCCCTACATAATATCAAAAATTTGTCTCGCGATACCTGGGGATAACGCATGTATCGCTATATAGATAACTGCATGACAATTCGTCAAAGCACATAGGCCTAGTGACAAAATTTTCTATTTATCAATCAACGAAAAGGATATCAAAAAAATGTTCATCCATCGTTCTCTCTGCACTTGTAGAATGACTGTCGTCCCTTCTCCTTGCTCCACACGATATAGTGAAGTGTCCCATCATCTTGCAGTGGTTGCATTTTGGCTCAGGCGCAGTTGCTCGGACTTTGGGATCGGACTTCAGCCATAATCTGATTAGGCAGTCATCCAAATTGTTGGACTGATTGTTTTTTCTGGCGAGATGTTGTCGATAGTATCTAAGAAATTTGTGATTGTTTTCCAATCCTTGCTCGGTGTACTCTCCAAGTCCAAACCCATTGTTTGCTTTCACAAGCTCCCAACCATGAGCGAGAAGAGAATGTAGAGTTGGTGGGACATTTATCCACTGAACTCTATCACAATTGTCGAAACGTGTGAGAATGAATTTGTACGTTTCCAAGGAGAAAGCTCTATATTCGTTTGTGTTCACACACCGAGAGCTAGTGTATACACGCACACATATCCAAATGCGACAAATCAGTTCTCTCAAAGAATTCTGATGACGTTCAGGTACGAAGCCGACCAACACTTCGCGGTATTTTGTTAGATATTCCCGACATGTATCACCTTTGTTGACGTTGCCGCCTTTTCCTGTAGGATCCGCCGAATCGATAGGGATACTTGTTACTTCATGAGCTAATCTTCTCACCTCGTCCTTGGCATTCATGAGGTGTCTGAAGGAAGCACCAAGCTTGACCTGTGAATCTGTCCAAAGACGAATACCAGCACGGAGAAAATAGACAAGTTTGAGAATGAAATCGAATGACCGCAGAAGACAGTGAAGTGGACTGACATGGTTGATATTTACTTGTAGAAGGGGCTCTTGTGTCAAGCCCTTGCGATCCACATAGTCTTGCTGACGTGTTATCACTTTTCCATCTTCTTGGCGAAGTCTTTCGAAGTCACTCTGGGTTTCAGCACAGTCACGATTTATGGCGAAGCACGTTTCTATGTCAAGATTTCCAGTACCTCGACCACAAGCGGTTTCCTGGTCTGTTGTGCAGAGGAGGCAGTAGGCGCCGCCCAATCCGCTCAATAGTGCACGCATCTTCGCGTCAATCATGGTCATTTCTCCCGTAACAGAGATGGTGTATGTGCGATTCGGAAGTTCTATCTTCATGGCGCTCACCTTTGAACGTTCTTCAACTGCTTCTTTTACACTTACCAAGTTACCATAAAGTTCCTTACCAAGGAGAAGGAAAAGTGGACGTTGTGAGAAAGGCGACGCCGGTTTGGGTTCTTGAAATACACTTCTTCCAGTGTCCGTTTCCTCTATCTTCAAAACGCAGAACATGAACATAATGATGTTGTGAGTTTGTTCGTTGTTGTCTTGGTGATAAATACCGTGAGAGCCAGATCCATCTACACCATCCTTGATGTACACAGTTAGTCGAGTAGCTGTCTCCTGTTTAGCATGAAGGGATAACAGCTGTGTAAGAGTCATCTTCAAAGAATCAAAATAGCTGAACAAAACACCAGAAGGGGCGGTGCTTCGCAAGATCTGTGGAGTGATCTCGCGCTCAGCCTGGCGAACAGTTTTCCATGACTCAAATTTCAGTCGTTTGTCATTAGCTAGAACTTTCGAAAGACACTGATAACTACCACGTCCAAGATTGAGTCTATGTTTCAGGAAAATGCTGGTTTCCAGTGGAACGACGTTGCTCTTCTCTCCTCCACTGATTAGTTGATCACCCAATGACGATGTATCTCGCTGAGAAGTATAGTTGGTCTATTTTGTCACAACGCCGAGAAGTTCGTTTAAAGTCACTTTATTCTTCCACACCATGTTTCGAAGGTAATCAATTATAGGTTTAGTTCTGTTGTAACGTTGTCTCTCTCCTATATCCACCAGTGAGCGAGTGTATTGGCTTTCCTTGCTGACGTTGTCATTCTCCACAATAGCTTCACTCTCGCTTTCATAACGTAGCAACACTTCAGTCAAATCCTGGGGTATTTTGGATCGCAAACAGGTAAGTCTTTTCCGAAAGAAGATCTTAATGGCATTGTAAACTTCCTCAAATTCCACCATATCTCCAAGGTCGTTCTTTTCGATCACTCGCTTGGCCAGATCTCTCTCTGGTACTGCAGTAAAGCGTGACACTTTCAGTTCATCGTAGCAAGTACTGAAGTCAGAATAGGTAAGCACCTTCAAATAACTCGACGCAGTCGCCATAACAAGTCCGTAAGTGGTAGCTTTCCGACTCCAGGTAGTGTATAGTGTAGCTATCTGTAGTATATAGTGAAATATGTATTTCCCCATATGGAATTCTTATTGGTTGTTATCTTCAGGGCTTCCCAGAGTTTAAAAATAGCAGCACCTTCTAGAAATCTGGATACTAAAAATGTTGATATCCCAGGGCACCCCAGAGTTAAAAATAGACATAACTCGAATCCAATACCCTTCTAGAAATCTTGATACCCACTTCGAAGCATTACTGATAAAAATGTTCAAGTACTACCGGAAATTCTACCGAAACAAACGATGGAAAGGAAAATGCTAAGCTAAAAAATTAAAGGGCATATAATCTGGGTAATGTAATCAGACGGATTGACATGTTTCTTATGTTGATTGTATTTTAATTTTCTTCCTCTTTTCTTAGTACACCCATGTCAGAAAGTGTGTGGCTCACTATCTTCGTATTCAGCAGGCGACAAACTATTATTGGTTAAGTTATCAATTGTAGATTTTGTACGAGGGGTGTTCAAATATGAACGGGAATTTTTGAAAACAATTTAATTAAGCATGAAAAGATGACATTCTATTTGCATCAAATTTCACAAGACAGCAGTTCACTTCTCAATGTAATCACCAGCAATGTCTACACATTTTCTCCATCGATCTGGGAGTGACTTGATGCCATTCTCGAAGAAGGACTTCGGTTGTTGGTTCATCCAGTTTTGCACAACACTTTGGACTTCGGCATCACTTTGGAATTTCTTGCCTCCGAGAAATTCTTTCAACGGACCAAAAAGATGATAATCAGACGGAGCTAAGTCTGGACTGTATGGAGGATGGGGCAACACGGTCCATTTCAATTGTTCCAGTGTCTCGCGGGTAAGGGCAGCTGTGTGAGGCCGGGCATTGTCTTGAAGGAAGATGACGGATGACTGCGACTTTCTTCTCTTTCCTCTGATGGCAGGTTTCACATCTTCTGTTAAGAGACTCGAGTAGTACTGCGCGTTGATAGTCTTGCGACCATGAAGAAAGTCAATGTGCAGAACACCTTTGAAATCCCAGAATATTGTAGCCATTACCTTTCCTGCAGAAGCAGTGGTTTTCGCCTTTCGAGGAGGAGGTGAGTCGGGATGTCTCCACTGCATGGACGCCCTCTTCGACTCGGGAGTTGAATGATGAACCCAGGTTTCATCACAGGTTACGATTGCTTCGAGAAACTGCGATCCTTCATCTTCATAGCGCCGGAGAAGCTGTTGGCAGACATCAACACGCTTTTCTTTTTGCTCATCCGTAAGAAGTCGGGGCACCCAGCGTGCAGACACTTTACTGAATCCAAGTTCTTGGTGAATGATGTGTTCAGCACTTCCAATACTGATACCAACTTCTTCGGAGATTTCACGGACTGCGATGCGACGATTGTTCAAGATCAATTGCTCCACCTGCTCTGTGGTTTCTGGTGTTACTGATGTCCTTGGTCGTCGTGGATGTGGCTGATTCTCAACTCGATCACGACCTTCCCGGAATTCTTTGGCCCAACTGTAGACTCTTGTCTTCGACAGACAATCTTCTCCAAACTGTGTCTGGAGTCTGGTGAATATCTCCGATGGCGATACACATTCAGCTGTTAAGAACTTAATGATGATGCGCTGACAAATGCTGGCAGGAACTTCTTGTTCAGACATGACTGCAATGAGAGAGTGACTGACTGACAAGTGATTATTATCGTCACAAACAAAAGTGAGCAATGCTTCATCGCTCTCTTTCATTGCATTCGCAGCTGTGACGACGTGATAGTTGCTGAACAGCGTTCAGAAATCAATCACGGATGTTGAAACATCGCTTAGTGAATTTCTAATGTCAAAATTGTGCTTTCTAATTCAGGTAATGAGATAATAACAAATTCCCGTTTATATTTGAACACCCCTCGTACATATTCATTCGATTCTTGGTAAAATTATTAAAAAGCTATTAATGGCCTGAAGTGTCACAGAAAGGCAAGTTAGCCTAAATACATCCAATTTGCGGAATAACTATCAGTTGTAGTCCATCAATTTGTTAAAAAATGAAATCCTCATAAAAAATACCCTATATACGTCGAAATCAAGTCATCAAGTGAATTTTCGCGCAAATTTCATAATCACCCTATCAAACGCCCCACTGTGAGGTAATGTCACATTATTTTTCAGTCTTTTCCGTATATAGGAATAAAACATTTTATCATTATTACTTTCAGCAAGTCGTAGCTCGTAACTGCAAAAATAGTCGTTAACACCTTTCACATAATTCACGCAGGCGGCCTTATATTTGCAGATGAATGCGGAATCACGCTTACTCTTTCGGTAAAGATTGCGCTTTTTCACAAGAAGGCGTCTAATGTATTTGGGATAAATTGAGAGATCATTCTTCGTTTTCAAAGGTACAAGATCCTTGTTAGAAATAATCTGGTACAGTACATCACAGAAATAATTCCAGAAAGATTGTACATTAGGATTCTCATTATAAGCCTCCCTTACGAAAATTATTATGATAAATTTGATGATAAAAGGCTTATGATAATTTGGAACCATTTATCATGAAGTTTTATCATGGAATTCATGATAATTATTTATCATGAAATTCATGATAATTTTTTAACGTGAATTGATGACAATGTTTTGTGATAACTTAAATTATTTATTATGATGATTACGCATACTATAAAGAGAAATTCAAAAACAAAACAGAAGGATGGTTTCATCTGCGTTATAACGCTTATATTGAAAAAACGCATCAAAAGAAAATGCATCACTTTACAAATTTAAATGCATCAACTGACCTATACAACTTATAAAAATTATCAAATATTCGAACACTTCAAATAATGAATGATGTGAACGTGACTGACTGTCAAGTGATTTTTATCCGACAGTGTGAAAATCCACCTTACATGACATTCATTATTTCCTTTTGTGTAGACATACAGAAAGAATATAAAAATGACTTCTGTATGACAGACTGATTTCCGCTTATAGCTTTCGTATCACTGAGAATAATGGCACGCTATGAAAATATGGATGTCTGCTGTTGAAATAGAAACGTTTTCAACAAAATTGCAATAATTGCTTCATAAGAAGTTGTGTTATTCATAAATTACTCACAAATCAGATCACCACTGCGTGAAATGGTAGAGTATAAATTACTTCATCAGAACTTAATCGTACAAAGATTGTAGCCTAACGTAGGCTTTATGAAAGGCGAATGAAGCTATTTATGAAAAAGCTGCGAATAGCAAATATATATATATATATACAAGAAATGTACTCACCACGGCTTTCTACGGTGTAGATTGTACATAACGCAATAATGATAAATGCGCGCATTGCGATTTCGTTGAGTCCACCAAATGTGAAGTGAATGCTGTAAGAGCCGAAGATGCCATATATAAGCTAGTCAGAAATGTTATTTGTTGAAAATAATTCGTCACAATTACCATTGATTTTCCGGCTTTATGAGAAATTACATTTAAATGAGAACTGATCAGTTATCTAATTACTTAGCAGTTTTCTCAATATGATAGAGAAACCTTAATCACAGACGATAGGTGAAATTCACCAAATTACTTGTTCACCAGCAACAGCTGAAAGACAATTATAGGATAGGCCTGGATGAAGATGATGGATAAATGATAGTTTTAATATCGGACGAGTCTTGTAGCTACTACAGCAGAAATATAGACCAAATGCTTGCTTCTGTTACTGACCTAACAAAACCTCACTGGAACCTAAAGTTAGTGACAGGATGGGCCTGGATGAAGGTTCAAATTAATAACTGCAACCTATGTACTAAAAGGCAAGTCCAGAAAATCGTGATGGTTTAGTTATGGTTGACTCTCAGTTTTATTTGAAACGTAGACGTTCGCCTAATATTATGCAAAATCAAAAATGATAAGATACAAATAATTGGGTAATATTCTATGCTGTGTTTAGTATGTGCTATCAGCAACTACCTTTGTACAATGAGTGCAAACTGATCAACTGGTTCATATGATCGCAGTGCTTATAAAAAAATGCAGTCAACTAACTGCAGCCTTAATCACTGCCCAGAAAGATTGTTTGAAAATTTTTCGAAACCAATATCACAGAAAGCGGTCCTGTGAGTAGGGGTCTAGTAACAGACAATGGACATAAACCAGCACTCAACTTCAAAATTAGTGATGAATTTATATGTGATGTAAATTCAATCCTTATATAGTCAATAAAATCCTTAATGCTGATGAGTTGCACCTATCAGAAGTCAGTAACTATTAACTCAGTGAATATTGTATCAAGAGCTTAGAGGCATTCGACACATCAATATACAATAACTGTAAATGGCTACCGAAACATGTACATGGCGACCAAAACATGTAAATGGCTACGGGCATGTAATATGCAATCCATGCATTGAAACAATTCATTCAGCTTACATGCACATAAACTTTTCTTTGCGTCGAATCGTAGTAAAATTGACAAAAATAAGACTACCTACAACACAAAATAATAGCGTATTTTTTTGCGCACTCATAAATAAATGTCACAGTGAAATTGTCAAAGAGTAATGGGCTACAATTAGACTATGTAGCTGTACGAATATCACGATTTTCAACTCCATTCCAATTAAATTATGTTGATGAGCTGCTGTACAGAATTCATTGTTTCTTTACATAAGGAACACTATAGCATTAAAATATAAAAGCGCTATTGTTTTCATGAGATGAAATGTAATCTACATTGTACTTGAAATGGAGCTGCATCTCGACGCTAAGAAAGAGGCTACTCTTTGATGTCAGGTCAAAATGATTTTCCAATAGAATGCTCTGAATAACATTGTTCATTAGATTGTTGACAGTTTTAAAATCTCGTAACTAGATGGAGTTTCCTCGTCATGAGATAAAAGAAATTATTTTAACCAATTTTTAAAGATTTACAAAGGATAACTTACCTGATTTTCAGTACTTGTCCAAAATACAGTTTCTAGACCAATAGTTTGACTTTGAGGAAGAAATTGTAAATGAAGATCGACTGCAGCCACGTTTCAGCTGCAACTGCCGATGCACGCACGTCGGATGATAGTGGTTTGGTCACACGAAGAAATTTGATGACTCACTTCACGGCGTCACAGGAATCTTCAACCAAATGGATGGAACTGTCCGCAGCCTTTTTTGTGATTGTAATCGTGAAGACCATCACTAGCTACGAAGCGTGATTCATTTGCTGACGCACGACAGGGTTATGTCAGATTAAATGAGCACAAGAGTGTCGGATGCATAGAGTAGGGATATATAGGTCGGATGGTCGGATGATGTCGGATGATATATACAGTGTTGGCCAAAAAGATCCGGACAGTCAATGTTTTTTCATTAATTTTATTATTGCTAACTGTTTTGATGCAGGAAGGTTATGAAAAGTCATTAAATTTGACAATATTAATTTAATTAAATGTTAGATTAAAAACATACTTGGAAACATACTAAAAAACATAACATTGAACGTTACTTCGTACAAAGTCAGTACTTAGTTGTGTGGCCCTTTGCAGCCAAAACTGCTGCAATACGACGTGGCATAGACTCGATTAATGAAGAGCAAAATTCAGGTGTAATACATCGACACCACACATTCATGACTGCGCTTTTTAGGTCAGCTGCTGATGATGGGTTTAAACGCGACACTTCTTTCTTTACTTTCGTCCAACAATTCTCTATCGGATTAAGATCCGGTGATGATCCAGGCCAAGGTCCGAGCACTGACACTTCATGATCAGACAACCATTGTCTGACTTTTCTTGCCTGATGGCAAGGGGCACCGTCATGCATAAATGTAGTGCATCGGTGCAACTCCATCCATGAAATTAACTTCTCTTCGAGAATATGAAGGTATAAATCTGCGTTAACAGTTGAGCCTTGAGGAACGAGGAAAATACCAGCCCGTCCTGATGAGGTTATAGCTCCCCAAATCATTAGTGAAGGACATGATCTCACAGTTGTTTTCACATAACGCGGGTTATACCGTTGTCCAACTGGCCTGCGCACAAGTTTTCTATTTGTTTTGAATTGCTGTATCTGTGTTTCATCCGAAAACATAACACTTCGCCACTGCTCAGCAGTCCAGTTTTTATGAAGCTCGCAGAATTTAACGCGATCGGCAATATTCTTGGCGGTCAAACGCGGCTTCATCGCCGGTCGACATGCTCGTAAGCCCGCCTCAGATTGAAGACGCCTTCTGATTGTCCGATTGCTAACGATAACACCATCAGGCAATTGACTTTTGATTTCAGCGCTTGATATATCCGGTCGTTTCACTGCAGCACGTCGAATCATATGATCAGTCTGGATGCTCGTGATCCGGGGACGCCCGGGAGACGTTGCTGGTAGACAATTACCTGTCTCTTTGATGACACGAATAATATCATGCACTGTAGACTTCGGTACTTTGATTCTCGCAGCTATATCGCGCACAGAAAATCCATCTTCATAAAGCAACTGGATATTTGCACGAAGTTGGCTTGAGGTTGACATCACTAATGAAACTGTAAACAAAAGCAGCGTACGCGCAGTATTTTTAAGTCACGTGAGTCAAATATTTCATCAGCCTTTTCACAATTGGCTATCCAATCTATTCAATGAGAGAGAAGTTAATTTCATGGATGGAGTTGCACCGATGCACTACATTTATGCATGACGGTGCCCCTTGCCATCAGGCAAGAAAAGTCAGACAATGGTTGTCTGATCATGAAGTGTCAGTGCTCGGACCTTGGCCTGGATCATCACCGGATCTTAATCCGATAGAGAATTGTTGGACGAAAGTAAAGAAAGAAGTGTCGCGTCTAAACCCATCATCAGCAGCTGACCTAAAAAGCGCAGTCATGAATGTGTGGTGTCGATGTATTACACCTGAATTTTGCTCTTCATTAATCGAGTCTATGCCACGTCGTATTGCAGCAGTTTTGGCTGCAAAGGGCCACACAACTAAGTACTGACTTTGTACGAAGTAACGTTCAATGTTATGTTTTTTAGTATGTTTCCAAGTATGTTTTTAATCTAACATTTAATTAAATTAATATTGTCAAATTTAATGACTTTTCATAACCTTCCTGCATCAAAACAGTTAGCAATAATAAAATTAATGAAAAAACATTGACTGTCCGGATCTTTTTGGCCAACACTGTAGGTCGGATGGTCGGATGATGTCTGATATCGGACAAGACGACATGATGAGGTCCATGGACATCGGATTGTAGTAAATTACGATTCACAATGCAGATATTTTTCGGTTCTGTATGAATGTGCTGTTCATGACATTTCCTTTTTACTTATAGCTTGTTTATTGCTTCAGTTAAATGGCATAATGCATATTCCATTTCATACCTCCATATTACTCAAATAATGGCATTAGAGTAGGCATATCGTATAGATGTGAACACATGAATAATTTTGTAAGATTCGAAAATTAGCAAAAAATGTACCTCAGAGCTTAATTGAGATTAATATATCGCCTCCAGCAACGGCATCTGATTATCTAAAATATAGCATGGTATAATGTATAACCGCATGTTTAAGCAATTGTCATGATAATTTTCAGTTCTTGAATTGTTATGATAATTATTTGTTCATGATAATGGTCTTATGATAATTCCTAGTTCATGATAATTTTTTCATGATAATGCTTCATGATAATTCTGCGCTTAATGATAATTTTTACAATTTATCATGAGTTCATGATAAATTACAGATAAATTATCATGAACTATTTATTTTTATCATGAATTCATGATAATTCTTATGATCCATTTTCGTACGGGCTTGAACCAGTCAACATTACGCAGAATTTCAGCAATTTGAATATAACCTGCTCTATAAAAGTCTGGAAAAACCACTGGCCTCGATCGAGCCACAGAGCCACCACTGATCGAAAAATTTACCGACTTGTTATCACAGTTATTTGAAAAAGGAGCTCCCGTAGCTACATCAAAGATATATTGAGTTCGATTAGTCAATAGTAAGTCCAGTATATTTCCACCTCGTGTTGGCTCATCAATTAATTGACTCAAGTTCAATTTGATGCAGGTATTCATAAAACGTGCAGTATAAATATTACCGGAAGATGTTAATGTGGACCAGTCAATCGCTGGGAAGTTAAAGTCACCAACGAATATTGTTGCGCAATTGTTTTCACTTCCACATTCCACGAAGCTACAGAGCATTTTTACTACAGAATCGAGAAAAACAGAGGATGGAGGAAAGTATAAGCAAAAAATTCTGTATTTCAAAGATTTAGGCAGAAATAAATCGATGGCCACAACCTCCAAACTTGAAAATTCAGAAGGGATTTCGACAGGAGAGCACGAATGAATGTCCTTCACAAATAATGCAGAACCGCCACCCAATGCACCACGATCCCTACTGTATAATATGTAATTTGAATTATGAACGACAAAGGAATAACATATTCGGCTATCCAACCACGTTTCACTGACACAGATTAAATCGTAGTTTCTAGATGCTAGTAAAACGGATAGGTCTGGGAATTTATTGCGAAGAGATCTAGCATTAAAATAAAGACACCGCAGAGATCTATCCGTCGAATTTGACTTTGAGCGGTCAATATTCTCGCGAACACAATCAAGAGGAAGATACAATACTTTGAAATAATGAGGAATATTGGGGTAAGTTTTCTTCAAAAAGCGTGAATATTTTCTTATTATTGAGGGAAAGTCGATATCAGAAGTAGATCCATAAATCCGTCAAAACAGTTGATTTCCAGTATCTGAATGGTCGACTACCACGGAATTTTTCAATAACTTGCCTTTTTTCAAAAATATGCGATCGGAAGGTAGTGCATTCTTTCTTTCATCCTTCAAACGATTTCTTAAACGCTTTTCCTCCAATCGTGTCAAGCAAGGTAAATCTTTGTTAACATAAACTATACCTGACCAAGTCGACGGGTTTGTTCTCAAAGTTTTTTGATGATAAAGTATAGCATTTCTAGATTGAATATCTTTGAATGTAACTTTAATTGGTATACTTTTAGACTCTTTCTTGAATCCAACTCTAGATTGGGTCGACGGGTTTGTTCTCAAAGTTTTTTGATGATAAAGTATAGCATTTCTAGATTGAATATCTTTGAATGTAACTTTAATTGGTATACTTTTAGACTCTTTCTTGAATCCAACTCTAGATTGGGTCACTATATAATCATCATCAAAGTCATTTATCAACTTCTCACATAAAGTTTCAATTTTGGAGGAATCATCAGATAATTTTCATCACGGACATCGCCGGTTAGGTTAGTGATCATTATTAAGTGCTCGGACCGAGAAGGACCAGTTTGAGGATGCCAATAACCAGATGACAGTTGCCATTGTTTATCGGTAAGTCTATTCATTTGAGGAATAATGAGGTTGATGGTGGCATAAAGTACATTCGCAGCAACGCAATCTTGCCAAAGAGTGCTCTAGTTTCTAGCTTTTACACTATCGAGTATACCCGATTCCAGTGTAACTCCGGAACATAATAAAACTCGGTTTTGTTGGTAGATGTCAAAGTATTCATTCGAAGTCCATTTGGCGTATAGTTTTAATCCTATACGAAATCGAAGTTCGTGACTCCTGCTTTCATCTACTGCGATCAACAACGATGACTATGATGGAAATCCCAAAAACCATAATTTGGCAATGTGGCCTCAAGCCTCATGCTTGAAAAAACTATACAAACAGGATTATGGTAAACTATGTATAGACCATGTACTCGTAAATTGGCCTTAGCACACCTGGTTTTAGAAATATTTGAAATTTATTCCCCATCAAAGTCAAGATAAGAAATCATGTTACTTACATCATATTAATTAGTACAACAGACAACGATAAATCTCTTTAACTACAAAGGGGACTCGGATAAGTGATATCAGTTCAGGAGCTCAGTGGATAGCGAGCGTGAACAGTGATCGATGGGTGCACAGGGGACCGGTGTTCGAATCACCCCTGACGCACAATTTTTGCAGTAACTTTGCTAGAGTTATCCTAAGAACAAACTTATAGAGCAGCATTCTTTGTCCTACTAGAGAACCCTTTTTGCTATTTGGTCCATTTTTATGACAATACATTTACCATGAGCTGTTAACTGCGAGTATGGTGACAGTTTCACAAAATATCGGTACCAAACACCATTTCAGGAATCATTTTTAACGTTCAAATTAGCCTTTAAAATATGTTAGTAGCCTATATTGTAGTCGCCTACGATTTTCATCTAATTCAAGTTAAACGTACGAATGTAGTAAACTTAATGATGAATGAACACTTACCTCAACAATGTTAATAAATCTTGCATTGATATTGAAATTGAAACAACGTGCGAACATCATTGAAAAATATAATTAAAATTATTTAGCACGTTTAAACAAAATACAAATCCATCCATGGAGTACAATCAGAATTCAGATTTGATATATTATATTCATTTCTAATAAAAACATGGAAAATGAAAATTTCAATTGCATTTGTTCAAAAGCATTTTGATATGGAAATTAAACTTAATTTCCTATTTGTCAGAAGCCATATAACAAGAAAATAAGACTTAAATTTCAGGAACAGAGGAAAAATTTTTTTTTTGTTGCATGGTGTTATTTATTATGATGATTACGCATACTATAAAGAGAAATTCAAAAACAAAACAGAAAGATGGTTTCATCTGCGCTATAACGCTTATATTGAAAAAACGCATCAAAAGAAAATGCATCACTTTACAAATTTAAATGCATCAACTGACCTATACAACTGATAAAAATTATCAAATATTCGAACACTTCAAATAATGAATGATGTGAATGTGACTGACTGTCAAGTGATTTTTATCTGGACGGTGTGAAAATCCACCTTACATGACATTCATTATTTGCTTTTGTGTAGACATATAGAAAGAATATAAAAATGACTTCTGTATGACAGACTGATTTCCGCTTATAGCTTTCGTATCACTGAGAATAATGGCACGCTATGAAAATATGGATGTCTGCTGTTGAAATAGAAACGTTTTCAACAAAATTGCAATAATTGCTTCATAAGAAGTTGTGTTATTCATAAATTACTCACAAATCAGATCACCACTGCGTGAAATGGTAGAGTATAAATTACTTCATCAGAACTTAATCGTACAAAGATTGTAGCCTAACGTAGGCTTTATGAAAGGCGAATGAAGCTATTTATGAAAAAGCTGCGAATAGCAAATATATATATATATATACAAGAAATGTACTCACCACGGCTTTCTACGGTGTAGATTGTACATAACGCAATAATGATAATTGCGCGCATTGCGATTTCGTTGAGTCCACCAAATGTGAAGTGAATGCTGTAAGAGCCGAAGATGCCATATATAAGCTAGTCAGAAATGTTATTTGTTGAAAATAATTCGTCACAATTACCATTGATTTTCCGGCTTTATGAGAAATTACATTTAAATTGGAACTGATCAGTTATCTAATTACTTAGCAGTTTTGTCAATATGATAGAGAAACCTTAATCACAGACGATAGGTGAAATTCACCAAATTACTTGTTCACCAGCAACAGCTGAAAGACAATTATAGGATAGGCCTGGATGAAGATGATGGATAAATGATAGTTTTAATATCGGACGAGTCTTGTAGCTACTACAGCAGAAATATAGACCAAATGCTTGCTTCTGTTACTGACCTAACAAAACCTCACTGGAACCTAAAGTTAGTGACAGGATGGGCCTGGATGAAGGTTCAAATTAATAACTGCAACCTATGTACTAAAAGGCAAGTCCAGAAAATCGTGATGGTTTAGTTATGGTTGACTCTCAGTTTTATTTGAAACGTAGACGTTCGCCTAATATTATGCAAAATCAAAAATGATAAGATACAAATAATTGGGTAATATTCTATGCTGTGTTTAGTATGTGCTATCAGCAACTACCTTTGTACAATGAGTGCAAACTGATCAACTGGTTCATATGATCGCAGTGCTTATAAAAAAATGCAGTCAACTAACTGCAGCCTTAATCACTGCCCAGAAAGATTGTTTGAAAATTTTTCGAAACCAATATCACAGAAAGCGGTCCTGTGAGTAGGGGTCTAGTAACAGACAATGGACATAAACCAGCACTCAACTTCAAAATTAGTGATGAATTTATATGTGATGTAAATTCAATCCTTATATAGTCAATAAAATCCTTAATGCTGATGAGTTGCACCTATCAGAAGTCAGTAACTATTAACTCAGTGAATATTGTATCAAGAGCTTAGAGGCATTCGACACATCAATATACAATAACTGTAAATGGCTACCGAAACATGTACATGGCGAACAAAACATGTAAATGGCTACGGGCATGTAATATGCAATCCATGCATTGAAACAATTCATTCAGCTTACATGCACATAAACTTTTCTTTGCGTCGAATCGTAGTAAAATTGACAAAAATAAGACTACCTACAACACAAAATAATAGCGTATTTTGCGCACTCATAACTAAATGTCACAGTGAAATTGTCAAAGAGTAATGGGCTACAATTAGACTATGTAGCTGTACGAATATCACGATTTTCAACTCCATTCCAATTAAATTATGTTGATGAGCTGCTGTACAGAATTCATTGTTTCTTTACATAAGGAACACTATAGCATTAAAATATAAAAGCGCTATTGTTTTCATGAGATGAAATGTAATCTACTTGAAATGGAGCTGCATCTCGACGCTAAGAAAGAGGCTACTCTTTGATGTCAGGTCAAAATGATTTTCCAATAGAATGCTCTGAATAACATTGTTCATTAGATTGTTGACAGTTTTAAAATCTCGTAACTAGATGGAGTTTCCTCGTCATGAGATAAAACAAATTATTTTAATTTGAATACACCATTCTGACTTGAAATTTTATACAGAAAAAGCAACGCCAAGGTTTTCATTAAGTGGCCCGATATATTTCGCCGGCTCTTCTCAAGGTGAACACCGGAGTGAGAGACATGGAAGTTGACAGCAGAATTGCAAGCATGAACGCAGTTAACAGACGGACAGACATGGACAGTATCTCGTGACATAGATAGCCGACACATTCACGTGGTTAATAAAACGTCTTCTACTGAAAGGTAGGGAGTATTTACAACCAGAAAAATTAATAAAGACAAATAAGGTAATAAAGAAAATAACAAATAAAGAAAGAAATGTATATAAATAAAGAAAATAAAAATAAAAAATAAAAATATAAAAATAAAAAATATATATATACAAAAACAAATAAAGATAACAAACAAAGGAAAAAGTTACCAAGGTAAAAGTAAGTTCACAACTGTCTCTTTCTGTACACACAGATCTGGTTGCACTTTTTGAATGAGCAGAGCTTCAGTGACTGCAAGGTGTCCACTTCCTCGACATCTTCTTAAAATCCTGAAGCACGATCTTGGCGGTCGACTGGGTTAACCGCGTTCATGCTTGCAATTCTGCTGTCAACTTCCATGTCTCTCACTCCGGTGTTCACCTTGAGAAGAGCCGGCGAAATATATCGGGCCACTTAATGAAAACCTTGGCGTTGCTTTTTCTGTATAAAATTATTTTAACCAATTTTTAAAGATTTACAAAGGATAACTTACCTGATTTTCAGTACTTGTCCAAAATACAGTTTCTAGACCAATAGTTTGACTTTGAGGAAGAAATTGTAAATGAAGATCGACTGCAGCCACGTTTCAGCTGCAACTGCCGATGCACGCACGTCGGATGATAGTGGTTTGGTCACACGAAGAAATTTGATGACTCACTTCACGGCGTCACAGGAATCTTCAACCAAATGGATGGAACTGTCCGCAGCCTTTTTTGTGATTGTAATCGTGAAGACCATCACTAGCTACGAAGCGTGATTCATTTGCTGACGCACGACAGGGTTATGTCAGATTAAATGAGCACAAGAGTGTCGGATGCATAGAGTAGGGATATATAGGTCGGATGATGTCTGATATCGGACAAGACGACATGATGAGGTCCATGGACATCGGATTGTAGTAAATTACGATTCACAATGCAGATATTTTTCGGTTCTGTATGAATGTGCTGTTCATGACATTTCCTTTTTACTTATAGCTTGTTTATTGCTTCAGTTAAATGGCATAATGCATATTCCATTTCATACCTCCATATTACTCAAATAATGGCATTAGAGTAGGCATATCGTATAGATGTGAACACATGAATAATTTTGTAAGATTCGAAAATTAGCAAAAAATGTACCTCAGAGCTTAATTGAGATTAATATATCGCCTCCAGCAACGGCATCTGATTATCTAAAATATAGCATGGTATAATGTATAACCGCATGTTTAAGCAATTGTCATGATAATTTTCAGTTCTTGCATTGTCATGATAATTATTTGTTCATGATAATTTTCTTACGATAATTCCTAGTTCATGATAATTTTTCATGATAATTCTGCGCTTAATGATAATTTTTACAATTTATCATGAGTTCATGATAAATTACAGATAAATTATCATGAACTATTTATTTTTATCATGAATTCATGATAATTCTTATGATCCATTTTCGTACGGGCTTGAACCAGTCAACATTACGCAGAATTTCAGCAATTTGAATATAACCTGCTCTATAAAAGTCTGGAAAAACAACTGGCCTCGATCGAGCCACAGAGCCACCACTGATCGAAAAATTTACCGACTTGTTATCACAGTTATTTGAAAAAGGAGCTCCCGTAGCTACATCAAAGATATATTGAGTTTGATTAGTCAATAGTAAGTCCAGTATATTTCCACCTCGTGTTGGCTCATCAATTAATTGACTCAAGTTCAATTTGATGCAGGTATTCATAAAACGTGCAGTATAAATATTACCGGAAGATGTTAATGTGGACCAGTCAATCGCTGGGAAGTTAAAGTCACCAACGAATATTGTTGCGCAATTGTTTTCACTTCCACATTCCACGAAGCTACAGAGCATTTTTACTACAGAATCGAGAAAAACAGAGGATGGAGGAAAGTATAAGCAAAAAATTCTGTATTTCAAAGATTTAGGCAGAAATAAATCGATGGCCACAACCTCCAAACTTGAAAATTCAGAAGGGATTTCGACAGGAGAGCACGAATGAATGTCCTTCACAAATAATGCAGAACCGCCACCCAATGCACCACGATCACTTCTGTATAATATGTAATTTGAATTATGAACGACAAAGGAATAACATATTCGGCTATCCAACCACGTTTCACTGACACAGATTAAATCGTAGTTTCTAGATGCTAGTAAAACGGATAGGTCTGGGAATTTATTGCGAAGAGATCTAGCATTAAAATAAAGACACCGCAGAGATCTATCCGTCGAATTTGACTTTGAGCGGTCAATATTCTCGCGAACACAATCAAGAGGAAGATACAATACTTTGAAATAATGAGGAATATTGGGGTAAGTTTTCTTCAAAAAGCGTGAATATTTTCTTATTATTGAGGGAAAGTCGATATCAGAAGTAGATCCATAAATCCGTCAAAACAGTTGATTTCCAGTATCTGAATGGTCGACTACCACGGAATTTTTCAATAACTTGCCTTTTTTCAAAAATATGCGATCGGAAGGTAGTGCATTCTTTCTTTCATCCTTCAAACGATTTCTTAAACGCTTTTCCTCCAATCGTGTCAAGCAAGGTAAATCTTTGTTAACATAAACTATACCTGACCAAGTCGACGGGTTTGTTCTCAAAGTTTTTTGATGATAAAGTATAGCATTTCTAGATTGAATATCTTTGAATGTAACTTTAATTGGTATACTTTTAGACTCTTTCTTGAATCCAACTCTAGATTGGGTCACTATATAATCATCATCAAAGTCATTTATCAACTTCTCACATAAAGTTTCAATTTTGGAGGAATCATCAGATAATTTTCATCACGGACATCGCCGGTTAGGTTAGTGATCATTATTAAGTGCTCGGACCGAGAAGGACCAGTTTGAGGATGCCAATAACCAGATGACAGTTGCCATTGTTTATCGGTAAGTCTATTCATTTGAGGAATAATGAGGTTGATGGTGGCATAAAGTACATTCGCAGCAACGCAATCTTGCCAAAGAGTGCTCTAGTTTCTAGCTTTTACACTATCGAGTATACCCGATTCCAGTGTAACTCCGGAACATAATAAAACTCGGTTTTGTTGGTAGATGTCAAAGTATTCATTCGAAGTCCATTTGGCGTATAGTTTTAATCCTATACGAAATCGAAGTTCGTGACTCCTGCTTTCATCTACTGCGATCAACAACGATGAGCTATGATGGAAATCCCAAAAACCATAATTTGGCAATGTGGTCTCAAGCCTCAGCTCCCTCTCGCAATAACGTAAGCGCAGAGGGCCGATGACACTGAAGATGTCATCCATGACACTCTCAGTAATATTAATGCCATCTTCAAATAAGTTCCTCAGCCGTCAGAGCATTACAACCGCAGTCTGCTGTTCTGACCTCTTGCAGCATTACCTGCTGTATGACTTAAATCACAGACTGGACATTAGCAATTTGATTTTCAATTACTCAAATCATTAACTAATTCCTCTGACATGAGAATACACGATCGATGGCAGCACCTCTTGCACATGTCACATTCTATGCTTTGTCCAAAACGACAGGTATCCCCGCAGTCAGCACAGGGCCAGCTCACAAACTGCGCATCGTTTTCCCGTGCTTCCTCGATCTTCTGCTTGACGATGTCTCTCTTCGTCTGCTTCACACTTCTCATTTCCTCTTTCCTTCTTCCATCTCCTGAATCGACATCCTCTCGACATGATCAGGTAGGTCGTGTGCTTGCTTTTTAATCGACACAATAACCGTTAACTTATTTAGTCTTATTTTTCGGCTTAGTGGATTCGCTTGCCGATTTTTCTGTGTGTGAGAGAGATGGAGAGATTTCCCTGACACCATAATCCCCCATTTGCCATGGAGCTTGTACTCAGACCCTCTTTAAGCATATAGTTTCCGACACCCGATAGTGCTATTGTTCTACCAGTCTGCTGCTCTGAGACATATTCCTCTAATTGGCTGATGAATTCAAGCATCCTGCATTTCGCATTCAAAAATAACTTCTACGATCGATGCATTGCTTGTTGCCTATTATTCGTAAATACTGACTTGTGGCGAAAAACTGACACCTTCACCAAACTATTTTCAATAACGCGTTTACGGTGGTATGCATCAAGCCAGTTTGAGAATACTTGTTTCTTAGTTGTTTCTTGTGACACTTCTGTTGTATCTTTATCGTTGATTGATGTACTTGATCTTTCTCGAACGAGTTCTTGCTCCTTTTTCCACTTCCTGTACAACTTGTTTAATTCATTGTTGATATCAACTTGTAGGTTATGCAAAAGTGCATGATTTGGATCAAATAGATCATCAATTAGCGAACGTGTAAATTTCAGAGGGAGTGATTTGTCCACCATATGGAATTCTATATTACTTTTCATATGACGTGTACATACTGATATTAGGTGAATGGATTAAGGAAATATCTTCCTAATTGCAAATCCCAACGCCTTATCGTCGTCCGACCCTATTGCCCACATGTTGTGCTGCATTTGTGATAAGAGACACTTATAAACATGGGTTCCCTTGTCGAAATGAAAGATGCAAGGGTCAATGAAAGTGTGTTAATATTTGTTGGATGTGGAAATCAGAGATTTTTCAATGAACGTTGTGATGAAGTATTCGCCGACATTGAATGTTGTATCAATACACAAGACAAGTGCCGTTTCCTACACCGCAAAATCTGTCAATATCTTTCATTTGGCGACCATTGTATATTAACACTGTCGGATAGTTCTTCATTACGAAGGTTCTCATGAACTTCCCATCCTCTTTATTCTCATCATTCAATTTTAGGATGATGTCATACAGTTGATGCTTTGATTTCGTCGAACCGTCGTCATTTGACTGACTAAATTAGTAATTATATTATTGCTTACTATTTCGCGGCACGTCGATGATTTGATCGACTCCTTCGCCATTCAATTTTGAATATATTTTCGTTACATGACAATTTTTATTGCTGATGATCACTTTTACTTTTTTCTTTCACACATTTCGTTGTTAGCTGAAACAGCAGCCCTGATTTCGAATTTCCGTGCGGTTCAACTTGAAATGTGTCCGAATATTTTGCAACCGGCCAAATATATTTTACAACTATTGGGAAGCAGAAACGTGTCTCAAAGTCTTTCATGATGCAAATACATTCTTGAAATTTGTTCAACTTGTGTTTGTGTATTGATAGTTCATCACTTAATAGAAATCTTTGAACATTTTTCTATCTTGAGGCACTTCAGTCCTTGTCTGAAATTCTAATGAAAGAAGCATCTCATTCAATTGTGATTCAGTTGCCTTTTGAAGACCTTCTTTGTCTATCACTGATGTTGCTGGGCGAATGCACTTCCATGAACCGTTGCCATGAATGGTTGCCTATGGGAATAGCAGGAACAACATGAGCATCACTAAACATCAAATCCGTTGCCTGTTCTCGTGTTAAATATGAATTCAGAGTTATATCGAAAAGATTATTTACAGTTTCAACAACTTCAGTGCAAATGTAGTCACCATTCCTCAATTCAGCATCCAATCAAAATTTCTGCTGCGTATTGATGGAAGAATCATCACTGATATCTGGAGTGTCATTGTCTACTTTGTCATGGATATGTACCACTACATGAACATTCCTATCATCACCACTGTCTACGTATGTGAATATGTTCCACTTCTTCCTCTGGTGACATCAGATCAAGTATAAAACTCGGTTCATCATTTATCAGCGGAACGAAGTGTTTTGGGGTCCATCTACCGTTTTCATCACGGACCAGTGTTGCGATTCTTGGCGTAGGGTAAAAAAACGCGCAAGGTCGAAAAACACGCGCACATGTATTTCCTTACAAATAAGCCAAAATGGCAACTATGATCGCTAGTATTTGATGCAACGAATTTTTACAAAGCTTAAATTTGCAGATCAGATAGTAAGAGCTTTGGTATTTTTCAGGACAAGTCAAATACACACGTGCCTTAACGGTTGTCCTGCTGACTCTATGAATTTGCTTCACCTGCTAACCCGGGTTTTTAGGACCCTTAGTTTAATTTCATGTTTTTCCAACGCTTAAAAAGAGTAAGCAAATATTTTGGTAATGGATTATATTTGCACATACAAGTAACGCGTAAACTCGTCACAAAAACTTGTAACACGTAAACTTGTCTATACGTGACACACAGGCTATACATGTACATGTAAATTTAGCAAGGGCCACAAGAAGAGCACAGGAGAGATTTGTGCTCATTACAATGTGGTTTGCGGCATTTGGGCCAAATACAATTTGTCTTCCGGTCCTTATGCTCGTCACAAAACGCACACCTTACCTTTCTCTGTATCCTCTCCACTTGAGCAGCTGCGGGTTCGGGTAAATCGTACCCGAGCGACTTGATTGCATTTGCTGTCGATGCATGTATTTGATTCAGGTTCTGCAATCGTTTTTGTATATGAGCGTGGATTAGCTGATACCCAAGGGCCTTCAAGATTGCGTAATGTTGTTCTTGTTTTCGTGACTCATTCGGATGACGCGAGCTGTAAATGATACTGGCATTGTTTGTCGAAACGTCAACCATGTTCGAAAATATGGCATATGGCCATCGCCTGCACTTTCTTTTGCAGGTTAGACCTCTGAGACGTTTGTCTGCGATATCCACACCTGATTTGGTACGATTGTATTCCAGAATGGAGATTGCTTTTGTATTCCGTTCAGGTGTGGGAACGGTAGGATGGAAGCTGTCCAAGAGCATTACAGGTTTGGCTCCTTTATCCCAAAAGGATACGAGGAAGGTTCCATGCTGCTCTTCCTTGTAAATTTTTGTATCCTTTCTTTGTCGACCTTCTGTTGAACGAGCGTCAGATGGAATTGATCTACTGTTGGACTTTACCGTACCGATATAAGTTATGTTTTTCTCGCGCAATGAATTTACCAATTCCATAGAGGTAAACCAGTTATCTCCTGAAAATCAATAAAAAAATACTCAATTGTTTTTATTTGGGTAAGCTATAAAGCCATACAGATTGAAAATTTGCGAAAATCGCTAGAAATAACAAGTATAATTAATTTCGTTATGATAGAAAGTTATAGACATAAAAGCTAACTATGTAATAATCAGAAAAAATAATATTTTATTAGCCTAACAATCTTTGGGTAAAACTTGTTTTGCTGTGTTGTAGGCTAAACCGCGTAACATTCGATATAATATCAGTACTACAGCATGGTAACGATTTGTATAATGAACTTACCGGTCAAATTTCTCCCGGAACCAAAAAACGGTCTCATCAAATGCATTGAAACGCCATGTGTACTAATCCTTTCTCCAGGTCTTATGCTACCGACTCCAATGTAAATGAATCCATTCAACATATAGAAGGATTCGGCATCGCACAACCAGAATAACTTGATGCCAAACTTGCCCGGTTTCGAACTTATATATTGCTTGAACTTAACTCTACCATGATATTCCAGTAGCTGCTCGTCTATCGTCAACTAAGGACTTGCAGTAAAAAAATGACGTAGGTTGGAGATGAATTTTTCAAAAATCTCACGAACGGGTGCAAGGACATCAGATCGATCTCTCCTGAGAGGGTCATCAAAGCGTAACCAAGCCTTGATTTGTTGAAACCTTTCGCGAGACATCGTTGCCGGACAAACAGCAAAACCATCCCGAGCCGACCACAACTCATCCACATCACGGTAGTTGGAACGGAATGCACCTAGAAACAAAATGAATAGAGTATTAGAAAAGCTTAAAATTTATGGATAGATAATCTAATAGAAGCAAACTAGATTATTTATGAATAGAAGGGCCTACAAGAAATGCATGCCATCAACTAAAAAACATTTGTTTCCTATTTTTTTATTATATTACTAGACACGATTTCTACTCGAAATAATAATTACGATATAATGACTAATAGTATCATTACTGTGTAACCTACATGTACATACTTTACAACTTTTCTTATGTATCTTCATATAGACCTATATTTATATAACTTCAAGAATATGTGTAGCCTACTTACCCAATAATATCAGCAAACCAACAAAGGCTTGAAGCTCCTCCATGTCAATAGGTCTAAAAACCTTACGCTTATCCTGATGTCTCATGTTCCAATCAAATACAATGCGCCTGCCTTGAAGATTCGTGTAGTGCAAATTACCTTGATGAGTGGTTTCTCCATAAAGATGAGAAATGATTCAATTTCAGTTTGTGGATTAGTACCGGGCGTAGGACCTTCAACAAATCGTATTATATTTCTCAGAGGTTCTCGCCCGTGACGATGTGATGTTTCATTAGATGGTGTCCAAGCAATACCTGAAGGAGACACAAGGCGAGAATTGATAGTAGAGGTTTTGTTTTGAGTTTCATCATTATCTGTGTCTGAATCCGATTCCATCACATGAACTTGGTCATCTTCTAACTCATCATCGTTTAGCAATTCGTGAGTAACATCTTCCTGTTCCTGCAGATCATTTCTATCGCCGACTTCTTCATTATTAGTTTCATCTTCCAGTATATTCTCATAATCATCTTCAGAATCAGCTGCTTCCGCATAGCGAGAAATGTTCACACGGCACTGACGCTTCGGTCTGCTCATCATGAAAGGAAAAGTTGCAATGAAAAGCTAAGACGATTGATGTAACTTTGGGAATGCAATTTCATTGGTCAGATATTCAGCCAACGATTGCCGAGTAATTGCAGCTGAATCCCATCGTTGTCAAGCTGCTGGCGTAGACAGATAACCGCTTTTATTTTAGTTTTTGACATCGGGCCTCCAGAACCCTGGTTGGCAGGTGAAGCATTCATACATCACAAAATTTAAACAAATAATAGATAGAAGCTTTAGTCTGAACTACGCATTGAAAACATCAAAAGAATAAAAGTCACGGAAGATCTTTGTAAAATATTCAATATTTACTTATTTACATAAGATTGAAAATCGAAAAAACCTAAAATACCCGGCTTAGCAGGACAACCGTTAAGTGGTAGATGCATACGAGCAGTTGGCCTATAGGCTATCCATTGAGTGAGATGTTAATGAACCTAAATGATCTTTGATAGGCTATACATGTGGCTTATCTGGAAACTGCATGTAATTTGGAATTTTGATATGTCAGTTGCTTGCTTCAGCACAGAGGAAGAAGAAGCGTCAACATGGCCCAGAAGAGACAGAGAGAGTCCACTTCGCAAAACGCTTAGGGCAGTAGTTTTGCCAATGCCGTAGAAGCACGCCACTGTATCACAGCCTGTAAGAGCATGGGCCGCTAAAAGTACTGGTATAATGTCGATATGTTTCGCAACAGTCATTCCAATGTCCACGATTGCTCGATCTCTTACCGGAGATTCCATCAACACCGCGCACCTTAATCCCTCCGTTTGATAATAATGCAAAAAGGAGAACGAAGACGTCTGTATCATCTGATATGATAGTGATGCTGGCAGGGGATTCCTTTGCAGCCAAGAGCATTTGCTGTGCAATGATGATGTCTGCCTCTTGATGTGATGTGGTCATGTCATATCATAATAGTAGGTAGTTACTGAGATGCAGTAGTTTAGAATCAATTTCTGCTTTCAACAAGGACTCAGTCGCGACGATGACTGAAGGACGGTATATGGATTGTAGTACACGCATCTCTTCGAACTTCCGGACAATAGACCTCGCGTTTGTTAAGAGGAAGATAGGAAACATGAGGCCTCCCACTTGGTTTCAAGCCTGTAGATACGGCCGAGGGTAAAGACTGACTTTCAACGATTCTCTCTCTTATTGAAAATGCGGTATATCAAACGTAGCGGACTTTAGAAACATGTCTGAGAAAATCTTTGAAACAAATCTGAGAAGCAACACAATTTGGTGCCAACAAACCTAAAACATATTTTTACCCACAAATATAACACCAAACAACTAAAATAAAAATACTATTTCAAAAGTGTTCAAATGAAAGTGATAATTTTAGGTTATTTGATTTCGTTTAAACGTATCAAACATAATGTACCGCTATGTCTGAATTGATGAACAACAAGGTTTCTTTGCTAAAACACGTGTGATTTCCCTCTTCATTTATTTCATGATATTACATGTCTAAGGAGGGGGTGCTTATGTACATATATCACCAAATACACATTCCTCACCAAGACACTGCTAACCATTTATTTCCATCGTTTACAAGATATTGCGGCTAGCTCAAATTAACGACAAGAGTAAAAACACAAGAGCACGTGCTGCTCATTCGAAACGATTAATTCATAAAATTGTACACAGAATTTCATTTGTTGTTAGCATCTATAAACAATGCGAATATTTTCTAGATTAATGTTCAAAAACGAATAATGTAAGCGTCCAAGTGCATGAGAAAAATATACTGTTCATAAATTGAAAACGTAAACGCCTTTCTCAACACAATAATTCAATGACCGCAACAAACCATATTACATAGTCAGCACAATGTGTCTTATTTACGCATGTTTCTACGAAAAATCCCTGGGCACCTTCATCAATCAGTTAGAGCTGGGTGGAAAGTCGGAAACACTATTCTTGGACACCATATTTACCATATAGCCATCATACATAAATCATTTATACAGTTATACAGATGTACATGAAGACATCTCCTCCTGTACTTCCTTCAGCAGTTGGAGACACAACATCATGTCTCTGGGCCAGCCCGATGGTACGATCTCCCTCCTTCGTCGGCGTGATGACAGCTTCTGGACTGCAGATTGAGTTAAGCGGCTGTCCGGCTAAGAAGCAGGGGTCTCTTCAAACGCTTCAGTTGGACCATGCCGCGAACAGAGGAGCCGCTTCACTTCACTCCTAACTGCGTTGGTGTTGTGATGTCAAACTTGGTTCACGTACTCCTCATCACAACCTTCCACGCCAGCGAAAACCACACGTAGAAAGTCGTCGCCCGAGTTCCTGACTGAGATTGTCGCACTTCTTGTGCACCTTGGATTAGTGCGATATAAACACGCCCTGAAGTAGACAACACATTCTACAGAGATAGTTGACTACCCTAGTAATAAATGCAGAAGTTTACTGATATACAGCATTACCTGCGAAAATATGGGTAATCGATACGATGTATCATTAATGTTGCTCTATGTCTGACGACACGGTCGACCATTATCCATTCTGACCAAAATATTTCATTGCTGAAGTAATATTTCACTTCTTGAATAAATGAGTGATGGACATACCGACCTTGTGGCATTAAAATTCCATTCGCAAACCGAATCATAGTTGAGCGTAACTTCTCGTGTTCCCTTAATTCAAATTCGTCTCAACTTTTTGAATGTAGATATATTTTGAGAGACGTTGACTGACAAGTCGATTCTCAGCGTATATCTCCTGCATGCAGCAATCTAATACATAAAATACATGCTGTATGGTAGAATACATAGGGTGGGTTTCTACGGCATCTGATTTTGCAGGTTAACGTTGTTTAAATGCTAGAATGACGTGGTTGACTGCAAATCTGAGTTTCTACGTTTGTTTTACGAACGTCAACGTGATCGAGATTTTCGTCAAAATTTAGACAAGGTCTCGCACCCTGTTTTAAACTGTAGTTAGGGTTATTGACTTGGTTGACAACTTAGGAAAATTCTCGTCATTTGTACTTCACTTTCGCGTCTGCTGTCGCTGTGAGCTGTGAATGTGATGGATTCATTCGATGATTACTACGAAACGTACGACGAACAACTTGCAAGACAACACATTTTTCGAAGCTTACGCGATCACTTAAATCCAGTCTCAAAATTCAGTGATCGAAATTTCTGTTTCCGATTCCGAATGGATAAAGAACAATTTCTTCAGTTGCGACAAATGCTTTCTTCTAGAAAAACTTTGACAAATCCCTTAACGGATTTATTAGTGGCCTTGGATTGTTATGCTACTGGGTCCTACCAAATGTGTGTCGGCGATCATTATGGACTTCATGAAACTACGGTGTGTAGAATATTACAGGGAATAAGCCGAGATATTGGAAGCTTGCGATCATAATTTGTATTCTTTCCTAAAGACGAAGAAAAAATGGCGATCTGCGAGGGATTCAGAAAGCTGTCTAAGATGAATAACATAATCGGTGCGATCGACTGCACTCATGTTAAAATTCAATCACCGGGTGGCCGAAATGAAACTGCATTTGTAAATCGCAAAGGATATTATTCATTAAATGTTCAGGTTGTTGGCGATACCGAATATCGCATTCGCAACATTGTTGCACGCTTGTCAGGTGCGACACATGACTCTAAAATCTTCAATGAGTCGTCCTTAAAATCAAAACTGGAAAATGGATCTATCTCAGGAATTTTACTGGGAGACGGAGGATATGCAGCCAAGACATATATGTTGACTCCTGTAACGAATCCATCCTCACACGAAGAAGAGCAGTACAATTATTTTCACAGCGTAGCTAGAAATGTGATTGAACGGTTATTCGGTATTTGGAAGCGGCGATTTTCTATTTTGGGACCAGATTCCCGAATCCGCGTTAAGATCGATACAGCAATGAACATCATTGTTGCATGTGCAGTTATTCATTACTTTAAACCACAGTTCTACTTTCGTGGATGAACCTCACACGAGTAGGCCTACTGTTGACCTAGACACAGATAGGGTTTCCTTCAATACTGGAACCGCCTCAAACACCACTGAGGGAAATGCATTTTGCAGGAGCATCATTATTTCTCATTTTAGAAGATGAATGCCTATGTCATCCAATGCTATAAGAGTTTCACATACATGTACTCGTACATTTCGTGTTTCTGCAGTTTATTTTCATATTAATGTTAATACGTTAAGTATGTATTAGTGCTCAATGAACACATTGTGAATGATTGGAAAAAGATCATATTCCATGAAGCATGATTGTATTTTTCATTTTATGGCTCAAAATCCACAAATCCTAATCATAGGAAGAGTTCGCATGATTCAGATTATGAAGTGTTTTGACGATATCCATCTCACATGCATCAGAAGTTGTTACTCTCATGGCTGACAGTATTTCATGCTCAATGATGGCATTCTTTATTTTCCAGTCTAGGAGCTCTAGACGCTTCGTGTGCTCCACTAAGATGCACTTGTCCCTCAAACTTAGATTTCTTTTTCCTTCTGAAATAGAAAAAATATATGCTACAACTTAAAATTGGATATACTACATGTAGGGAAATACTATTCAACTGGAGGATTATTAAGTCAACGGGTAAACTAATAATAACTGAACACTCAATATAAATGGTATTTAGCCTACAATTCCTATGTCTCTTCGATTTGTATTTTCCATCCAGAACCGTTCGTTTCCGTTCGTCTGACCCGCCATGGATGACGAGTTCTTTAAAAATAATCTAGATAATAATCGACGATCGTGATGAAGCTTGGCTACAAAGGAAAATGCTGACGTACCATCGTCTCCACGAGAAGGCTGTAAGCATTCTTAGGATAGCATTCCAACCTATGATCGGCAATGATGTCATTTTATTTTTAAAATGATATCATTTTACATCGTTATATTTCTTTTATAATGAAGTTACACACTTAGTGAAATATGCGTAGGCCTACACCGTATATAGATATATTCATACGAATCTTTCGATTTACACTGATGCCATGCTACTTTTACTTCTCTTTGCAATGATTGCATGCAGCATCGATATATTAAAAAATGTATGACCGAAGAAAGCAGTTTAGTCATACAAAGCTTCTTGTAAAACAAAACTTAGGTAGGGCCTATGGCCTATGCACTAGACATCGTAAGTTCTGATTTTAAGCTTTATACACTCGAATAACAAATGTGCCTACAACATGTAGTTGGTTAGGCCAACAGTATCTAAAGTACGAAAAAAGGCTAAAAATATGAAGATTACAGTCAAGACTTCAAAAACATCAAGACAGTTACTAATGAGTTCAATGTTCAATCATAGGCCTACTGGAAGTTTAAAGTAACCAGCAAAATATGAGATGTACACTTTACATGTAGAGCTATTCCCAGAAAACGGCGATCTTCATTAACCAGAATCTGAATTATCCAAGTCCGAAATGTTGAGCTTTGACCATACTCGTATTTCCAAGTTTCAAAGCCTCGTTTGCATGTTTAATAATTTATTCGCAAGCTTATTTATACTCGTTTTATAGAAACCAAGACAAGTCAGCAAAAAATTCACACTAACGTCTCAGAACTGATGATATGATTCCTAATATGGCACACTCAAGAGCCATATTGCACCAAGTTTGTTATGATAAGTATGTAATTAGGTACATGCACCATAAATGCTCGCCTATAAGTTCCCCTAAAAACCGAGTACATGTCCAAAATCATTGACTCGCGCATAAGCCGCCCCCCTAAACATCGAATCCAAACAGTAACCTAACACCAGTGGCGTCGCCAGGGGGAGGCGAAGGTGCGGGCGCCCCCTTCGACATCAGCAGTAAAAGATTTCCATGTGATAGAAATAATTTGCATGAGTTCTGAGCCTTGTAAACTTAGACTTTTAACTTTGATGAGCTAAAAAGTCGCTGCATTCGTAATAATTCGATATACGAATATAACAAAACTTATTCAATAATATGGCAAACGTGAATAAGGCACCTTAGATATAAGTCACCTTCATGTAGTAAATGTAACACATAGTGGCTTTTTAGTCACACAAAAATTACGTATAACTATGCAACTAAATTATGTTAATTGATGTGTCTGATGGATAGATGGATGTTCGAATAGATGGACAGATGATGGCAAAATTTAGGCGGTCCGCCTAGGGTTTTCTAGACCGTCCCTGCCTTCGAAAAATCCTGGCGACGCCCCTGCTTAACACGGCTTTATTCGACATAAACGCAGCTAGATACACCTAGGACAAACGTACATAGAGTAGGTGTAGCATATGCCTAAAGGAATAGGCATGTAATCACGATAGGTTTTACAGCAAGATCACGCTGCTACTCAAAAGCAGAATTTGCTGCCTGTCGTAAGAGATCTAGGCGGCGTGCTAGTAATGACCCGCTTATAAGTCACCCCAGGTTTTTCTCTCATGTTTTCGTCGTTGAATTTGAGACCTAGGCTATACGCGAGTGTGTGCGGTAAACATGTAAAAACATATTTATGTTCAAGTAAAAACATACAATGGATAACTTACTCTCAGCTGATGAATCGCCAGCATTAGGGGTCACCGCAGTCTTTGAATCCGCCGCCGTCTGTGAATCCAAGGCTTCAATAGGAACTACTTCACTGATTGAATCCATTGCCTTAGAAGGACTTGTTGTCATCGATGAATCGTCGTCAATCGGATTATGGAGTTCAAATGCTATGTTCGGGCACATTTCGATTAGAGCTTGAGACTGTGTGGATGGCTCAGGAGGTGGTGGCCCGCCTCCAGTTTTCTTTAATGACTTCTTGTGTATTGAGTGTTCTTTCTTTGCGTCAGCTTTCAGTCGACGGTAAAAGTTCCTGAGTTTTGGTTGTATCAGATGGAGCTTTCGCGGGAAAGTTGTCATTGAACTTGCATGCTATTTCTTTCCAGCACTTGTTCTTCTTTATATTGATTAATGGTGAATTCTGACAATTTTCGATAACAGAGGCTCTTTCTTTAACGAGTTCTATGAGATATTCTTTCTCAAGTGAGGAGTAATTTTCTCTTTTCATCCCACTTTGCACCTCAACTTTAGAGCTACCATTCGCAGCACTACTTGCCATGCTGACAGTCCTTGATTAATGACAACTTCATTCGGAGAGAAAGAATGAAACTGGAAGGCATGTGAATGGTCGAAACAGTAAATGACGTCATGATGACCTATTTTATATCGTCATCGTCTAATCGTCAAGTTCTCAGAAACCGTTTTCGACAGGGTACCCTGTCGACACTTGTGCTACTTAACACAGAGCGTGCAGAAACCCGATTTAGACACTGTTATCTACGTAGCCAACGTGGTCGAGCATTGATCTAAATAATCAGAGTGATTTTCGTAGAAACCCACCCATAATGTATAACAATTCTGTATTTTTGATGGACGTGACATGTTCAATAGGAAACATTCTTCAGTTAAAGATTTGTAGATGGGAAATTATTGTCAAACATGTTTCCTTATATTACCTGAAATTTCCGAGCTTCACTAGTTTTAGCATCGAAGTTATCACCAGTCGCTGGCTATTGTCAGTATACTTATTTACACGTAGTTGCAAACCACCTTACCAAAGGTGGCTAAATGACATACAATTTTGAGTGGACCTAAAAATGAAAAGTCATCGGATTTCGAGCGCCACTCTCACCATTTTTCTATTATCTATGTGAAATAACTGCTGCATGTGGCCCGTTATGTGTCATGTTTCACCCATAACAATAATTCATGTACAGTATTATAACGAATCATGGATCTATTCGTGACACGTCATGACAGTAAACAAGAATTGTGATCAACTAATTACAAGAACAACTGAAATATTGTTGAATACTGAAATACAACTGATCGTCACACGCTAACAAACACACACACACATGCGCGAGAACTACAATTGAGGGGAGATAGATGCGAGAGATAAGGTCAGGTATGGTATGAACTTGAAGGCGACGGATGTCTTCGTGTTGATGAAGCCGAGAGGAGATAATCCAAGGTGACCAGATTTTTTATCCAAAACCGAGACACCTTACAAAGTAGTAAAATGGGTCCATAGGTGTTATCTTCGTTACAAATAATGATAGTTGTTTAAGCAAAAGGCGAATTTTAGGATACCTTGTTGGGTAATATAGTCAAACTCATACAGTGGTAACCCACCGGGCATTCGGATATCCAACGGAATTCCGTATTTTATCCGGCCCCAAATCCGTGCGGATAGTATCGCGGAACCCACGGAGTGTCAAAATAACACCGTGATTAGCTCCGTGCGAACTTAGTTCAATGCTGGCGGATAAACCTACGTATCGCTCAGAGACATCTCACGGATAAGTTACGCAACAATGATGTACCGCCGCGGACATAATACGGTAGTATGAGGAACTAACACGACCATACACGGATAGACTCCTGATGTGTACGAATCACGCTACCACTGGATTTAACTGTATGATGGAACTAAACCATACACTTAATAATTTGAGGATCGTACTGAATGGCAGTCATGTAACTATTTATTTATCACATCTCTGCGCTAACAAAGGGAACTAAGTAACTCAATCTTCATACTCGACAAATACTACTCTGATATGCTGATGGTTGAACAGAAATATTCTTGAAAAATCAGGTCAGGGATATACACTATTTTCAGATTAACAATATGGTGATAATTAACATGCTAGTAATAAAAAAATCGATTTTTACATGAAACGTGTAATTAACACAGTGACATTCACAGTATTAAAACGAAGTAAAAAGAATTAGAAAATATTTAAAATCTTTCATATGACAGTTCACACTATCTTACGGTGATAATTACCATGCTAGAAATCAAGCAGTCGGCTGTTACATGAAACACGTGTAACATTAGGTGACACCTACAGTCTTAAAACGAAGTAAAAGGTATTACAAAATATTTAAAATCTTTCATATGACAGTTGACACTATCATACGGTGATGATTACCGTGCTAGAAATCAAATAGTCGGCTGTTACATGAAACACGTGTAACATTAGGTGACATAGTCTCAAAACGAAGTAGAAAACACCAGTACACCGACAAATAACAACTAGTCTGACTCGTCGCCAGAAGTAGACTTATTAATTATTTCAGTATCGTCACTAGAATCACTAAGAACAACTTGTTGGTCAAATTGGATGATTGCCTCCTGCGATTTCCGGCGGTCCCCACACTTAGACAGGCGCCTACTAAGGCCAGTTACCGCCTTATCGAAATCCAGCTTTGTTTTTTTCATAATGCAACCGAGAATGACGCTGTAAAAGTTAAAGTGTATTAGCGGGAGAAGCCTCTTTTCAATGGACGACCTTCCAGGCCGCTGTATGGTATAGAACTGCAGAACGGAATCTGGACACACCATGTGGCAAATCGTTCGCGCCGCATGAAGACAATCGATATCCTTGGAGGTATTCAGGGTTTCCATGGCACGCTTTAGTATTCTTCGCTCAGGGTACTAAGAACTACTCAGAGGTAATCTAATCCAGAGCAGCCAGGGGCATTCGTATTGATCTTCGTAACGCGTTTCACGCTGTGCCTTTACACAAGACTTAGCAGTACATTACTACTTTTTCTTTTAACAACAAATTCTATCAGTTCAAGCGTTTGCCCATGGGTGTCGCGGCATCTCCTTCCTTCTTACAAAATGTCATGAATGAAATTATAAGCCCTCTACTGGATCAACAGACAATTGTTTGGTGTCATTTAGATGATATCCTTTTGGTGGCGCATAGATCTCGCATTCGCCATTTGTTAAAAACTCTTTTACAACGTCTGCGAGATATAGGCTTTGTAATTTTTGCTTTAAGTTAATGTAGTATGTACTTGTGTGGAAGTAGTCGCGTGCGGCAGCTCTAGCTCAAAGCACTGTACAGAGCGCTGTTTTCTCTGTTTGGGGTTTTTCCTTTGCCAAATACAGCGGGAGGAATAATCGCCAACAGCAAAATGCATTTAACAAAAAAGGAAGTTCTGCAAAAAGGACGTTTCACGAGTGGCACAGTGGCGCGAAAAAGGGGGCCATACTAGACAAAATGACTGGAAGTTGGAGAACCAGCACGAGTCGCGGCAGAAAACTGCTGTGGTGCTAGGAGTTGCGTCTGTAAACCATACACTCGCTGCCTTCTCAGGCAGAAAAATCTGAGAGCAAAATGCATTTAACAAAAAAGGAAGTTCTGCAAAAAGGACGTTCCATGAGTGGCGCAGTGGCTCGAAAAAGGGGGCCATACTAGACAAAAGGAACGTAACATAACCTTGTACATGTTAATCAAAAGGTTGTTGACGCAAGAGCTTCAGAAAAGCTGGAAGACGTTTTTCATGTTTGTTAGCCAATGCGCGTGTGTTATTGACAAAATCATAAAATTGGCCCAGGTAGGAAATTTTTGATACAGGTACAATTTCGCCTTCCTTCCTATTAATTACAAAGCCTATATCTCGCAGACGTTGTAAAAGAGTTTTTAACAAATGGCAAATGCGCGATCTATGCGCCACCAAAAGGATATCATCTAAATGACACCAAACAATTGTCTGTTGATCCCGTAGAGGGCTTATAATTTCATTCATGACATTTTGTAAGAAGGAAGGAGATGCCGCGGCACCCATGGGCAAACGCTTGAACTGATAGAATTTGTTTTTAAAAGAAAAAGTAGTAATGTACTGCGAATGCCCCTGGCTGCTCTGGGCCAGACAAAAGAGAAGTATATGGCGCCAAAAGCCGGCAAATGCATTTTAGGTTTTTGAATGAATTTTGAAATATGCTTATAATATATCAAAAATCGGATCCCACCGTCCGACTTAGGAATAATAAAAGGTTAGCTGATGAAAGGACCTCTTTTCTAAACTTGACATATGATATCGTCTTTGCTAAGATAAATTTCTTGCTGCGTATAATGTGGTTTTTGACCTGTTGAACTGTTTTTGTTGTGAATATAAACTTTGAAACCGTCAGCTTCTTTGGTTTCAATTGCTTGAAGATGAGATGCGGCAAATTGTGCTAAGCGCTTTTTGGCACATGAGATGACTTCGCTGCTAGTCATGAATGAATTTCCTCCCGTGGATTGGCGATAAACTGAAAACTCTCCCTCAATTCTGTCACTCTGCACTTCCCGTAGCAAAACATATTTAAATCCTGAGCTGATCAAAAACTCGAAAAGAGAAATCAATCCGGTCGAAGTCTGCACCAAGGCACGTTTAGTATCATGAGTCAGGCATTTTATACTGTTCCCACCTTGAGAGCCAAAGAGATCGGCAAACTCCTTCAGATTATCCAATTCAAAAGTCTGCACTGATCGATAGGGATCTCTAAGTTTGATGGTTTGGTCTTTAGAAGATACGTTGACAGTTTTCCACCAATTCAACACTTGCTCTATGAAATTTGCAGTATCATTGGCTCCCCTGAGACGCAAAGCTGCAATAACCTTTTCGTTGAGCACCCTCAAGACATGTTTCACGTTTTGAAGCTGAAGTTGTGAAGGATAAACCGATATGTCAATGAAGCTGTCTTAAAGATAGAATTCTTCTCCGACTCGTATAGACTTTTGACATCAGAGAAGTTTCCTTCACACTGACCATCAATCGATAAAATCCGACATTTCTCAGTTATCCAGTTGTTGCGGATACGTTTTAACAGGTGGACAGAATCGTACAGCTGATACCACGACCGGGTTTCATCGAGAGGATGGATAGCACATAAGTCTTCTTTTCTCTTGAAGAGCTTGCAGCACTGCTGGTTTACTTAGTGATTATCAGTTATTGAACCTATCACAGTGCCTCCAGACCTTTCGACCATGGATGCTGCCATCTTGACTTGAGAATGCTGATAGTCAGATGTCATACGATGAACTGGTAAAATCGACAGCATGACACTGTGCAAGGTGAAGACATCTCATCATGATGCAGAGCATCGACGTCGCTTTCTTATTGACATCGTTTTTGGCATTTCCATTGAAGACACCACCCCCGTATGCAACAATGGGTCTTATCTTGACCTCATCTATCATAAGTAGTACCAGTTTCTGCTGCTCAATTGTCATACGACTGAATGTCTTTTCGAGAATCTTATCGATGTCAACTTCAGATATTATAGATTGGATCTTTCGCTGACTAGGAAGAATCAGAAAACTTCGAAGGAAGTCATAGCTGCATTTAGGGTAGCTCTCCACTGCGAAACAATAGTCAGACATAGTGAATGTCTTCTTACAAATCAACTTCAACTGTCTATTGATAAATGTAAGACGCTTATTTCGTTGATCATCTTCAGATTCATCAATGATATTTTCAAATTTAGAGGAAAATACGTCAACAAGGTTTTCTAGAGATAGTTTGAATATCATTGCGTAGTGAAGGGATTCATAAAATTGAGAATAGTATCTCAGTCCATTGTTGGGTTCCAAATATTTACTTATTGGAACTCTGACTCCATCTTTAAAAACAGACATGGTCATTGGAGACGTCAAGGTTGACTTGTTGAAAACAATGCACGACAAAAGACAACAAGCATGGTCATTATTCATTACTACACAGGAAAATTGCTCATTTGTTCGCTGAATAAATGTATTGTGATATCGTGCATGTAACTCCTTTTCAGGAGAAAACTCCAAGAAAGATTGGATTTTGTCATTTTCTTGAAACCAGCGCAGTTGCTTATCTACTTCATTTGTTAATCGTGGTGGTGGTGGCGGTGTTGGCGAGCATGAGGAGGGGACATTAAAAGTGCTCGGCGGAACACTAGGTTTGGTGAATCCTCCAGGCAATCATTGCATGGGACAGTCAGTCGGCCAATGTCTTTCACAAATGTAAAACTTAGATGGATCTTAGGCCAATCGAAGTGTTTGATTCGACGATAAATGTAAATCACTTCGTATTTCGGAGAGCGTGTTAGCACTGAGCAGAGATTCCTTATGGGATTTCTTCTTAGGACATACTTCAATCTCCATACTGCGTCCGGATATCGTAGATAGGGAAATGGAGGACGCTTGTTCCGAAGTTGCACTCTTAATCACAGATGATTCCAGCTTTTCAGCACTTTTTGGTGGTCCAGAACAGGCCAGAGCGAAAAAATTGTCATGTCTTTGAAGCTTTGTACAGTTATGCTCACAGCCACGATGTAGAGAAGACAGGCACTTCGCACACAGTCTCACTAACTAATTAGTTTAACTAATTGGATCACTAGAGGAAAGAGCCTTCGAAGAAAAAGATGCAACTTCACAAATAAGACAATCGCATTTTTCACTGAATTTTGAACGTAGAGGGCGCATGTCTGCCAATCTTGAGAAGTCAAATAAGTCAATTTTTCGAGTAAAATTCCCGGCTTTATAATCAGTTAAAACACGGCGGCAGCTTGAACAAACAGAGACAGGCAGACGATAATCATCTGTGTCGTATCCATGAATAAAATAGTGATTAATCACTTCCGGGTTGGTATCACTGATTCGACGCATGCCCTTGGATTTTCCAAAGCAAAGAAGTCAAACACAGTTTCGGCTCTCATCATGGTTTCTTGCATAATTCGGCATGATCGAGGTCGAGCGAACGTAGCGTTACCAGATTCACAGTCAAAAGAGAAACACTTTGATTAAGAGCCTAGTGCAATTGATTCTCATTCAAATTCAAATGTTTTGAAAGCTTGTGACGCATTGCTGTTGGTGATGTGTGAGAGCAACAAAAGATTAAGCATAGACATCTACAGTGGCGCACTATGACTTGATTGTATGTACAGACAGTAGAAGCATAGATATCCATCCATTTTATCATTCTTTGTTAAGACGACGTGAAAGGTGTCGTAATTCACATTCACTATATCAAATTCTTGATTTCGTAAAAGGAAGCTCGACTTTTAATACTGGAAACTGGAATTTTATCTATCCATCACATGCCTTGCAGAATTCATATTGTAGAATGCCTAACGACACAGATAGATACATACACGACATTTAATTATACGTTAGTATGTTGAGCTGATACTTGATTTTAGCTGAATATTTTGGTGTTAGACTTTGTAGTGAATGCAAAATTGTTCTACAGTACATTGCATGCCTACACAGCACTTGATAGTTGATGATTTTAGTTGATTATATTATTATTAAACTTTGTACTTTTGCTATACCGTAAACTGCCGTAGGACTTTCACGGGGTTGCTGTGTTCAAAGTAGAATAATAAGCGAAATTATATCGTATTGTAAATTTCATTAACCCTTTGAGGGACAAATTATTTTTTCTTGCGAGAAAAAATCTGAAGGAGTGTGACTGAATGCATCAGACCCTAAAGCACCTATTTGCGTCAAAAAATGGCTCTTTGCATAGTCAGGGGCCTATATAATGCATGTTTCCAATTGGCACCATTGTCCCTTCATTAACATATTTTTAGTGCGAAATTACCTAAGTGGTATATATTCTCATCAGTTCCAATGAAAAGACAATCATTTTTGGTTGAATGCAACTCTATCATACAAGCATTGGTACACTTTACATGAACTAAGCTTCACATTTCAAATCATCGACACCGATATCATGAAATTACATTAGAATCGATAGGTCCTAACCGACCTAAGCTTATACGTACATACATTTCCATTCTATAAAATGTAATGGAGTACGGACAGTATTTTAGACATGGAAATCTTTGAAACAGTTTTGGTGGTCGTTCAGACATACAGGGTGAGTAAAAAAAAACGTTATTTACCTTTTGTGGGATATCTATTATAAGTTACAATAAAATGCAACAACAGGCGGTTATGAACATTGAAGAAGCTGCTCCTCACAAGCTGTGGTTACAACAGCGACTCAAACTGAGCACCTTCCTGCTGAATGCAAAGAGAGCATCGTCGAACAAATGAGTCATAGGCCTTCATGCAGGCTGTCAGTTCTCTCGTATTTCTTGGCAGTCGCGCATACACTCGGTCTCTTAACGCTCCCCACAGGAAGAAGTCGCAAACAGTAAGGTCTGGAGAACGGGGTGGCCACTCAACTGGTCCTCTTCGACCAATCCACCGACCCGTCAGATTTTCGTCGAGGATTCTTCGACTTGCGTTGCTGTAGTGGGGAGGGGCTCCATCCTGTTGATAGAATCTGCTCTGGTTTTCGTTTCGTCGCAAGAAGGGAATAACATGCTGTTTCAGAACATTGCAGTACCGATCGCTGTTCATCGTTCGTTCACTGATGTCGTAACTCAGCACTCCAGTATGGTCTATCATGGCCCATACAGTGACAGATCTCCGGTCATGAAGCTTTTCGACGAAAGCTTTAGGGTTCTAAGTGTTCCAGTAGTGCAGATTGTGCTTATTTACAGTTCCATTCACATGAAAGACAGCTTCGTCGGAAAAACTATTCGGAGATGGAATTGAGGATGCTGAAGTGAGGAATTGAGGATCCATTGACAGAATTCGAGACGTCGGTCGTGATCGTCATCTGAGAGTTCCTGGACGAAGGTTGGCTTATAGGGATGATACTTTTCTTATGAAGACAGCGAACGACGCTACTTTGCGAGACTCCAAGCGTGTTGCTTATGCGACGCGTAGAAACGTTTGGGTCATCTTCAATTATCGGCTTGATGGAGGTAAAGATATCGTCACCTGTAGCCGTCACTGGACGACCACTTCCTTTTTCACGCTTATTCATATCCCCATACGTAAGGAATTTCTTCATCCAACGATGAACTGTCGGTGGAGGCGGGGCTTCCTCATGAAATTCATCCATGTATTTTCTCCTTGCTTCGGACACATTGTTGAATGTAACCGCCCATGCAACAAGCCTTGCCTTCCTTTCCATCATAGTTTGGCATGAATGAAGCACTAAATGAATACTTGTACATACACTTGTATAAACTATGTACAGAAGCCATTCGTTCGATGATATGAATTCGAATTTTTTGAACTTAGAGCATTGATTTGGTGCTTGGATATGGAAAATAAAACCATAGAAATTCAATCAGTCAACTTGAGAAAGAAATCAGAATGACAATTCAGATAGATTTTTCACAAACTTCAAATAACGTTTTTTTTTACTCACCCTGTACTCTGACGTTGCACTTTTCACAACGAAGGCGTGAGAAACCACTTTTACAATTATAGCACCTTCCTTTGTTGCTGTCATGCACAAGAAAATGTCTCACACCATCTTTTTGCATATTTGGATCTGGTTTTTCAGTGAAAGATCTGCGCTTCTTGTAGGAGTCTTCTTTTTCATCTGAACAGTTCGTATCCAAAGAAGGGTGTCCTCTTTTTCGCTGTATCGCAGTTTTCCGCAAGGATCGAGATACATACATTGAAAATTCCATAAAGCTTGGAATTTCATTCGGATGTATTCCTAATTTCTCACCGTGTCTCCTCATCATAAACCAACTATTTACTTGACAGACACTGATCAGATAATAGACAATGCGCATATATGTCTTGCGACTTTTATAATCGATTTCGTACAAACTTTTCATCGTGTCATGAAGGTCAACGCCTCCCATATTGATATTGTAGATTTTCACAATCGCAGGGCGGGTGACATCAATAACCGATTTAGTCTTTCCGTCAAAACGTCTACATGTATCAGGGGGCTATGTATCAAAGCGACAAAATTCGATATCATCGTAACGGAGCGCCTGTCCATCCACTTAACCACACAAGTTCCACTATTAGCGTCAACCACCAGCTCGGACTCTCCACGGTCCATTTCACGATCTGCTTTCAAAGGGCAGTTTCGAAGCCTGTTTGTATTGACAGTTCCCAGCATCATACCACGCTGTTTCAAACGATGTATCAGTGGCAAGGAAGTGTAAAATCGATCACGCACTAATAAGAATTTCTCTTCATTGTCAGTGGGCAATGAATCAGTCAAATGCAAGACGACATCAGCTGTGAATCCTAGAGAATCAGACGACTTCTCTAATTTTTCACCATAAATGTGAAAGTCATGCACTATCCCACTTTTATCACATCTTGCGATTACTTTGTAACCAAATCGAATCGGTTTACTGGGAAGGTATTGTTTGATGTTACATTTGCTCTTATCATCTGTTCATCGATGCATTGAGTTCCTTCATTTTCAATTTTTCGACAGTTATGACGAATATGATCGACCAGGGGACGTACTTTGAACAAGGCATCATGTTGTGGATCATCTCTTGTCTTCATTTCAGTATTATCGTTCAGATGAAAAAATCGCTTGATTTTTTCAAACCGCTTCAATCCCATGACATCTTCAATTTCGCTGCAACGGGTGTTAATGTTCCAGTACAAGCGGTAATTTGGGAATTTTATTATACCCATCAATATCAGCAGTCCCAAAAAATGTCTCATTTCTTGAACTGACCCCACGAGCAAAAATATATCCATTAGTGATCGAATCTATAACCATTACGGATAATTATATCTGGATATCCACGGACAATACGGATAGTTATAGGCTGTACTCGTAATCGAGAAACGCACTCCCTTGAAAACAGGCCTGTTTTAAACTCTATGAAGAAGGGTCTGGACCCGAAACGTCGAGTAAAAGCTAGTTTTTTCTTTACTATTTTAACTAACGGATTTGCAGAAATTCAAGGGAGTGCGTTTCTCGATTACGAGTACAACCTATAATCATGATCCTCCCATTTGCTGCCATCACTTAATACGGATAGTACAAAAATTATCCGGGAAATAGATACAGTTTAGATATTTGGTCGATATCGATGGATAACCCCTGGACATCGCATAGATAGCTATAGATATCCAGATTTATCTAACGTACATACGTATGATATCTGCTTTCGATATTGGACAGATATCTAATAGCGATAATCAGTACTCGAATTTGGATACCCATTGGTTATATTTCTATGCCCCTGGACATCGCATAGATATCCCAGATTTATCTAACGTATATACGTCTGATATCTGCTTTCGATATTTGACAGTTATCTAATGAGGATAATTAGCGGCACTCGAATTTGGATACCCATTTGTTATATTTTAATGACCCTTTCGGTCTCTAACGAATAACCATCTGATATTTGACATCCATCTAAGTAATATGCGCAGAATTGGGCCTATACGACATATCAAAACGGATGAAATCATCACTTTTCTATGTACAATGGATACCTCTTATCAAAAGCTTATCGTTCCCGAACAAAATGCGACATCGATAAGACAAAGAAATATTTTCGCTGTATATTACAACCAGGAGAACAAAACAGTACAAAATTCACGCAAAATATACAGACGTATACTTTTGATAACTTAAATTTCAGTAAAGATGTATAAAAGAGAAACCAGAGGTAGGCAGACAATGTAAAAATAACGAACTGAAATCAATACCATAAACCGCAATGCAGTTACATAAATAGCACCACATGTTAGTCAGATAGAATAAAGCCAAATCAGTAAATTGATGACGAAACTAAAATTCTGTATTGAATATTTATCGTTTATTACTTTTACATACTTTTACTACACTCTACCGCCAATTACGAGACTAGATCACAGGAGTATTATTGATTCTGATACTTGTGCGACATAACAGTCTTTATAGGTTGATGGCTTGCATCATGACATTAAAGTCATTTTTTCTAACCAACAGTTTGGTAGAAAAAAACCAAGTAAAAAACACCAGATTAACATCGAACGTTTGAAATACATGAAAATCTGTGGCTAAAGTTGCAACTTCAGATTAAATCTTTGTGTGAAAACCAGTCACAAAGTAAGAATTTGACAATTACAAAATAATGGCTATTACATAGGGGAGAGCGGGGCTTGTTGGAACAAATATTTATTTTTTCAAATAAATCAGACATCAGAATCTTCCGCCATTTGGGGGATTTCCGCCAAAATGGGGTTCGAAATGATGATTCTCGAGATTCGTTCAAAAATGCCTTAAAAATTTTTGGGGTTGGGGGGGGGTGGGTCATACACTTTTTGCAGGAATAAATAAATGAAATGTAGAGGATTTTTTGTCTTGATCAGGGTATCAAGTCACAATGTAAACTATCTTATCACTGAAAATGATCGAACCAGCTGTTAAGTTATAAGCAAGTTGTATATCAAGTTATAATAAGTTCATGTCAATATATTGCTATTATATATATATATATATATTCCTTTATATATATGATAATTGTAATTATAGTTTGTTGTAGTATAGTCACAATTTCAGCATTTCAGTTAAAAAATTGTCAGTCTCCGTTCGAAGGTCAGTACATACCATGTTTTGGCGACTTAGTTGAGCTTTTTGCAACTTGAATAAGCACAATGAAACCAATAATTGAATAAGCACAAATACCCAGGACTTAGTGCAATGTCCAAGGCGGCACTCTCCCCCACCCAGAAATGAAACGTTCATGCAACGTTCGGATGAGGTTCAGTTTTGAAGTTCGACTAATTGAATATGAACGTTCATTTGTTTACTGTATTCGTTGTTTTCTGTGCCACTTTCAAACGTTCGATATTGGTTCATGAAAGAACGTCTGTGACTCGTTCAAGTATGAACTAAACCTGAACGTTTGTAAAAGGCTTCAATGATGACTTTGAGCGAACGTTCGAATGTCTACTAAATTCGATTTAATTTCGTTCAGGATATGACTCAGAAACTACTTCTACCTATCGATTAGTCAGCTAGATGCATATTGATCATTTTGAACTTATTGTCACAGAACATTGGCATTAAGGTTCAGAAATATGCATTTCGAACAGTTTCCAATTTCTCATGTGAAATTCCGCTTAAACAGAATTGACAACAAAAAAGAAACATGATTTGAGATGTGATTTCATATTGAAAAAACAAAAAATTACAAATGTGTGATATTGATTCAGTGATAATAGGCTACCACTGAAATGAGAACAAGCCAGATGTGGGAACCACACATAACTTTTGCGAACTGACCCCAAAACTAGGGACCAACACCCAGATGAACACTTTCATTCATTTCATTTCAAAAAAAAAGAAATCTGAGAATGAAAAATTAATTTGAAATTATTACATAGGCCCTACGCATTCAAAGCCAAGTAAGCAGGTGTGAACCAACCCCGAATGCTGCGAACTACCTAAATCTGAAGGAGTAAGGAAAATGTATTTCTTTAGATAAAATTTGATGTGGATCAGTGAAGAAATGGCATACAATCCGTCAATTTTCAGACTCATGAGTCAGTTAAAAAATAATTCAACGTAGCAAAGTGCGTCAAGGTAACAAAGTTAAAAAAAACAAGCTAATGACTAGTTAATTTTCAATAGATACAAAATATGATTTAAAAGAAAATTTTTATATCCTAAAATGTCAAAAAATTTTAAAAAAATGCTTACTAGAAGGACAAACAACACTTCTCCTCTCCTCATGTGTATTGAATTGGCGAGTAAGTCGTTCTGTTCAAAATGATTTTTATCACTTATATATTGAAAAGATCCTATTCCATTCAGATGATAAGAGGACAGGTCTGTTTCCAATCAAAATACCAGATCTAGCTAACACAGCGGGATTACGCTATCTAAAATCTACCAGGTGTGTAAGAGAATTAATATTAGTTCCTTAAGCTAAAACGTGAAATAAAATTCTACAAAATATGCATACAAATTATTTGACTATTTTTAATGAGGTCATCAACAGGAACTTGGTCAGGACGATCGCGTTTCGACTGCTTCATCCTGGACGCTCAAACCCGACCAAGCGCGGTCCTGTACATTTAAGATGCACAGCCTCAAAAGTTATATTTATAATAGAGAAATATTAGCATCTATCAAAAAAAAAGAATCACTGTTGACTGAAATGTACCTCAGGCATTTGAAAGAAGGACAGAGTCCAGCCAGTAGAGGTGAAGAGGCGGGGACATAATCCACCTTCAACTCAAGACGTGTTGCAAAAACAATTCAACGTAGCAAAGTGCGTCAAGGTAACAAAGTTAAAAAAAACAAGCTAATGACTAGTTAATTTTCAATAGGTACAAAATATGATTTAAAAGAAAATTTTTATATCCTAAAATGTCTAGAGATTTTAAAAATACTTACTAGAAGGACAAACAACGCTTCTCCTCTCCTCATGTGTAATGAATTGGCGAGTAAGTCGTTCTGTTCAAAATTATGTTTGTCACTTATATATTGAAAAGATCTATTTAACAGTCTGTTCATTCAGATTATAAGAGGACAGGTCTGTTTCCAATCAAAATACCAGATCTAGCTAACACAGAGGGATTACACTATCTAAAATCTACCAGGTGTGTAAAGAGAATTAATGTTACAGTAGTTCCTTAAGCTAAAACGTGAAATAGAATTCACCCACCAATTAACACTCATTAATTTAATTTTGAATACGCATAAGATGGATCTTAGTATATGATGATACTTGTAGATCATGCGGCTCGTTAGCAAAAGCTGTGGGTGGCTCTCACTTCTGGCTAGTTCTCATTTCAGTGGCTACCACATAAAAGCGACGTTAAAAAAACGAGAATTAATATTACAGTAGTTCCTTAAGCTAAAACGTGAAATAGAATTCACCCACCAATTAACACTCATTAATTTAATTTTGAATACGCATAAGATGGATCTTAGTATATGATGATACTTGTAGATCATGCGGCTCGTTAGCAAAAGCTGTGGGTGGCTCTCACTTCTGGCTAGTTCTCATTTCAGTGGCTACCACATAAAAGCGACGTTAAAAGAAGGCCATTAATCGCTGAGGGCACGCACAATGTCACTGTCATCACTTTGTGATGGATTTGGGGACTTTCTTTCCATCGTCTGTCTATGCTGAATGGCAACCTTGCGGTTTAATGACTTCAGGCAATTTGATATCCCAGTGCAAATGTTTGTCTGTGGCAGTTGCGTAGGAGAGGGTGGGGAGAAATGGACCACCGATTTTTCAAACCTACTTTTTTGATTCTAGCGGACATATTTCAAAAGACATTTTCATCAAATTCAACATGAGTGTTCCTAAGGGTGTCATTGGCATGTAGTATGATTCTAGTCACTATTCATCAATTACACTTCCCACAACATTTCATTTAGTCAAGTGTTGCGAGGTGGGGAGAAATGGCCATAGGGGCAGGAGAAATGGACCACCATGGTGGGGAGAAATGGACCACCATGGTGGGGAGAAATGGACCATGTAGAAGAAATGTTTATTCATTAAAGTATAAGCTAATTTTGATACAATTATCCTCTGGCTTTACCTATAAAAACATTATCTGGGGTCAAAAGGAGGTTTGTTAGAGGCTAGTTGTATCAAAATTAGCTTATACTTTAATGAATAAACATTTCTTCTACATGGTCCATTTCTCCCCACCATGGTCAAGCTGTAAAAATTTGACGTCTTGCCTTATATAATGCAGTAGGCTATGACCTGCACCATAAGCTAGGGTTTGAATACAAAACAAACGTGAAATATAAAGAAAACAGATGTAGGCTATTTCTCATAAAAACCGAATTTCATTAGGCTCTATGTAAAGGTCGACTTATAGAAATAATAGGCTATAAGAGCAGAAAAAAAATCATGCGATAGCAAATTACTGTTGGCTCATTATCATTGAGCAAAAAGGCCCACTAACGAATAGGCCTACAAACTTGCAAAAATCCATGACTAGACTGCTGCAGGCGAATATAATTACCGGAAAATGATTGGATCATGATTTGACTTAACAAAATTGGCTTACCTCTGCCGCAAGATTACAGAGATTCTCTAAAAACACTCAGCAAAAACAAAAAAAATAGAAGCTTGAACAAATAAAATGAAATCCATTCATTCTGTCACAAACATTACTCTACATACATGTACATTGCAATCGGGAAATACACAAATTATACGCATGTAATCTCAATTACTTATAAATGCAAATCTCAAAAATACAAATCCATAAAAGCGTCAATTACCTTACTAACAAGGCGCTGAGGTCCTCCTGAGATGAGAAAGTGTCCAGCTTTGTTCGGGAGGTTCTAAACACCTTCTCTGACCTCGTCAGCTTTAACAAAATATCCGACGAAGAAACCTTTGCAATGTCTCTGACTTGGGGTCTGATGAAGCCATCGTGTTTCTCACTTTTCCGTACGAATTCAATTTCTACATCAAAGTCATCAACGTCGACATCATCAGCTGGGCCTATCAACTTTCTGACGATGCCCACGCAATATACGACAACCTTTCTTCCACTGAAGACACAAAGAACAAAGTCATCTGGTTTCGGATCAACAACACCATCCAGAATGAGAGGAAGAGTAGGTGCACGATCAGTCTCTGAATTGCTGCCTTCACTGCTGCTCTCATCATTGCTGTCATAGCAGAGTATCGGTGGCGGCACTTTGCACCTCTTGCTTGGTTTCTTTGTTTCGTCAGTCTGCTTCCTCTTCCTCTCTTCAGCTTCTCGCTTCTGCATTTCAGGAGATGCCGTAGCAATGATGGAATATTGCTTCTTGTGCTTGTGTTTCTTCTCGCCGGATTGGGAAGCACCTTTGGGTACACCTTTGAAAACTTGTGGGGTGGTCTGTAGTTTAACTAGCTAAGATTGTACGTGTATTACTACAGTATTTATCAAGCGAAATTAAAACATCATGTGCAAGTAGGTTGCAGCGCAGGATAGCATCTCTATTGAAATTGATCAACATTTCATGTAGGCCTTGGACTTGTATGTAAATGTCCGATCAAACATCCTCGTTTAGACTGAATTGAGAAGACACTGAGTAACTCTATTTCAATACTACTTATTAACTCTACAAGAAATTCATAAACGTAACATATAAAAGTAGTTATCAATCATCATGAAAGGCTATAATGATAATTAAAGCACTCATTAGTGATATATTGAGTGTATGGGGACCAAAAAAGTTAGTGGTTCGATCTCAATATGGTAATTTATTTATCTAAATTTACCTGGGTTCCTTATTATGGGTAGGCATAAAGCAATAAACGACGCGGGTGAAACTCAACTGAAGATTTTTTACGAAGATAGTTATACAAATAGCATAATTAAGAAGAAATCGAATCAATACGCTAATTTTTGCACTCTTGACAGATACACACCATCATGTAATATTGTGTTTTGTTAGCCTTTCATAATAGCTGTAGGAGACGGAGCTCGTCCGCTCACGTGGGAGAACACGCGTATCGATACTGGAAACGATTTTTGTATTGTGTGCATTTAAAAGGAGATGACAACCAGTTGTTGCGCAGTCAGTTCATATAAACAAATAATATTCAGTTCTAAATAATTACAATTAGATGCATAGAACACAGAACATTACATCCCTCCCTACCTTAGAGTCAAAAGTCATTTTCACGGAGCGAGGGAGTTCAAAAGAAGATAGCACAAATAAAAGTTTTCGCTTCAGTATAGTACATTAGTAGTTTTCAGTGTTTTTGCCGTTGTGTGAATGTTTTATGTGTTAGTGTAGTTCGGTCTTACAAAGAAGTCTGGCTCTTTTCGGGCGCGGTTTGACCTTCTTATCATCACATCGTTTTGGCCTGATGTTGAGCATTCGTCATCTGTGTTGTAGTCAGGTATGATACTATCTTTTGGATTTATGCTGTCGTCATCGTTGTTATCATCGACGTTGCTCGAAGCTGTGTTGCTTGATGTTGTGACTGGTCACCTCACCTTTTTAAAGTGGGATACATTTCTCGTTATTTTGTGGCCATTAGCGCTTTCTGCTGTTATCATGGACCCTTTTCTTGCAGTGACCGTTAATATTTCGGGTTTATAATATGGCGTTGTTTTGTTTTCTTTCGGTTGGTGTACCAAGACTGTTGCCTACACATTTGTCAGATGGTTTCGCGTTTCTTCTTCCATCGGCGTACTGCTTCATCTTTTCCTTTTGTCTCGAGTCGTTGGATCTTATTCTCAGGTCATTTGAGACACGCGTTTCTTGCGAGGGTGAATTGAATTCTGGAAGTTTCGTTCTCATGGGACCGTTAAATATTGCTTCTGCAGAGCTGATTCCAGTTGTGCAATGTGGCGTTGCTGGATAGTTTCGTAAAAATTTGTTGAGTCCTTGCCTCCATGACTTTCCTTCGATTTGCGATGTTTGCATTACCTATTTCAGTGGAGCCATAAATCTTTCTGCAAATGCATTGGCCTGTGGCCACAGCGGTGTTATCTTCCTGTGCTTGAAACCAATATTGTCTGCGAACAGTCGGAATTCTCGCGAGTTAAAAAGGGGACCATTATCTGTCTTGACTGTGCAAGGGATTCCATATCTCGCGAAAATTGTATCAAGAATTGGTATAACTGTGTTTGAACTAGTCGAATTGCAGGCTTCTACTTCGATGAATCTTGAGTACGAATCAATGACCACGATAAGATATTTCCCACATGGGAAAGACATTATAAGTGGTTCCGAGGCGTGTTGAGGAACTGTAGATAGACAAGCTAGGCATGAGTTTATTGACTTTTCTACTTCTCGATCAATGTGAGGGAACCATATTTTTTCACGTAGAAGTTTCTTGGTCTTAATTCACCCTTGATGACCTTCATGTGCTATGTTAATGGTTTGTCCTTGCTATGTGCGTGGAATTACCAATTTCGTGCCTTTCAGCAAAACTTGATCGTCTTCGTCGAATGAAATCTCTGATCGGATGTTTTTGAAGATTTGGAATTCCGCTGAATCGATCATTTCGTTTGGATGCCATGATTTTGTTTTAAGAGCGTTTTTAAGATCACAAATTGAAGAGCTTGATCATTCTTCGTCTCTCTGCTTATATCTTAGATTGACATAGATTTAGGAACGGTATGATTTATTGAGAACTGTATATATTCATCTGCAATTTTGGCTTCATGTGGGGTTCAAGAGTTGTGTGCGTCTATCGGATGTCGACTGAGGTAATCTGCTGGGTTTTCTTCGCCAGGCTTATATTTCAATGTGAAGTCATATCCTTGTAATCGGATGTTCCATCTTTCAATGCGTGCGTTAGTTCTCGACGTAGGGTTATTGTAGATGCCTTCTAGAGGTCTATGGTCCGAGATTACCGTGAAGTGTTTCCCAGTCAGATAAAAGTGAAATCGTTCGCATGCATAAACAACGCTTAGTGCCTCGCGTTCTGTTTGGGAGTATCTTGACTCAGTGTCGCTGAGGGTACGACTTGCATGTGCGATTGTCTGAACTTCATTTTTCTCGTTTCGTTGGGTCAGGGTTGCACCAACTCCAAAAGGACTGGCATCAACAACAACTTCAGTATGTAGATCAGGATTGAAATATTTCATAACGTTATTGTCGGTTATGGGTTTTTTTAGAGTTTCGAACGCATCTTGATGAGTATCAGTCCACTGCCACTGATTACCTTTCCGAGTAAGGTCGCGAAGTGGTTTGGTTAAGGTAGCATAGTTGCCTGTAAATCTAGAGACGTAGTTAGTCATACCTAGAAAACTTCGGATCTCTTTTACATTGTTTGGGGCAGGCACTTTTTCAACTGCAGTAACTTTTTCTGTATGTGGACTTACACCATTTTTGCCAAATTGAATCCCATAAAAGGTAATAGTATCCTTGTTAAATTCGCATTTACCACGATTGAGCGTCAAATTTTATTTTCTTTCAACCGTTTGAAGACTTTTCTGAGAGTCTCATCGTGCTCTGCTTGCGACTTTCCATAAATCAGAATGTCGTCGCTGGTATTAAGGCAGTTTGGAATATCCATGAAAATTTCAGCTATTTGGTTTTGGAATAATTCTGCTGCGCTATTAATACCGAAGCTGAGACGTTTATATCGGCGTAGTCCGATGTGGGTTGAAAAAGTAGTTATTTTTCGGGATTCTTCGCTGAGTTCGATCTGGTGATATCCAGAATTTGAGTCTAACTTGCTAAAAACAGTTGTGCAGTTTAGACTAATCAGAATTTCGTCGATTCTTGGCATCGGATGCCTCGTCCGATTTATGGCCTGATTTGGGGCTCGCATGTCGCCACATATGCGAATTTCATTAGGTGCCCTAGGTTTTGGTACTACCACGATCGGCGATACCCAGGGAGTAAGTCCTACCTTTTCTATAATGTCTAGCTTTTCGAGTCGTGACAATTCATCCTCAACCTTCTTGCGCAAGTGAAATGGTATGCGTCTGTGTCGCTGTGTGTGTGTCGGTACAGATGGATCGATGTGTAGTTTAACTTTTACGTTACTCAATTTGCCTATGCCTTGAAACAGACAGTCAAATTCTTTACACAACTGATCACATGAATTTTTTGATTCAGAACTTTCAGAAACATCGTTCAAAAATGTAAATTTTACAATCTCTAACTGCTCAGATGCGTCACTACTCAGAATATTTTCAAATTTGGCATCTGGATGAGACTTTACAACATGTATCCATATATCAACAGAATTACCATTGTACGAAATCGTTGAAAAAAAATTTCCAATTATTGTTAGAGGCGTACTACACCCATATCTGTATATGGTGGCAGTAGCAGGGGTTAAAGAAACATTAAACGATTCGTACAAGGTATCAGAGATAAGATTCACGGAAGCACCTGTATCAACAAAAAATGGCACAGATTTGCCAAGAAGCAAAGCTTTTACGATAGTTCTTTACCTATCTGATTTCACACCGAACATCCATATCCATTTTCCATGTCGATCAACCTTAATTTGATCCTTTGCTGTTGTCGTCTACAAAGAAAGTTGAAGAATTATAATACAAATCAACTAGTATATGATGAGGGATATTATGACGGAATCTGTGATATTACATACTGATGATTATTAAATAATTCACTTACCGCATCACTAGTTCCATAACTTAGCTTCTTCTTATTATTTGCTGTTGTCGTCTGCAAAGAAAGTTAAAGATAGGTACAAATCAACTAGTATATGATGACGGATATTAGACGATATTTTGATACAATTTGATATCTAAGTACAAAACGTGTTTGTCAATTAGTTTTGTTTACATTTCTTACTTATCTGCATGTCGATCTTCAGTCAAAACGGTTGTGGTCTCAAAATATTTTGAATGGCCACCAAAACGCATTTAGATGCAAGTTGAGCAACTCAATGAAAAATCTACATTCGGTCAGTTGAAAAGATACAGTGAAAAGTTTCTCGAGTTGCCGTAATCATCAAAAAAGAATATGAATACATCAGTTTTTTAAATTTTGACTACAAGCTTACCGATAGTTGTTGTACAAGTGCGCTCCCGGCATTCGCTGGGCTGGATGTTGTTGCCTGATAGTTTTGGCGAGCGATGCTCGGTCGTTGGGCTAGTCGGTCGTTGAGAGTGGCTTGTTCATCTACCGTTAGGTTTTCCTTTGCCTGTTGAAAAATGAATTTTAAGACTTTAGCAGATAGCCTATATCTACGAATGTTTTTTTTCGCAGAGATGTATCAGATAGTTCGCAGCGATTCTTTAATGACTTCTTTATCTTGATTACTTGATTGCTTTTTTGTTTAATAATATGCATTGGAATCCCAGAGTCTGGTGTTGTCTTCAGTATTACGACATCGTTATCGGATCTGTTGCAAAATTTGTTGCGTGAAGGTAAAAAATCCCGGTATTAGGTTTATTTTCTGGATATTCTGGACATTTTGGGATTTTTAGTCATACAAACAATTAGACACAACAAAAACCACTCAATAGCTATGGCTAAACACATTTGAACCCCGTTGAAAATCCAACTGGCACCATGCAAACATTTTGCACCGGCATCATGTTGACATTTGTGTCCGCCGATCATGATGGCATGATGCCGGCATCATCAAGCTGAATATAAGCCGCTGATATGCCACTTCCATGCTGATCATTGCTAGGCCTATGCGCAAATATTAAAATGTAATAAATAATTTTAGAAAGTTTACATCTGTTTTCAAAAACATATAAAATGCACCAGGTCTCGATGATTCACTCGGCATACCGTAATCGTGTAATGGAATGAAAAACACATGAATTATAAGGTGTACCAAGTGGGTCACTTAAAGTTCGAACATTTTACTTTTTTGATAACAGATCAAGATTTTCTAAAATGATTTATTACCTTGTGATTACCCATCTGGAAGCATATTATTGACTGTTCATGCAAAATATCAGTTACTATATATAATCACATAATTATATGATTAATCTTTGATAAAGATTACAGAAAATGCTTCCTTGTTTCATTGTCGACAGAGATACAGTACAAAATCAATCACTTTCATCACTAATAATTCGCCGGGATTTTCGCGGGGTTCTTTCGACGGTTTTCTTTCGACGATCGTTGCTAACTTTTAGGCAGGTACGGACATTTTGTCGAACAGAAACCAAAGGTTCACCAGAAAATAAGTTATTTAAGTGCACGGAATCTGAAATACAAAGAGAAACTGAGTTAGACTATGACATTACACTATTTTACATTATATATTGTTTACTCATCGATTCCATGTTTTAAAAATCAACCTGATCATTAAAACACCGTATCAATCAGCATTCTTAAATAACCTTAAATTGCCCAAGCCTACTAGAATAGTGAATAGTGAATATTTTTTGTCCATAAGGTGAGCTTAGGCATCAGATAGATCCATTTTGCAAAATAAGCTTTGGAACACATAGATATCAGTTTGGGTCATATATGACCCAATGGACACATCTGGAAGTTTGGGTCATTCATTTCGTATATCGAGTGATGATCAATGATTCACTGTCATAGCAGCAAATATGCATTATTTTGTAATATAAGTTACTACATAATCATAAATAATGAAAATTAAAGAATGGTATAAATTAAAAAATAATAACAAAATTCAAAAAATAGTAATAAATACTAATATCGTAAAAAAGCAAAATTCTTTAGAAAACATTGCTAGTAGTATCCCGTGATTCATTCAAAATACCAGAAATAGCCCTATTCCAATAATGATGACATTTATTATCCAACACACATGAGTTCGAAAACATGTGATTAGCGGTATTTTCAGAAGAACATCGATCAAATCACGTTGTGAAAAATCTTATAGCAGTTGCTTTGATCGTTCTTGCCAATACAAAGATGTACATTGCATTTTTCACACCATGTGAATGTTTTCTTTTCGCAATTTGGATTTTTGCATCGGCCCCTAGTCTTGCTGGTAGGCCAATGGTCCATTCTATCAAGCCGAATGGCTGGAGGAGCAAGACAGACTTGCGGCCCTCCTCGTCTACGCTTTCTTGCTTGTAGCTCGTCAATATGTGTATCATGACTTCTACGCTTGGATCTTTGGCCAGACTTGATGAGGCTATCTGCAACTTCAGCGCTGAAGTTGTACAGAGAAAGTCTCTTCGATTTCGATTCTTGAAGCAAATCCATCTCTCTATAATACAATATCCAAGAATTTACGAAAATTGCATCGAGAAAGTAAAGAAAAATTCTGATGTAGTGGCGAGAAACACTGCATACCAGAGCGATAGAGTGCGATATACCGGTTGAATTCATCCACGTAACCCATGTGTTCATTGTATTCTGCGATGACAGCTGGACACTGAATATCGATGTTCTCACCGTGACGTCGATCAAACCTGCGACTTTGTCCGACCGGCTGAGATCCAACATAGTTGCTCAACAAAACAACTGGCTTATTGTCATTCCATAACACCGAACTGTAGGTAATCCCATCGCAAAGTGACTGGCGTTCAATAATTGCTCCTCTTTCCATTCGTCTGACATAATGAGCAGAAGGAAATGTCAAGTTCTTTGCGCGATTTTGACGAAGAGTACCGATGGAGAATATACCTTTCTTCGCCAATGCGACTTGGAGATCTGGAGAATTGAACCAGTTGTCGAAGAACACAACAGAATTCTCGTTTTCAGGAATAATGGACGACAGGCGCATCACTACCTCGCCACTCTTTCCAATTGATGGAACAGTTGAAGTCGTCGTTTCGTTTGACTTTCCAGAGTAGAATTCAACGTTATGAACGAGTCCCATTTTGCTACACATGGCGTATACTTTGTATCCCCACTTTTTTGGCTTTTTTGGTAGATATTGACGTAGTCGTGACTTTTTCCCTTTGTAAGGTATCAACTGTTCGTCGATGGAGAACTTTCCATTCATAGGCAACTCATTGCACACAGAATTGAATTGATCAATAATCACCTGGAACTTGAAAGTCTTGGGAGAATCAGGTGTTTGGGTATCATTGTGGACGAAATGAAGGAAGCGTTTTATTTCTTCCCATCTATTTCTGGACATGTGATCTGCGACATGTGGCACTCGGGTTCTCGCCATCCAATATTGTCTTACATGCGGGAGTTTGATCAGTGACATCCACTTGGTAACTCCTAGCCAAATGCGAAGTTGATATGGGGTCAAGGAAAAGGTAGAGTTCGCGTCCTTCTGATGTGCATAGAGCGACGATTGATCACATATCAACCGAAGAAAATAATCCGTGAAATAATCAAGAACATATTCGATTGGACTCCGTACATTTGTAGGTACGTATTTCTCTCCTAACCATTCTCTTTGACTCAGTCTAGACTGTCTATTCCGCCAACGCCATTCGTGGATCGTTTCGCTTTCACTGTTGTCAACATCGTCACTATTTGACGAGTTTTCACTATCAGTGTCAGGTTCAGAACTGGCGTTATCAGTCTCATGGTCACTAGATGACTCCTCTTCAGAGTCGCTAAAATCTTCGGTAACAACCACGCGTCGATGTCGAGGTCTGAAATCGTACACTTGACGGTTAGGATAACGAAGAAGCACATCGCTTGATGGATTCCTTGATGTCGAAGGCGTAACATGACCCGCAGACAAATTGTCATCCGAAGCATGGACAGGCTCAGAGTCAATAAAAACAGCTGGTAAGTCACGATCAGTAGACGAATGGTCAGTCGAAGCATGGACAGGCGCAGAGTCAATAGGAACAGCTGGTAAGTCACGATCAGTAGACGAATGGTCAGTCGAAGCATGGACAGGCTCAGAGTCAATAGGAACAGCTGGTAAGTCACGATCAGTAGACGAATGGTCAGTCGAAGCATGGACAGGCGCAGAGTCAATAGGAACAGCTGGTAAGTCACGATCAGTAGACGAATGGTCAGCCGAAGCATGGACAGGCGCAGAGTCAATAGGAACAGCTGGTAAGTCACGATCAGTAGACGAATGGTCAGTCGAAGCATGGACAGGCGCAGAGTCAATAGGAACAGCTGGTAAGTCACGATCAGTAGACGAATGGTCAGCCGAAGCATGGACAGGCGCAGAGTCAATAGGAACAGCTGGTAAGTCACGATCAGTAGACGAATGGTCAGTCGAAGCATGGACAGGCTCAGAGTCAATAGGAACCGCTGGTAAGTCACGATCAGTAGACGAATGGTCAGTCGAAGCATGGACAGGCTCAGAGTCAATAGGAACAGCTGGTAAGTCACGATCAGTAGACGAATGGTCAGCCGAAGCATGGACAGGCTCAGAGTCAATAAAAACAGCTGGTAAGTCACGATCAGTAGACGAATGGTCAGTCGAAGCATGGACAGGCTCAGAGTCAATAAAAACAGCTGGTAAGTCACGATCAGTAGACGAATGGTCAGCCGAAGCATGGACAGGCGCAGAGTCAATAGGAACCGCTGGTAAGTCACGATCAGTAGACGAATGGTCAGTCGAAGCATGGGCAGGCGCAGAGTCAATAGGAACAGCTGGTAAGTCACGATCAGTAGACGAATGGTCAGTCGAAGCATGGACAGTCTCAGAGTCAATAGGAACCGCTGGTAAGTCACGATCAGTAGACGAATGGTCAGTCGAAGCATGGACAGGCGCAGAGTCAATAGGAACAGCTGGTAAGTCACGATCAGTAGACGAATGGTCAGTCGAAGCATGGACAGGCGCAGAGTCAATAGGAACAGCTGGTAAGTCACGATCAGTAGACGAATGGTCAGCCGAAGCATGGACAGGCGCAGAGTCAATAGGAACAGCTGGTAAGTCACGATCAGTAGACGAATGGTCAGTCGAAGCATGGACAGGCGCAGAGTCAATAGGAACAGCTGGTAAGTCACGATCAGTAGACGAATGGTCAGTCGAAGCATGGACAGGCGCAGAGTCAATAGGAACAGCTGGTAAGTCACGATCAGTAGACGAATGGTCAGTCGAAGCATGGACAGGCGCAGAGTCAATAGGAACAGCTGGTAAGTCACGATCAGTAGACGAATGGTCAGTCGAAGCATGGACAGGCGCAGAGTCAATAGGAACAGCTGGTAAGTCACGATCAGTAGACGAATGGTCAGTCGAAGCATGGACAGGCTCAGAGTCAATAGGAACCGCTGGTTCTAATTGCAAGTAATCAGAATTGATTGGAAATTCCATTTGATCGATGTCGAATTTCACTACCATTTTAGTTCCCGCTCTTCGTACAACGTGTCCATAAATTCTCGAGTCTCTCCAACTTCCACCGAATATGGCGAAGGACCACCTGTGACCCTCCTGGGCCCGTGGTTCATCACATCGCCATGCTTCGGTGAACAGTCTAGATCCGATCCTAATTCTCTTTTCCATGAACGGACGCAAGGCACGTTGATGACTTTGTGGCAGTACACTGTGTATCTATTTATGTCACAGATAAGATCTATGCACCGAATTGTCGCTTTCTCGAGCTCTGATTGGATGAAAGGATTTTATTATTCGCCTGATTGTCAAGAATTGGGGACAACTTGCGTCCTTAATATTCTTGGAATTCTCGTGAGTCATAGCGCTTGCTGTTATTCTGCACTTGGGCAATGAAAAATGACTTTCATGTTTCATGACTTGAAGTTCACGAAAAGCCCATCAATGGGTCATATATGACCCAAACCGAAAACGGTAAATATTCGCCGGTGTATGACATTGACACTGGTACAAGTTTTTCTAAGTTCATTGAGGGGTTATTGTGCACACGTTGATTTATGCTGATGGTGTATCAATGATAAATAGTGCTTTCCTGAAAAGAATTATATAAACCATCTGAAGCATGTGTATTTTTTCTTCATTTTTCAAGTATAATCAAATTCAAGTGCATTTGGAATCTAATCAGTAACATAGCGATACAGTTGAATATTGGTTATCGCATCTTAGGGTCATAATTCATATTGAAACATAATTTATATCTTTCATGGTGGTGTCTTGATGGTAGTGAAATCGAATTTTTCAGTTTGGGTCATATATGCCCAATGGGCCATTTAAGGATAAGGTTTTCGGTTCCGAATACTGTGCCGGTAACGGTATTAGTAAGCGTCTGGTTCCGTTACCCGAATTTCTGTATATTATCGACAACTTTCCGTTTGTTTTCGTTCAGAAACATTCAATCCAAAAGTGAAGTTGGTCGGTAATCATTCCTTTCAGTCTGACTAAGACATTTTGAGAGTCACAAGTCAATTATACCAGTTCAGGCAGCTACTTAAGATTGAGCAACGACGTTTTAACACTAAAGATCGATATATAACATCAACGGTGATTTTGCTTACATTTCACATTTTATTTCCTATGTTCAAAACCAGACAAACGAATAAACAGACTACCGGTACAGTAAGTAGTTCAGATCTTTCACATGAATCCAACTATTCATATCAACCAAAAAATTTCAAAAGGAAAAAATAGAATAGGAGTGAGATAAACTTTATGAATTGCAAACACTGGCAAATTCCATTACCTTTTGTGGTTGATAAGAATTTATCACACCTTCAAATTCTTTCCAGTTAAGAATTAATAGTTCACATAAATAGATGATATCATGACAAGTATCTGAAACATCAGTATTCCGAAGCTGAAGTCAATCGGATTTCTAGCGTTTGTTCAAAAGCAAGATGTGTACACGGAATGCAAATGTGTAATACCGCCATTGCTGTAATACATCACTCTCTTGTCAATAACATCATCGCTTAATTCAAAAGTATTTGTTTCAGCTTGATAAACTGACATGTGAGACTCTTCGATTGTTCTAGTCAGAAGGATATAATTTCCAGCTAACTTGACTTTTATCTTGCATATACTCATCTTAATGCATAAAACGCGATTATGTATCCTCCACTTACTACTTCTAATTCACAGGGATGAAAACTCCATAGCCCCAAAAAAAGCCTTTTTTACAGATTTTTTTTTCATTTTCAGATTTACTAATTCCTACAATAACCCTTAAAAAATGCATATCGCGATCGAGGATGTTTACGATTTTCACCCGAAAAGTGGAAATAGTGAAGTATTGATACCTAATAATTCAACACTACTCATCATACTAGGTGTACGTGATGTCATAAGCTAGTAATAACGGATAATGATGCAAAATAAAATACCGTATTCCCTCTGATAGAAGTCCAATCTCAAATAAAAGCACAACTTTCAAAGGAGTGTTGTTTTCGGACGATGTATTTTCTAGAATAAAAATGGTGTCGAACACACGATATTTCACGGTCTAACCAGACCGCGTCTTCAGGCGAGAGTGACAAACAAACGATTCGTGAAGTGCAATGTGAAAAATCAATAATACAATGACGACATCGATTTACGTGACATGTGCAGCAATTAACGGCAGATTTGCTTCAGATTGGAGGGCAATAATAATAATAACGAAGACAACAATCAAAGCATGTTAAAACACAACCAAGGACTAATTACAAAGTTTATACAAAATATACACAAAAAGAAGATTAACTAAATAACCCCAACAAAATTGCATGAAAGATAATGTACAATAATAAATAAATAAATAAATAAAATAAGAAAATAAATAAATAAGGAAGATAAGCGGAACGTACAATCAAATATCTTCATATAGACACGGTACATATAGCTCACAACGATTGAGACAAGGCAGTTGCTTTGAGTGCCAAGCCTCTAAGAACAAACGTTTCTTGTAGTTGGCTTCACGACAGACGATTTCAGCAGAGGACCAGTCGATGCGATGGTCCTCTTTGAAGGCATGCTCTGCCAAAAGCACAACTGAAAAGCATCAAAAAGAATGGAAGTTTATCTCTGAGGCCCAGTCTCTAATGAGAGCCCAAATGAAAGGCGTCAAAAAAGAATATAGGTTTATCTCCCTAATAGAGGCATAGTCTCTAAAGAAAGCCCAGCTGAAAGGCGTCAAAAAGACCGTTGAATAGCCAGAGAGTTCTCATATGACCCTGGGCTTCTATTAGAGAGAATACGCATCTGGCTTCGGTTAGTGTGAAATCGTTCTACGGATGTTTCTCGTTCGGTTGATAGATATTTATGCTGAACTTCCGCAGTTAAACCTGAAAAACAATGAGTTAATAACAAACACGTTCATCAATCAATTAATTATGACCGCTGTTGGAAACACAAGATGTGGCAAACGGATACACTTCGAACGAGTGTAGCCTACATGTAGCGTCATGTGGGGTAATTCTGAGCGATTTGCATAAGCATAGTTTATACGGAATACAATCATATATATTTATAATCAAAAGACATGTTGCGTTTTCTAGTGTATGTAGCTTGACTTTCATAAAGGCTATTGGAGAAATTGAGCATTCGAATATATTCAAAATTTGAATTTTCTTGCTCACCCGAAATCTACTCAAACGTGGTAAATATGGAGGAGAAATAGGAGAAATAAAACACGTTTAAAATATCAGCTTGCAACGTCAGTTGAAACCGATCACTATAATTGGTTATCCCATCGATAACCATAACAATAGCTGCAATGATAGGGACAACGAGGCTCTGTCACCTGACCGTGAATGACGTCATGACAATTGACTCGAAGTCTTCACAACGAAATCTTAGCGCGCACTCCAAGAAGACTGGAAACCGATGCCAAAAATCACTCTGTTCAAGCTATCGGACAGTTTCCTACGTATCAAGATACATTTATGCAGGCTACATAGAAAGTAAATCCTTGCAGTTGCAGCATGTTTAGCAAGTTGGCTATACTAGACAATATGATGAATTAGAAGAGAGCTGTCATAATTTAATTATTCATAGAATCATGTAGTATTGTGTTCATATAAGCTACTCACTATCTGTAGTTTGTGTAGCTGAAATATAATAGCTAAGTGACGCATTAATTTCATGCAAAACTTATTAATCCATTGACAAAAAATAGGTAGGTCATAGCACATAGCTATCCTAATTCAATTAATGGTCGTAAGAGACCACATACCGTATTTTCTCTAATTGAAGCCCCCGGCTTCTAATTTTTAAAGTTAAATTTACCCCGGCTTCAATAAGAGGTCGGCTTCTATTTTTTTAATCGACATAACTATGAAAAGAACTCTATAACTATGATGTAAAATTCTTTATTTTAGTGATTAAGGAAGCTTACCCTGTCAATTGGATTCATCACTGTCGCACCATGAAATATTGTCATCGTCACTACAATCGATCGCCAGGAGATCTTCTTCACAGTCATTTTCAGCTACATTGAGTTCACTCATCGAGGAAGCCAGTTGAGTCAAACCATCCTCACAACCTCGGCCAGGTTTAAAGCAAGATATTTATGAATCTTCCGAACCATCCAAAGAGTTCGTGATACCACATTGTTTCATTGAGTCAGATATTTGAGAATTAGGTATCGCATTCCACGATTCTCGTACCCAATCAACCAATTGATAGATTGAAGGTGGTCGCATATTCCCATTCTTGGTAAATGAATGTTCTCCGATATTTTGCCATTGATCATACTTATTTTGAATTCGTGATTTCAGTGATCGATTCCAGCTTACATCAGCTGGCTGAATAAGTCCCGTGCACCCTCCTGGAATCACAGCTGTTTGTATTCTTAATCTCCGAAGAACAGACTGAGTTGTTTGTGAAATATGACATCTGAAAGCATCCCACACCATTAATCGCTTCGTAAAGGAAAATTCTCCAACCACTCGTTTCAAATATTCTTCTGTAAGACAATCGTCCATCCAACTTTTTGTGTTGTATTGAATGACAACATCGCTCATATTATTCAACTCCGCTATAGGTCTTTTTCTAGGGATAACGATGAATGGTTTCAGTTTGACTCCATCACCACGTCCAGTCAGAATTACCGTAACCCTGACTTTTTCATGACCTGCACTTTTCAATGGTACATCTGAAGATCCCTTCTTTGCGATCGTTCTTGATCCGCAACTTTCCAGCCATACCGGGGTCTCATCCATTGCGTATATGCTTTCCAGAGGATAGTCATTTTTCATTCTCATTTGTCGAATATATAGAACAAATTGAAACAGTTTAGTTTGATGATCAGCAGGAACTTTCTGACATATAGTAGTCCTTGACCTCATGACAAATTGATTTCGCGATAGAAATTTGCTAAGCCAACCATTACTTGCCTTGAAGTTCGTGGGTAACGACAATTCAACTGATAAGGTTTGCGCCATCTTCTGAACATTTTTTCTGGAGACTCTAAGTCGTCTGTCTCTTTGCTCCACTATCCAAGCGCGCAATTTTTCTTCCAAAAGATCAGATTGTATTCGTCGTCCAGCCCCTGTCAAACGCTTTCGTTTTTGATTGCCTTTTTGATCAGACGCCACCTTCCGAATATCGTTTTCTTGTTTTCTCCATTCTCTTATTTGTTTTCCATCAACTTTAAAAGTTCTGGCAGTCTCTTCAACACTATGATGCTTAACAAAATCTATAGCTGCAATTTTCTCACAGATCGTGTACTGTCTTCGCTTTGCTGACATCACTGTCACCCCTTACTGTCCAGAATGAAATGATGCCCATCCCATTCGTAGGGCAAGACATGAGAACAAATGAGTCATCAGTTAATCAAGTTGACGACAGTATCCATGTTACGACCTGCGACTGCATGCTGCATACTGCATTACAATGAATAAAACTTTTCTATTTATACCCGGCTTCTATTGGAGGCCCGGCCTCTATTTTTTTCTAGTACCGTTTACCCCGGCTTCTATTGGAGGCCGGCTACTATTAGAGGCTCGGCTTCAAAAAGAGTAAATACGGTAAATTGATAAGGTCAACGCTCATATTTACCCCGTTGGAGATGACTTATGGATGAGCAAAGAGGGGTAATTATGAGCTATTGTTTCAGGAATCTAGTCATTATTTATAAGTCTATAGGGCACAAATATTTATTGCCAATGATACTGCCAAACAGTCGATATGAATATTTTACTTGCACCACTCATTTGTTTAGAACTACATCAATGTTTACGCAAAAGTGAAAATCCCTTATTGATCTTTGGCGTAAAGATTTTTTTAACACTCTCTCTTTGAAAATGTCAGTAAACTAGTTGAATGAACGGATTTCATTCAAAATTTACACACGAGTCATTGATGGCCTTGTTAACATATCTTATATACTCCTTGCCAATAATTCTACAGTTTTAAACGTTTTCAAGGCTTGCTTGTATTCTGATCATTGAAATAAAAAACAATGGACAATGGATCAAGAGTATCATAGCAAATTATTGTATGAAGTATTCCTGGACAAAGTATGAATTCGTTATATACATTAAAGTGATAGTATAACTATATGTGTAGTTTACAAGTATAACCAGCGTTTTTTATATTTTTTGGACATCTGCAATATGGCAGGTAAACTCAATTTGCCACCTGCTAAATGCGCATGACAAATCGTACAACCTGCAATTTTGCAGATGCTTCAAATTTTGCAAGGCAAAGGCTCATTTTTACCTGCATTTTGCAGGTATTTTGCACGTTAAAAAAGACACTGAGTAATGAGTATAACTGACAATATCGGCATTGATTTTCAAAAGCATCAGGCCAATCGTAAGTGTTAATCCATTGAACCACATTATAGACTGTCCGAGTTACAGTCATGTATGACTTCCATATTTATCTAAATTGCAGGATGTTTTCTTAAATTGTTGGTATGCACTCATGAACACGAATGAATGTATTCTGAAAGTTTCGACACAGTATAGCTGATACATAGTCTTGTCTGTTCTCATACAATGGACGATACGCTGATACTATAATTTAGTTATTTCCTGTATTTTATTTAGACGTTCTACGCGCACGAAACGTGGACTATCTAGCCTCAATTGCAGTGATTATCAAATAATGACCTAATTAGTTGCGATTAGTGGATTACAGCAATCAATACTTTTGTGTATTATTTTATTGTTATCTTGGTAATCAATTACTTGTAAATTCTAGTCTCCTATGGAACGACCATAGCAATTGTAGTTATTTGTTTCTTTATCTCTTGTGGAACGTGTCCACAGGCAAATTCTTCAAAAACAGTGGTTATTTCTTCTAAACTATTTATCTTAGCGCATCAAGTCGAGACAAACTGTATAGTCAAATCGAGAGTAAATATGATGGCGACCTCAAAGAAGTCAGATCTGTTTACTTGAGAGTCTGAGACTATAAGCAGCTATCGACTTACCATATATAAGCCCGAGCAACTCATCCATTAACTTCCTCTTAGTGCAGGTACCCGTTAAGTTGAATTTGGATTGCACATCCCTGCTCATCTGTCGATTCATGATGTTTTGAGTCATAGTATCAAAGATATTTAACACTACTTGTTTATATGGAGCTAGATTGGACATAATTCAATTATCGTGGCACCTCTCTCGTTGCCTAATTAGACTGGCAAAAAAGCATTACGAGTATAGGGACAATACTGCTTTTTTACAAACTGCTCTGAATGGGTTTCACGCGAATCATGATCTCGCGGTTTTTCTTTTCACAAATAACGCGAGAAATAATGTGGCGCATAAATGATTAGTTGTCGTTCAAGTCAGAACTATAAAAATCGTTAACGAGTTTTGAGTGAAAACAGGGGTCTAATTGCATTTTTGCAGTTATCTCCAGTGTTTTGCGAGGGCACGATTTCTTTTTGGTTCAGGCATTTGAATTATCAATCTAGTTATCATTTGGAACGTTTGTGGCGGTTTTTACTTGTGTTAATTTCGTGCGAGAATTATTTTTGACACGTTTTCTACGAGTTATGATTTAGTTGTTTAATAAAGCCACGTGCTTTGCTACAATGGGTAATGTCATAGGGTTATTGCTGAAAATTTAAGTAAAGGTTGTTGGTTAGATGATGTAGTTGAAACAAACGTGTTAATGAACGATCGTTATTTAGGTTCTTACTTACCGATACTGGAAGGTCCTGCGTATTGGTAGCGTGGCCCTGAAGATGCCGCTAGCGAATGGCACCAATCCCCGATATTTGAGTTACGCTCAAACTTAGCGAAGCCTATAGGTGTAACCCACAGTGTATCGATTTCCACCTCCAAGCCGATAAACTAGGAATATCCACCAATCCGAATGCAACTAGCAATCCCAATGACTAGTTACACCCAAACTTAGAAAAGTCTATAGGTGTAAACTAAGGAATATCAAATACCACTAATTCAATAACTTATAGAAATGTCCGCCAGTCAGAATCTAACTATCAATTCCAATGACTAGTTACACCCAAACTTAGAAAAGTCTATAGGTGCAAACTAAGGAATATCAATTCACAACTAATTCAATAACTTATAGAAATGTCCGCCAGTCAGAATCTAATTATCAATTCCAATGACTAGTTACACCCAAACTTAAAAAAGTCTATAGGTGCAACTATCAATCAAGTCCGACGGAATTTATTTTATGATCTATATATCATGTATATTTATTATTCTATTATATTTTATCCATTCGTGAGAAGGAGAGCATAATCAACTATAATTCTGCAGACTTACTTACTCATTTACTTATCCTTTTTATGAAACATGTCCGTAACTCACCAATAGAATTCGATTGTACGAACACACAACTTTACGTCTCTCAACAAGTGGAACTAATGAACGGAGTTTAACCTTAAATCCAAAATTCAAATTCCATTTCAAATCTTAATTTGCAATATTCTTATTGGTCCACAACTACAGGTGTGGAAACTTCCTATTGGTTGAAAATTTACATAAATCATTTCGAAAACTAATCTAAATAATTTAATATCCAACCGTTATATTCCTATACGGAATCAACTTAAAACACCTGCTGAGTTCAAACAAAAATAAACTAACTAATAACTAATTTAAAATGGAGCGTTATACTTCCCCCCCCCACGAAGAAGAATCGACCCGATTCTCATCACAAATACTATCCTATTTTTGCGGTTTTTATCGTCCGAAGAATCCACGATTTTGAGGATATTTTATTTTCTAGGTTATTACATAACATTCAAGGACAATTACAAGATATTCCAAGATATATTGAAGGACGTTCCGGTATAATAAAAGATATTCCAGGACATTCCCAGACTGCGGATACCTAAAGTCCGTAAAAAATCATAATGGAAACTATAGCGGGAATACTCTTCGGAAATGTTGTTCAACTATATCACGCAGAGTATTCTCCGGTATGTTCCGGCGCAAGGAGATCCTCGAAATGACAGAATCAGTTCTAGTCGGATACCGTGCTAAGTGCGGTGCATCAGTTTCTACAAGCAACCGTTCTATTGGTATCGCTCGCAGAGTATGATTCTTCGGATCATTTCGCCTATTGGGATCACTGTCCACTAGGATCGGAGCGACTGAAAAGTACATTCGCGGGAAGTAGTCGGCGAACGATCGTACTATATGCGGACCAACGAAGTGCAATGTAAAATCATTTTTACATCGCTGTTCACCGTATATAGGAGAACCTCGGCGAAGCGTTGATGTGCCTCGTCTTCTCCCCACTCCCTCTCTCTGCAATGCAGGATCAGGGGTAGATGGAGTTCCTCGGCCAATCGTGCTTGGTGAGCTAAAGCGTGGCACTGGATATCGAGTGAGATGTTCCACTTCATATCTAGGCCAGTCTCACCGATCGCGCGGACATTTCCCCGTTCCCGGATATGTCTTTTCAGTCTGGCTTCCAAGGTTGGTGACCAATCCTGAGCATGGCGAGGATGAAGGCCCAAGGATAGGAGAATATAGACTTCAGGAAAATCTTCCTGAATGTCACTTTCTCCCCACAAGGAAACCTTATCCCTGATGTCTACCATGGCAGACATCAATGAGATATCGTGTGCCATCTCATTCAGGGTACCATTCTGTCCGGCCCTCCGACAACTATCAAATAGGTGGATATGCGAATCACACCTCCAAATTGCACGCGGACTATCGTCGATCTGATTCGCGATCGCCGTTTGCACGGTCTCTTGACCCTCTGGTGAGATCCGCTCTGCATCTCCTTCGGGCTCTTGTCTTTCAGGGAAAGCTTCCGCCCCGGCAACAGATATAGATGGTCTGATGGATAGGAATCCAGAAGATTCCCCACGGTCAGACCGCCCATCCGCTGGCGACGCTTCTGCCCCCTGGCTGACAGACTCCATGAGATCAGGATCAATCACCCCCTGGCCTCTTCCTCACTGACGCTGACTACGTTCACCGAACCGATAACCTCCTTCTCACTTTCTTTCTTCAACTTATCCTGGCGCGCTCTCATTTTATTTTGATTTCTGACCTGCTTTGGTTCTAGATTTTCCTTCTCTAGGTCTCGGTGCGTACGATATAGTTTTAAAGCTTGCCTAGCGGGAATTGACCAGTGATTGGCGATACTCCATCTGATGTTCATTGGCTCTTAAAGTGGCCTCTATAGTCGCTTGGTTAATAAGGCGATCTTTCTCTCTCCTATTAATTTCAGGTTTTTGTGGCATGTCATTACTTACGAGTAAGTATTCCACCAGGGTATCTTTGCGATTCCTATTCTGAAAAGAAAGAACATTTATTTCTACTTCCGCTCCGATTTCGGGTATGTCATCATTACGTAATACGTATCTAGTGTCGTAAAACTTATCATCCTCACTTGTAGATAATATATCATTTCCGTCTTGATTGATGATTTCTGTCTCATTTATATCTGTTTCTTCTCCTAATTCGTCATTGTACACACTAGCTTCTTGTTGAGATTCTGACCAGGGTTTTAGTCTGTCTACATGTACTACTAATACTTTTCTTCCATGTTTACTTTTACGTATTAGGTAGGTATCATCTGAATATTTCTTCTCTACTCTCCATGGTCCCATCCAAGGTCTTGTAAATTTCCTAACTTTTTCCTTCATGTTAGCGGTTCTCAGAAACATTACCTGGTCTCCTACCTCGTATCGTTGGTCACTTGTCGCTTTTACATCATAATTATGTTTTTGAACTTGTTGCTGTTTAGTGGCATTATTAGCTGTTGCGTCCCAAATATTCATCAATGTCTCTTGCAAATCATAAACATGTTCTGAGTTTTCCTTTTCCGATACTGTCTGATGGTCGAGTTCGAAATCAACTGGTAATCTCATTTCTCTACCATAGATTGCTGCGGAAGGGGAAAATCCTGTTGTACAATGTGTACTAGATCTGTATGCCCACAGACAATATGATAATGTTAAGTCCCAGTTTTCTCTATCAGATTCTTCATGTGACATCATCATTTCTTTCACAGTTCTGTTGAATCTCTCTACTCCACCATTCCCCTGAGGATGGAACGATGTCGTTCTTGACTTCATCGTTCCCAACAGGTTACACAGTTCGCTAAATAATTTTGATTCGAATTCTTTTCCTTGATCACTATGTATTCGATCAGGTACTCCATGACGACAAATCCATTCTCGTAAAAGTGCTTGGGCTACAGTTATACTAGTTTTATCTGGTATTGCAATAGCTTCTGCCCATTTAGTAAAAAGGTCAACCATCGTCAATATATATTTATTACCTCGCTTAGTTTTGCGTAGAGGTCCCACTAAATCAATCTCGAAACACTCTATAGGTTTTCCGACCATGATAGGTGTCATTGGAGTTCTGATTTTTGGTATTGGTCCTTTGAAAGTAACGCATATCTCACAATCATTTAGAAATGTTGAGACATCGTGGCGTATATTTGGCCACCAAAATCGTGTTCGTAGTTTGTGATATGTTTTGTCTCGACCTAAATGTGAGGATCCCACATCACTGTGACATTTTTGTATCATTTTCAGCCTTTCTTCTTTTGGAACTATTATTTTCTTATCTTTGTCATCTTTTTTATATAGAATATCATCTTCCACAATTAGCATTTCCCATAATTTCATTATTTGTTTGATTTCTTGGGTACAATTTTCTAATCGTTTAGAAGATGGTTTGTCGTTCGAATTTCGGTTCTTAACCCATGAAATTATTTGTGCGAGATCTGTATCCTCCTTAGTTTTTGCTTTCATTTCTTCTTTCTGGAACCTGCTGTCCATAAGTTATAAATCATTATGTCGTCATCTTCATCCAATCTTTTAGAATTGTTCTCCGTCTCGTTGGCTATTACAGTCGGAATCCTTGAGAGTGCGTCAGCATTTCTATGTGAAGTGCCTGCTCTGTAGATACAATCAAAATTGAACAACAATCAAACAATCAAAATTTGCCGGCACCCTCTGAAAAGTCAGGCATTGTCAGAATAGGTGTAGACGTTAGTAAATTTTTTAATTCTGTGAATGCTTCTTGGCATCTTGCCGTCCATATAAATTGGCCATCTTTTTTTGTTAGTTCATTCAATGGTCAGGCGATATGTGCGAAATTCCTGATAAATCGCCGGTAGTATGATGCTAAGCCCAGAAATTCCCTTACTTGCCTAGCCGTGGTAGGTTTTGGCCAGTGTTAAACTTTTTCAATTTTTTCTGGATCTGTTGATATCCCTTCTGGATTTACAATATGTCCAAGATATTTCACTGTGTCCAATCCCCATTGACATATTTTTGTATTAAGTTGTAAATTTGATTCTCTCAGTCTCTGTAACACTAACTGAATGTCAGTTAAGTGATCTTCCCACGATTTTCTGAAAATGATAATATCATCTAAATACACAAGACAAATCTTTCCGGACAAACCTCTGAGTTTGTCGTCCATCATTCGCTGAAATGTGGCTGGTGCAGAAGATAATCCGAAGGGAAGGACATTAAATTGAAAAAGACCTTGTGGGCAATTAAATGCTGATTTCTGTTTGTCGTTTTCTGCTAGGGGTATCTGCCAATAGCCCGATTTTAGATCTAAAACGGAAAAATGCTTGGCTCCACACATAGCATCCAGTGCGGTGTCAACTCTAGGTAAAGGATATGAATCATATTCACAGACCTGATTCAATTTTCTGAAATCTACACAGAACCTTAGAGTGCCGTCTTTTTTTTAAACTAGCACAATGGGACTCGCCCATGGACTGTTGCTATAGGATATGACGCCATGTTGTAGCATTTCTTCAATTTGTTTATCGACCTCGGCTCTTTGATATGAAGGAATTCGTCTGCAAGGTTGTCTTTCAGGTTTCTGAGTATTTGTATTTATTTTGTGTTCTAACCCGATGGCTCGTCCCAGAGGTTTCCCTTCTTCCATAAAAATATCATAGTATTCTGACAGCAATTCATTGAGTTGTGACATTTCCTTCACGTTTAACCTGGCGTTTTGGTTCACGATCGTATTAGAGTTAATATGATTTATATCTTTGTCTTCCGTTACATAACTAGATTCTTGCTTGAATTCTAAATTTTCCATGTCACATGTAGATGATATTTGTTCGAACTGACCGGTGATTTGATTTTTGAGAATGATGTCCTCTGTGCTGTTATTTATGACTGATATCATAATATCCTTATTTTCTACACACGTCAGTACAGGTAACAATGAAATACCTAATTCATTGCTTTCAATCGATTGTGTTATCATTCCCATTTTTGGTTCTATCAGTTTACCTTTAAATCTCAGTCTCCCTTTCACGATGTGTTCTGTTTTTGGTTCTATTACCGTTTTATCTTCAATCCCGATTTTGATGACTTCTACTTCTTTGACATTACGCCTTTGAAGTGGCAAAGATACTCCTGTATCCGGGAATGTCAGTATATTTTAGCTTTCAGATTTATAATAGCTCCGTGATCTTCAAGGCAATCCATTCCGAATATCAGCTTTGCTGACAAATTTTCAGCGACTAAAAATTTTTGTCTGATTGTACAAACTCCAAATTTACAAACTACTTCTGTCAACCCAATGAGGTGAACTTTTTCGCCAGATGGTCCTAATAATTTTGGCTGGTTGTGTAAAGGTATCATTGTTTCTTCATCTATAACATCGCGGTTACATACACAATAATCTGCACCTGTGTCTATCAAAGCTGCTATTTTATTGTCACCAATCCAAACATCCACTAAATTAATAGAGTCCCTTTTTGTGACAATACCGGCGATAGGACGGGACTCTTCTACCGACTCATTGCGTTTCCCATGGGGCAAAATCGAGCGACGTGCCCTTTTTCAAAACAATTGTAGCATGTAATTTCCGAATTAGTTTTTCCTAATTGTACATTTGTTTGGATGGATCCAGCGTTTTGACTAGAAAAGTCTAGTAGAAAAGTTGGTGTTATTGAATAATAATTCAATAACACCAAATGAAGAACGTTGACGTAGTGCATTGACCCAATATTCATTGGTCATCAAGTCTCGCAATCGAAAAGTTCCTCCACTACGTATGTAGCTCTCACTACGATAAGTGGCTGACAGAGACAACTGTGCATTTGAGAAGGATAAAGGAAATATGGATGGCGGTTTCTCAGCCATTCCCAGATAGGCTAGTAACTTTCTGGCTGGCAAGCTTTCATACTGATCTGCTCTACCGAGGTATCTTCGCACCTCTGCAGGAAGGCCAGGTGTCAAGAAGAAATAAGGTAACCTAAAGAAAGAGTTGCCGATATTTATGCTGAACATAGACTTAAGGGGCTTTCACAATAGTCAAGAACTCAAGAAAGTTTATTGACCATTTTGGTACAAACATGAAATGAGGATGATGACATGTGTGATATTACATAGTACCGATGATGGAGATGAAGCTATTAATTACATAAATGGTGAGGTGAGTAGTGAGATGAGCGGCAACAGCAGCAAGACAGAGTTTTAAGATGAAAATAGTTTGAAATCACTGTCTGAAAAAAGCCTGAGTTCATTATGATTTTTACATGGTGCTCTTTATAATGAATTTCATGGTAATATTCACAAATGGAAAAATTGCAATATAAACCTTTAATTTCTTGGAAATGCATGTCAGCATGATAATGAGCATAATCTATATACAAGTGCATGAATCATAATGTCAATTTATGTGAGCATAGTAAATGATTATGATTGGGAAGACATGTCATAGATAAATGAGGAGAGGAGACAAATCATTCAGTTTCATAGTATAGCAAACATGCAATAGTCATGATGATATCGGAAATGAACGAGAACATTAATTTTATTAAATTATTAATAATGTTTTATTTACCAATCACACTTGATCACAGCAGATTATTTAGCCTTATTATTTGATCGGAGGTACGGTTAATTAATCATGAAGCAATTACATACTAAGTTACCGCAGTTGAGCGAAATGTACCCCACCAGCCAGGAACTCCCCCGAAACCAACACAGAAACAACGACAGGTCAACGGAAAACGCGATACAGCATAGCACAGTGTGCCATCACATGCTAGGATTGAATTCCAACCATGTTCAAGACACCCCGAAAGACCATGCCACATCGCGAAATCCCCCGAGCCATCAGCAGTCCCATGAAGGAGGAAGAGCGACCAAACCGACAGGGCACATTGCACCCAAGAGCTGTAGTTAAAATGTGGAAATTAACACATACCTGGAATGATGTAGGAAAAAGGATTTTAACAGCAATGCTTGGATAGTAAGACTAACCGACCTCCGATGTCAAGAAATGTGTCCGGATGGTTTGTCAGTGTCAGTGAATATTAATCAGTCGCTATTGCTTCTGATGTTTGTCCCTATCTAAATGTATTGTTGAGTGGTTCTGTATTTACTCCCTATCAAGTGCATCAAGAATTTCATAGAAATCGCATCAAAAATAATAAGTGATTACGACGATGAAATGCGTAAAGTGATGAATTTGTGACATGAAAGGTCTTTATTTTATCTTTCGCGTCTTATGAAACTTAATCAATGAATACCTTTGGTAAATCTACACTGCTTTATCAATGAACTTATCGATAATTCATGGATTCGTCGATTCACGAATTTCATAGAAATCGTGTCAAAATCAATTGACTTAGTAAGATGGACAGATTGAAATGGTTGCATGACATTACATTATACTATTATTTCGGAAGCATAATGCTTTGTCAGTGAATTCATCAATAACAATGAGCTTGTCAAAAATTCAATATGTTCTCAGTACATAGAAATCGTATCGAGAATTAGTTGTTCAAGATAAATGCACTTAACAGCATTTCAATAACTTGAAATGTAAAACCTGATGTTATTTGTTGTTCCTGATGTACATTGCCTTGTCAATAAATTCATCAATTGCACAAGCTTGTCCTACCTTTAATACATTCATAATTTCATAGAAATCTGATCGCTCACAATCATTTAAGAAAGGAATTAATGCAAGTCTTTCAACTCTGTAGTGAGGACAAATTGATATGAAATGAAATATGTCTTCTGTTTCATTTCTGTCACAAAATTTACAAGCAAAATCATTATGAGTGCTTCGATTTTGATAGGTACCAGTTTCTGCTGCGAGAGTATGATTGCCTGTTCGCAACTTAAGGATATTATTAATTTTGATTTTGTCACCTACTAAACATAAATACTGTTTCACTTCGCATTGGAATCTACATAGCTCTAAATATTTCAATCCTTTGTTACTATTTTTTGCACTATCTATCCATTCTTTTCTAAAATATTCCATCAAAACTTTATTGATGACACTTTTTGATATTTTATCCAAAGAATCACAGCCTTTGAATTGCAATAATTGAGTATTTCGTATCAATTTCATTATTCTAGCACACCAAGTATTTTGGAATGATTTTGAATTCAAGTTGCTGCTTATTAATTTAAAAAATTTAGTGACTAGCATTCCATCATTTTCGCTATTCAATTTAATGTAATAATTTAAGGCTGATTTATAACAATGGAATTCCATAGGTTTTATGCCGAATTCACCAATAATACAATAATTCGGTGTAGTAATTCGTAGATGATGAAATCTTTTATAAAATTGCATTATTACTTTATTTAGATCATTCAAATTCTTATCAAAGTATAATTCACAGCCGTATTTCATTTTCGACAAAGTCAGCATTTCAAACGCTTCATTTAATATTTTTGCGTCTACTGTTGAAAATTCTTTGAGAGTTTTGGCTGTTATATATGATGATGATTTCCCTTTTTTTGTAATTTCTTCTATTTGTTTCCTATCACTTTTCGCGATCCAGACACCTAAATATTTATATTCTTCTACTACTTCAACTGATGTTGTAGTGTCTGCATCTTTTAGTAACAGTTCTTTATATGATTCTATCTCATTAAATATCATAATTTTGGTTTTATTATAGTTTACTTTAAGACCGTTTTCATGACAAAAATTTCGCATGTATTTTAGTTGTTTGATTAACCCTTTTTGGGAAGTACTGAGTAAAACTATATCATCTGCATATATCAATGAAGCCAATTTTAGATCAATTATTTCCACTGGATCGATATCATTCATATTTCTGTCAAATTTACAGAGCAGATCATTCATGTAAAGGCAAAATAAAATTGGTGATAAACTGTCTCCCTGTGGAATTCCATTTTCTAATTTGAAGATTTCACTTTCCTTTCCATCAAATAGAATTTTATATTTCTTATCATTTATGATATTTTCTATTAGGGAAAGAAAATCACCTTTTGGTATTATGGCTCTGAGTTTATTTATCAAATGGAACTTTGGAATCGAATCAAAAGCCTTTGACAGATCAATGAAACAGATGTATAATGGTTGCTTATCATTTCTATAAATTTGTATAATTTCTCGCAATATCCAGATATTATCAATGGTACAGTTCTTTTTTCGAAATCCTGTTTGAGATTCGTGTATTAATTTATTTTTATCAATCCATTTATTTAACCTATTGTTCAATATTTTAGTGAGAATCTTTTCAACACATGAGGATAAGTTTAGATATCGATAGGAATTAGTTTCGTTTTTATTTCCTTTTTTGAAAATTGGAGTTGTCCAACTTAACTGCCATGGAGTAGTTGTGTCTCGTAAAATTTGATTGAAAAGAACTTCTAATACACGATACTGATTTCGGTTATTCTTGAATATCTCATATATAACTTGATCTGGACCACTAGATTTTGAATTTTTGGTAGTGTGAACGGCTTTTTCAATTTCTTCCATTGTGATATTATCATTCAAATAGTCATCATCTACACTTAAACATACACATGGATGGGTAACAATTTCGTTTTTCATTTTTATTTTAGATCGGTTTAACTGTTTATCGTTGTCTTTGAGATTATCTTTAAAGTTATGTGCAGTAAGATTTGTGAAGGTTTTTTACGTTTATTTGGCTTGTTCTTGTTTATTAGTTCCCAATATTTCTTAGTGTCATTATCAATTTTAGCATTTTGAAGTTCTAGTAGTTTTACCCTTTGCAAATTTCTTTTTTCTGATTTTAGGGTTTTGTTATATTGTCTCTTATTTTGCAGTAGAGTGTTTAGGGTGTAACTTCGGTTTGGTGTTGCTTGTATGTTTCAACCGCAGTCTTATAAGTCTTACGAAGTTTGCGTGTATCTTTTGAGTATATTGTTTGTTTGCTTGGTTTCACTTCTCTATATATATCTCTACTTGCATTAATCAATTCATTATATATTTTTGTAGAAGTCAAATGTTCTATTTTCAATTTTTCCACTAGTTCTGTACTTTTCAGTAGAAGAGTTTCTTGATATTTACAAGGGTCAAAGTTTAGTGGCATTTTAAATGGCTTGATGACTTTATCATTAATTTTTTTATTTTTTTCTAACTTTGCCTCACTTGATGAACTTAATTGAATATCTAATTCTATTTTTAATGGCCGATGGTCTGTGAATAATTTAGGTCCTATTATGTCAAAGGCTTTTAATTTTTCTTTTATGGATTCTGATATGATCAAATAGTCGATAACAGATTTATGATTTTTCTCTCTTTGAATTTTGCAGTATGTATGTCTCCCTTCTTCATATCTACCATTAGCTACTATGAGAGAGTTATCGTTGCAAAATTCAATCAGTTCTCTACCTTGTTTATTTATAACTTGATCCTCTGATTTTCTGATGGGAAGATTCATGTGTTGGTTGTCATTCAAATTACCAGTTCTGCTGTTAAGGTCTCCCAATATGATGATGTTTTTCATCTTGTATTTCTTTATATATTCTTTAATTCTATTTAAGTATTTTTTGTCAGCATATTTGGATTCTCTGCTTTCTCGGTAACATAGAATTAGAAATATTACTTTCAGATCTTTCCATTGAGGATTTATCATTTTCATTATTATCAGATCTCCATTTTCTGATATCAGTTGTTCTATGTTTAGGTCGCTTTCTTCATCTTTATGATACAAGCTGACGCCTTTTATTTGTCTTCCAAAATTATTTTTGTTTTTACAAAACGTTTCAATAACATTAAATCGGTTCATCGACAAATTTATTGATGTATTTTCATTCAAATGTGTTTCAGTGAAGCATATGATATCCGCATCATGTATATCATTGATCATATCAGAGTCATGAAGCTTATTTACATTTAATCCGTTTATATTAGTATAGTAAATTTTCAATGTTTTATTGTCTTTACCACGTATTTCACCTGATATAGCAGTCTCCTCTCCTCGTTCATCTATGTTAAACAAAAGGTTGTACTGGTTGAAAATTCGAGGTAGGATACATCATACCTGGCTGAGATACAGTCTGATGGTTCATCGTTGGGAACTGTTGTTGTGTGTAGGGCTGGTGGAATTGACTTGGAATAGGATGCTGGTAAAATGGTGGATATTGCTGATGGAATCGATTTTGCTGTGGTCTACTTCTCTGTCCGCGATAATTGTTCCTGTAATTGCCCATCCATCTCTGCCTTGGTGGTCTGGTGCCGTAGCAATTTCGCGCGATGTGTCCGAATCGGCCACAAGAGTAACACTTGGGTGGTGGCCTTCCTTGTTGGCGATTGAAATTTCTGGGTATTCCGGCTGGTGGTAGTGGTTGGTACGGTTGTCGCAGCTGTTCTCGTTGATAAGGTTTTTCAACTATTGTCATTCTGACATCGTCTATGAGATGTTTTAACACAGTCATATCACTTTTTGTCTCTTCTTTTTGCTTTTCCAGTATTCTTACGATGTTGTTATTGCTTCGTTGTTCGGAGTTTTGGTTCAATTTTTCTTTCTCGAATTCACTTAGTTGGTCTTCATAAGCAGATATTGTGTCAGTTAACTCTTCATTTCTTCGATCTACAGCTCGAATGTCTTCCTTGAGTTGCCTCACTTTTTCTTCAAGATGGTGTTTTTCTTCAATTCTTTGGCGCATTGTCTCCAGAAGTTCGTCCATTTCTTTTTCTTTTACTTGCAGACGGCGCATATAGTCTTCGAGCAGTTGAGCTTTGCCATCGTAGATATTCATTTTTGCCTTGACTGTAGCCATCTCGTTGGCATGCATTTTTTCGATGCATTCCGAACACGTAAATTTCCGGTGGTACAAATGCTCCTTGAAGTATTTCACTACCTCGAAAGGAGGGAGGTCACTGCAGTCATAGTGCCAAGATCTGTCACACTTTCTGCATAAGAGGAAAAAGTCTGTTGGCGTCGGCTTCGAACATTTGCCACATAACGTTTCTGATTTCGAGAATTGGGATGATGGCGATTGTGAAGGAGATGAGGAAAATTGACTCGTTACTGGGGTTGTTGCGGTTGCCGCATGCATCTCTCTAGAATGAACCTGGAATGATGTAGGAAAAAGGATTTTAACAGCAATGCTTGGATAGTAAGACTAACCGACCTCCGATGTCAAGAAATGTGACCTCTTTACGACTTCTTGCGATCGTGGTCGTAAGATCGATCGCATCTATCGCACGACCAGTCTCTTGCTGTCGCACGACTTCTCATGGTCTCCTGTAGTCGCATCTGAATTTTGTGCATGCACAAAATTCAGGCGCGACCACTTTCGGTATTCTAGCTCGCGCGATGGCTCGTGCAACGTTCGCGTATAGTCGTGCAACAGTATCAGAAGTCGCACGACCATCTTGCGACTACTTGTTTGCTTTCCTTCCAAAAGTATGCTTTGATGTGACCATCGTACGACTATGAGACCATTGTGCAACAGTCTCTTGTACACGTGAGACTGGTCTCACGACTTCACGCCAATATATATGCCGCACATGTGCTATCAGCTTCATATCATTGTATCATGTCCTCTGTTCGCCCCCGTGACGTGCTGCACTCACCTGATAGAGACATTGCTGCGTTGGTGTTTCTTATTCGACTTCGACGACGTAATAGAAGACGTTGGTGGGTCAAGCCTTGGATTGCGAAGCGTGAGGGGTTTGGCCAGTACCACACTCTGATGGCAGAATTAGAGCTGCAATCCCCAGAGGACTTCGTCAACTACTTGAGAATGCCTCCGGAGATGTTCTACGAGATACTGACGCGCATATCCTCAAGAATCGAGAAGGTCTGAAGTTAGCTATCACTCTTAGATACATGGCTACTGGTGCAAACTACAAGACACTCCAGTATTCGTTCCGTGTTGCCCACAACAGTATAGCACTGTTCATTCCGGAGGTCTGTCAGGCCATAGTTGACGAGTACGAAGATCAGGTGTTTGCCTTCCCTAGGAACCCTGATGACTGGCGAGACATTGCAAGGAAGTTCAGTGAGAAATGGAATTTTCACCATACCTGCGGAGCCCTGGATGGCAAGCACGTGGCCATAAGATGTTCCAGGAAGTCTGGTACTCTCTATCACAATTACAAGGGCTTCTTCAGTATTATCCTTCTAGGGTTGGTGGATGCTGACTACAAGTTCATCTGGGCAGACGTGGGATGCCAAGGTTCTTCTTCAGATGCACAAATCTTCAACAACGGACAACTGAGAAGAAAGCTGGAAGAGGGAACTTTGCGCTTGCCAGATCCCGAGCCTCTACCACATGATGACAGGCCAACACCATACTTCGTGGTCGGAGATGACGCCTTTCCCTTGCGTTCGTGGATGATGAAACCCTTCTCCCAGCGCCAGATAACGGACCAACAGCGGATATTCAACTATCGCCTATCCCGTGCCCGCCGTGTGGTGGAGAACAGCTTTGGTATACTTGCACATCGCTGGAGATGCTTGCTGACCACCATGCAGCAAGATCCGATCAGAGTCAAGGTCATAGTCATGGCAGCCATGTGCCTACACAACTTGATGCGACTGCAGCATCGTTCTTTGCAGACCGGTGACCTGGACCAACCTGTTGGTGACGGCAGCTTCATCACTGGTGCTTGGCGAGAGACACAATTACACGACATTGCACATGTTGGTGGCGCTAACCAAGCCAATCGAGAGGGCAAGAGACTCCGACTGTACTTGAAGGACTACTTCAACAGTGATGTGGGAAAGCTACCCTGGCAGGACAAGATGATATAAGCTCCTCGTGTTTGCAAGTATTATATGATGCTATCTTCTGTAGCTGATTGTGTCTTGTTGTCTTTTAAAATAAGTTCTATCGGATTATTTATTTTGCTTTTATGTCACTAACAGGCTAAAGAGGGCCATAGGCTATACGAAAAAAGTCAGGGAAGTTTATTTCATTCATTAGAGGAAGCTGAAGTAGTCTACTAAGTTAGTCTACGGTAGGCTAAACTCTTGAAATCATTAACCCTTCTACTGGGCACCCCATGACAATTGTCACGGATAGCGTAATTATGGCTGGTGGAAAATTTTCATTAAAAGCTACGGCATTGGCGCCTCGTGACTTTTAATTTCTGCGTATAGGGATGACTTTAACGTCTTCAACACTAGTCTAGCGTTTGCTGGCATTCCTCCAGGACTCATGTGTTAGGTTGAGCGTGTGCAGTAATCAGGCATGCATCATATTAGGCCTGCATCATGAAAAAGTACCCGTAGAAATAAGAGTAGTAGTAGTAATAATTTACTTAATAGGAGGTGTGGTTTTGAAACAGCTAGTTTTCTGTCCACCCTGTTAGAAAAAAGTCTGATATATAGAAAAATTAAACATGATAGCGTACAACACCGTAGCAGTCAAGAGTCTAGGCTACCGATTGACGATGTCAAGGTGGCGACTGCTCGTGCAACAGTCACATAGTCTTGCGATCGGTTGTACGATTGACTCAGCCATCGAACAATGCAATTGCTAGGTCGTGCAACTATCGCACGACCATGCGAGAGGTCGCACGACTGATCGTACAACAGTCTCCTTCGAGCATACGACTGTTGTGCGACTAGATTTTTCACTGCAAAAATTTGTGCGACTGACATTGGATCGCTTCTGAGCGCACGGTCGCAAGGTAGCATCTGTCGCACGACTATTGTGAAAGCCGCTTAAAATAGATGGACAGTGGCCTGATCCAATAGAGATGATGTTCAATGACCATTGTGCTTGCGCGGGATAATCACTTGCGCTACAAGTTCTGTGTTTCGTATTGATGGGGCACCAAAGTATTCTCTTAACGTTTCGTAATCCAAGCCGACTTCTTTGGCTACTGCATTGGTAATACCGTAAATTATACTAATCATGCCCATAATGAAGTCAATGACTCTAAGTGAAGAGGGGTCCTGTGAATCAAAAACTGAGGTTATTTTAGACAGGTCCTTCTTGCTTTGCTGACTCCTGGCGCTCCAGGTTCCACCCATTTCCAATCCTTGTGAGGATGTTGTTTCACTCGGAGTCTCAGTCCCACCGGCTGTCAGTCCTGGATCTTCTCTGCTCCCAATGACTCCTAAAGGGACGGCGAAAGTGGGCAAGTTGACTTGGGGTGCACAAACATCACCCATCTCAGAACTCGTTGCAGCGGCTACCCACTCATACTCCTTCCTATCATCAGCCAATCTGCTGAGTTCTATGAGGGGTCCATTGCTCACGTTTAGTTGCCGGCAAAAAGCTTCCTTCAATTGGGGCCAGTTTCCGTATCGTTCTGCTAACAATTTCCAATCCCTGTATAATGAGAGCGGGATTCCTGGCAACGTCTCTTCTCACCTGATTCATCACGTCATTTAAGTGATTTTGCCCAGTTATAAAGGATCCAAATACAACATAAATGTTGATTGATTCAAACCTCACTGATGCTGTTCTTGTGTTCCACGCTCTCCTATCCGGCTCCACAAGAAAAGGACACATGATGTTGGTATGCGTGTTAGCCAACTCGATAGGAACAAGGGCATATAGATCATTTCTGCTGTCCATATACACCATGTGGCCTCCGGCAGATAGACAACTATCCAATGTGTGGGATAGATTTGGTCCTTCTTCGGACACAAAAATATTACGGTCCGGTCGGTTGGGAGTGGGTCCTCTTATTTCAACAGGTCGATTTTCGTATACTTGTTTATGATTTATAATATCAAATACTAGTCCAAAACCAATCTGAAGTACAGTATATATGTGAAATTTGTGGTAGCAAGAGTCCGTGATGATGCAATCCGGGAAGCGATAGACGATGATGCATGTCTGTTGAATCCCATCGCACAAATGAACTTTTCGAGGGGGGTATTGTCATTCTCGTAATTGGGAGTAACATATTCACCTCTTTCTTGGACAAACCTAGGTCTCACAGTTATCGGGAACACTTTTTCATCCTTCGTTACTGCTAGAAATGATTCATCTCTGTATTGTACGTATCTTCTTAGTTCGGTCATAGTGCCGGCAGAAAACGTACCGGTATGACTCCAAATGAAGAATATATTGTTATCATCATCTTCACTTACATTACCGAGAACGTCCTGAGCTTGGATTCTAACATTGTCTCGAGACAATTCACTTCCAATGAAATCAATTAACTGACCAATAGCTGTTTCTGTGGGCGTGAAATCTTTGCTTGCCGATTCAACGCAAGCAGAAATGTCCGCTTGATCCACTAATAGCAAACATCCTCTTCCCGAACTCAAGACCGCTTTTCCCTCTTTGATGAGATTCTCAAGTTGTCTTCTTTTCAATGGCAAACTCGCTCTCAATTCTTTTGAGCTTATTTTAATCATTCTCTGTTGTTGGACAGGTTTCTTAGTGATTCTTTTGAGCTTATTTTAATCATTCTCTGTTGTTGGACAGGTTTCTTAGTGATGGGTTCTCCTCTGCTGGAAATAAACAGTTTAAGGCAGTGGCTATTACACCGGCTGGGCCGATACAACTTCGGTTTTGGCTATTGCACCAGCTGAGCTTTTACAACACTACACCATGTCTGTTGTCCCACCTCGTGTTTCCCAGCTGTTAAAGATTTCGAGTGACTTAATGTAGCAAGAAATATGTACAGTGATGTGTCCTGATTCTATCTTGTCTCGCCTTCATCCTTAGAGGAATTTTGTGACCCCATTCGTGGGAAGCATATTTCCTATAGTTTTGAACTACTCCAAAACACTAAAAGAGACTGTGTTTGTGATCAATTCTTATTTTTTTCTAGAATCTTATTCTGTGGTTGATATTTTTGTGGACAATTTGGTGTAGATGTTTTCTACTTTTCTACCTCTTTGGATAGTATGTAATTTCGACCCACCTTCTATGGCGAGAAAACGTATCTGAAATAAATGACAATCAATTATTACTCTATGTATTAAATCAACATATACATATCGTATTAAGAACGAAAAATAAAATTTAAAAAGTTTTGCTTTTAACTAATAAATCGGAGAAAGAATTGATTGAGCATAGAGATGAAAAATCAAATGAAAAGGCCAAGAATCGCATATACCCGGTGAAAAAAATCTAGCGGCCCGCTAGCTTCAATCCCCCGACTGCCCCCCGGTGACCAGTTCCGCAGGAAAACTAGCGGCCCACCGGGGGTCAAACACCACTTGACCAAAAAAACCACCCCTCCTGTGACCCCTTAGAGGTCTTCCCACGATTTACTGAAAATGATAATATCATCTAAATACACAAGACAAATCTTTCCGGACAAACCTCTGAGTTTGTCGTCCATCATTCGCTGAAATGTGGCTGATGCAGAAGATAATCCGAAGGGAAGAACATTAAATTCAAAAAGACCTTGTGGGCAAATAAATGCTGATTTCTGTTTGTCGTTTTCTGCTAGGGGTTTCTGCATAATATCATTATTTTCTACACACGTCAGTACAGGTAACAATGAAATACCTAATTCATCGCTTTCAATCGATTGTGTTATCATTCCCGTTTTTGGTTCTATCAGTTTATCTTTAAATCTCAATCTCCCTTTCACGATGTGTTCTGTTTTTGGTTCTATTACCGTTTTATCTTCAATCCCGATTTTGATGACTTCTACTTCTTTGGCATTACGCCTTCGAAGTGGCAAAGATACTCCTGTATCCGGGAATGTCAGTATTTTAGCTTTCAGATTTATAATAGCTCCGTGATCTTCAAGGCAATCCATTCCGAATATCAGCTTTGCTGACAAATTTTCAGCAACTAAAAATTTTTGTCTGATTGTACAAACTCCAAATTTACAAACTACTTCTGTCAACCCAATGAGGTGAACTTTTTCGCCAGATGGTCCTAATAATTTTGGCTGGTTGTGTAAAGGTATCATTGTTTCTTGAATCATTTCTTGTTATCATTGAATTGTACAATATTCAAGACAGAAGCCTTCGCGGGGAGATCAAACACAGCAGCTAAAACTTTAACTGAAACCACAAGGGCTTGGTGGTTATGCGAAAGAATAAATCCCGATTCCAGAGTAGCAATTTGTTCGACTACATTGGATAAATAAGAATCCCAGTCAGGCTTGGATTTTCCATACCATAATGGACAGAGAACGTTATTTTGGAAAGAAGATCGGCTATTGAAAGGAAGTTCCGCGATAGCTGCCCAAACAGGCCAAAAACGTTTATTGCCCCACTCGGTTACAGGTACACCGTCAATGTTTAAAATTAGGCTTATCTTGATATCAGCCGCGTTATTATATTCGAGGTGACGTTTTCTATACTGTTTTCCATCAGTAATATCGTATACAGTATATCATTCTGACAATATTCATGCCTCGGCCTACACCCCGGTGGAAAAAAATGCTCGGGCCGACAGCGAGATTTCAGTGACTGCATCGCGTCGGCGAGTTCCCAATTTACGACAGCTTGCCGACAACGCGAAATATCGCCTGCATACCGACACGAAATTTTTCCCACGCTACCGACTGTTAGCCGACACGAAATCTCGCTACGCTACCGACAGTGAACCGATCCTATAACCAAAAGTTTTAATTCCCAATTCCAACAACACTGACCATGTACTTCACCTACATCCCGTTTGCTAGAACATATAAAACAAGTCCGTTGTCTGCTAAACTTTATTCAGAGAAAAGAAAGGGCCTATCACTTATCATCACTGAGTAATCGTGCTTTGTCAGCTGCGCCACCAGGAGCAGATTGACGTCTCTTTCTGCCGCCCTCCTTATCTCCTGCGTCCTTCAAGACCCGTCGAATGGAGTCCTGTATTAATAGTTCCGTTGCCCCGGCAACACCTGCAACCCCTTCATGTTTCATTGAGTTGATTGCGTCTGAAACATGAAATATAACATAATTAAAATCGTTGAATGAAATAAAACCAGAAAAAATGCTATTTCTTGTTCCACTTACACTTTGATCATCATTACTTTCACTTAATTGTTCAACTAAGATACTGATATACAGTAGTACCCGGAAATAGTTTGGGTCGTCATTTCACTAAACTCGTCAAAAGCAATAACCAAAATGACATTTTCTTCGGATAAGTCGTCTTTTCAATGTTCAATAGATCCGCGCCTAAACAGGCCTAAATAACTGTGTTTCACTGGGGAAGTTAATGATTTAACCATCATTGTCTCAATTATAATGAAAGGGAAATTGGACAATTCCTAGCTTTTTAGATTATCGGTGTTTATATATCAGTAGAATGTAACTGTGCTATGCAATTTAGTAGGTCAATTTGATTGCTTAGAGAAATTTCACAAATGATTCAACAGAACATTGCACGCTCGTCATGTAAGTCTGTCTATGTTTAGGACTTCAAAACATAATTGAAACTACATGTCTGGTTTATGAACGAGTAGGCTACTTGCCAGGGCTGGATCATGCCCATATCGCACCCCTGGGAAAATCCTAATTGACCGCCTCCTCCCAAATCATCAAGCAGTGGTCATGCTCCCCATTTTCTTTGATGTAGGACGATATCACATGTATTTATTTACGCAGAAAATCCCTATTATCTCTCTATTATTGTGAAAAATTCCTAATGTATTGTTTCTTTCTTTCGACCTCCTGATGACGTGATGATTTCGGAAAGATACTCGAAGCATACATGTTTTTAAGGTTTCATTTACAGGCCCATTCGAAAAATCTACCCTCCGTGAGCAATGTTTTAGGGAGTGATGTTATAATTTGATAGTAGCAATTGGGCGAACAAAGACATGAGGTTGATAAAATGATACTAAAATTATGTATGCCTCGTGGCCTACCTTCAGAGATGAGTCCATCGAAAAATGCGGATAATCTCGTGGATAATATCATTTTAATAATATTTTATTATATAATATAATATTTTAATAATATCATGCTATCATTTTTTGACACTCATTCAGATTATAAACCTAGGCTATCCCTAAACAACAAAAACAAAAATGCGTATACCGGGTATGGACTATAATTATTCAAATCTGTAAATTCTTAGGCGATACCATTATTAACTAGTATAAAACTTACAACTTAATATCCTTATTCTAGAGAGATAACTTTATAAAACAATACTCATAGGAAAAAATATATAAAAATGAAGCCATAGCAAACTGCATATTAACAACAATATTTGATTATCTTAGCAATAATATCAAAATCTGCATGTATGAACCAGTGATCTACATCAAATACATCCAATTATAATATCAATCTCAGTAGCATCACAAGAAACTTTTATGACCTGAGATAGAATCTTATGACCTATTATGACTCAAATTGGTTTTTTATGACTTCTTAGAAAATAGACAACCTGTATGAGTACTATAGCAACAGGTTAGAGGCCAACCAAAAGCATCATTGGTAGCCGAAAGAGGGCATCCGGACTTAAAATGCACGAACAGACCGGTCAAAAGTCCACCAAATGGTGGCACAAACCAAGCCCTATAATGAGGAAAAACGGGTGTAAAGCCAAAATATCTGTAAAGTGTAAATAGCCATGACATAGAGAAATCACTAATGTTATACGCAGATCGGTAGGCCCTTTGCCTACATGAGCACATACCTATGATCAGTTGCTCCAGGTGTTCGGAGAAAGAGAACCGATTATTCGCGCCGGTTCTGTTGAACTTTAACTGCATATCGGATGTCAACATCCGATTTATCATTCTTCGAACCACATCTCGAAGATCGATACCACCGAGGAACTGAAGCTGTTGAACCTGCAAGTAAACAATTGATATATTGACAATACAGTGGTCCCTGTCTATAACGACGTCCTCTCTGCCACACACAAAAAGTCGTCGTGGACAGGTAAGCTTAGTAGTTATTCACAGGTAAAATTTTGTAAACTACTATTTTCATATAATTATGTTCATGGTATCCATAAATACCGCAGTAAATCAAATACTGTCTTTTACATTTTCAGATAATAATAGTAAAACATTAGTAAAAAATATAATTCATAAATAATTTTTACACAGTGCACATAAGTTTGACATAAGACTATCTAGTTAGGCTTACATTATTTACACCGTAAAAGCTTTCAATTCAAAATTCAATGAAAACAACTTACGATGGCAGTTCGAAAATCTGCTTTCTTTAGAGAGGAGACAAAACTGAAGTAATCCTCTATTGCCTGAATTATCCGTAGTTGGTTGCCCTGACGGTAACCAGCGGTTCCTCCACGACGACTTTGGATTGAAACGTAGTTCTTCATATCCCGCATTTCCTGTGACAAGGCGCATACTTTCCTGTATGTCATTAACATAAGCCTTCCCTGAACCACAGGGTCAGTGATAGGGCCACCAAGTTGATCTTCAACTTTCCTCTGCAACCGGTCTAACGGGTTGTTCGATCGGTCGAATGTTACGAGATTTGTAGAACGTCCATCACCATCAACACGGAGCTCGATTACTTCTATATCAGGCCCAGGAAGATCTCCTACTTCAGCGTCAAGAGCCTGCAGATCAAGATAGGAATGTTCTTGCTCCTCTGGAATGGCAGTGGAAGCTTCAGCCTGATCTGGTTGACTCTCTTCCTCGTTTTCCGATTCCGAAATGATATTCTGAAACAATTGAAAAGTTATTGAACAATTGATAGAGAGGTTTGTTTTAATGAGTTTCCTTAATGATAATTTGACCAAGGGCCTCCTAGGAGGCTTAAATCCTCCTAGGAGGCACTTTTCTTACTCTTTGTTAAACGCTTCGCAAATGCATCAGACCACATTTATGCCTTAACTAACTGATGTATACTGCTAGACGATGATCAAACCTCATTGAATCCACCAGTTGGTTTAGATTGCTTCTGTTTTAAGCACATAGCATAGATTTGAAGATTCAGATGCGATACAAAGTGTTGAAAAAAATTAAGGAAAGTAGTGTTAGAAAATTGAGCAGAATGAATACCATTTTATAATTTGTAATGTGACTGAAGACATGTCTTTACCTGCAATGCTTCCAGCTAGCAAATCAGACTAAAATTTTTACCTCTGACATCTCCTTTATCTGAATATTTCAAACTATATGGATATTTTCAAGTATTTGTGAGATGGCAATTAAAGTCATGTGAGGGAGATCATGACTTCACGAGTGCAAGAGCCTGAGGTTTTTATGTCAGTATGACAACTATTCTATACAGTGACAGAGTGTTCATAAAAGTTTTTAAATGATGCGCATTGTAATTTTTTACCACACCTAATGCTTTGTTATTAAAAGTGCCTCCTAGGAGGCATATTTGTAAAGGAGGATCATTATCACATTCAGGCTTTATTATTGAAGCAAGATCGATCTTCTATTGAACGGACAGTGTTACAGACGTTAATTTGAATGTAAAGGTGTCAACTTATTGGTCATTTTGTTTATATCCTATCAATGATACTGATACTGCTGAATTAGAATTACACGTATTGTAGAGTGACGAGAAGATAAAATAGTTCTGGAAAGGAATTTTTCCGAAAGACGGCTGCGAAAAAGAAGAAATTAAGTAGTTGATGATGTTTACATTCAAAGGGATCAGTTGTAGAATCCTTCCGTGAGGTTTTTTATTATGTGCACCCATATTTATTACAGATATGAAAACTGCCTCCTAGGAGGCATTTTCATACTTCTCAAACTTTTCAGTGTTAAGTTGCATCATCAATATTCTAAATCTAAATCAATGACAAACGGTGACAATACCAATATTGGATAAATCTCAAGAACACTTCATTAGAAATCACTAGAAACTGCCTCGAAAACCGATTATCAAGATCATGCGCCATGTGCGTCTTGCATGCAATTTAGTTCAAGAGATGTGAATACGATATAAGTTTCTCAATCTTTTTGATTTACAACAGCACTTTCGCTCGCTACAACAATTTTTCATAGTCTTGTTTCTTGATGAATTTGCCAGTAGTCACAATTGTTGTTGAATCACATGGGATAGGCTAGTCAATACAACATATAGCTCAACGCAGAAAAGCTATGAAAATATAAGGCGGATGACGTATATGACATAATCTACATTGGCAGTACGTACTTAAAGTGTGGTCAAATTATTTATCGAATAGTATTACCGGCAGATCTAACATTTTACAACTCAGAAGATTAAGCGACAGAAATAGGCTATTCACATCCGTATCATTAGTAGCAGATGCAAAATGACTATCATGCACATAGGCCTCTTGTCTCTAGGCCAATACGTACGCTACAATTTTGCGAAAGTTGCAATGGAAGTTAGCGTGATCAAAAGTGCCAACGGAGGATGTTTTCATAGTGAATTTTATCACATTATAAAATTTCTTAGCTATATGCCGTGACTCATTCATTTCGGGAACAGTCCTGCCGAGCTGACTGAAATAGCATCCTTTCTGAAAAGTGCGATTTTTCGTAATAAATTTTTGCTAAAAACAGTCGACCAGCATTTGCCCTGGATTTGATTATCTATAAATCGCTTGATTTTTTATGATTTGCCAAATGCATTTTGAAATCCTAGTTCGCATCTTTCTTCGAGAAATATGTTGTTGCATGGTATGAGTTGCTGATACAAACAGCTCCAAATCGGAAGTATGGGATTCATGCATGCTTCACCATAGGCATCTCCAAATCCAGTTGATCCGGTCGGCACTTCTTTCTGAACCAATTCCACGTGAATATTCAGCAGCTGCATTTAGTCTTTGAATTATTTCATGACTGTGAGGTTTGTGAAGCTAGTTGAAGAGGTTTATATGATCTGGAAGTCCTTCAAATCCTTCAATCTCACAGCCAGTGCCTCGAGGTCATCCAATGTCACTGACGCGGAGTATCATTCTCTCTCTTGTCAGGTCCTTCTCGCTGAGTATTTCTTCGATGCATAACGCTTAGCACGTATTCATCAGCACAATGCTAAACGACTCACATATTTGCATAAATTGGGCAGCCTATTTCACTCAAAGCAAGTTTGATTTTGCTGATCCAAATAATCAATTCTCATGCGATAATTTGGTAGGCCTACAGCTCAGCAATAGGCCTACCTAGTGAGTCTTGGGCTAGTTGGTTTTTGTTGATGCCTCCAATTCCGTTGTAGTTATTCTTTGCTTTTCATGATTATTTTGACTTCGTGTAATTCGAGTAAAAGAATTATCCAATTAGAGACTCCCATCACAGAGCCTTAAATATAGCGCCGATTGTTAATGAGTTTCCTGTTATTTTCATTTTGCCAGTCAAGTTTCTGTGGCATGCTTTCACCGTATTCTTATATATGCACAAGAAGTATCCCAGCAGTAACCTTTCCATGTAGATGTTTGATCATTAGCAGCATCGATGAGATCAAATATCTGTAGGTCATCATCATCAGAACTCGAATACTTTGAGTCTTCATCAGCAAAAACCTGTTTCGATTCATTAAGTTTCCATAGTTTGGAGTTATGTAGCCATGTTTGGTCATCAATTCCATAAAACACTGTTATGGAAGCATTTGGTTTTGTCTTGGTACCACTTGACAAGCATCCATAGTAAATTAAAAGTCCAGACTCAACGTTTTTTTTTAATAAACATATGAATATCAAGAAAAATGCCTCCTAGGAGGCACATTTCAATTTTGATTTTCAGTATTACCAAGAGAATTCATATGAACATGTCTGTGAACTGCTATTTGTCAAATGAATTTGTATTTAACTTCCAAAGATAGGAATGGTGGACTTTTTACCTCTCCTTCCGTTAAAATTAAAAATAACAAAATTTTCATGTTTCTTGATAAGTTTTGCCGTCAATTCGATCATCCATTTTCCTATTAGGATAGAAATAGTAATACAGTAGAATTCGCATATATCGGCTATATCGGCGGTTCGTCTATATCGGCGGTTTCTTTTTGTCCCGGCAGAATTTCCTATGTTTTCCATATAATCGAGTTCGCTTATATCGGCTTCGGCTATATCGGCGATTCGCCTATATCGGCGCATTTTCGCTGTCCCTGACAGAAAAAAATTCGTTTATAACGGCGGATTTCCTGGAAATCCTCAAGCGATGTGTTTTGCCTGGAGTCACTAGAATGACAGTATATGTGGACGCGGATGGCTGCAGATTCTGTTAGGACTATCCGATTCTAACTATTCTAGTGGCATGTGAAAATTTAGATCTTCTACAATTCATCTCGATCATGTTTGGGGGTTTGATCAAAATTGTAGAATCTAGCAGCCGAGGAAAGATAAGTAGGCTTGCCACTGTATCTCACTGATAATTCTCACATAATTAGTCTTTCATTCGACGTGATGATTGCATTGTTAACGCCTTCACCTACGATGCTATTGTCAGACCTGACTTAGTGACTTTTGCGTCATCAAAGGAGCACAAGCTACCGTCGAAAACATTGTTGAGTTCGATGCATGTCCTCTCTCTAGACAGAAAGCGGCTCGCCACCCCATCCATCTCTATGGTTTCGCCTGCACGTGACTCTTACCAGCGTCTTGATTGACTTAGATTGGCTGGCTTCGCCTGCACGTGACTCTTAGCAGCGTCTTGATTTATGCATACTCTTTTTTGTTTTGTGCTTCATATAGCAGGTAAGCATGTAGGCATGAAGAAGCTTCAATCTTCTTGATTCAAAAAGCATACTCAGTTTTTGACAAACATAGTGATATCCAGTTTGTGATACTTACGTTGCAAGCATCAGTTTAGAAAGGCACAACTTTTAGATATCTATTGATTACATAGACACAATTACATGTACATGTACTGTACATGTTGGACAATAAGTCAATATGTACATGTATTTAAGAATAGCAACGCAATAATTCATGAGTCAATACACGTATATACATTGTATGATGCATGGCATGATCTCAGAGCTCGTGTAGATTTCACAAAACTTCAAAATTCAGGGAGTTCGCATATATCGGCGGTTCGCGTATATCGGCGGTTTTCGTCTGTCCCTTGAGGCGCCGATATATGCGAATTCTACTGTATTATCAAATGCATGAGGTTAAATGAACCTCATTTTCTTGGAATATGCGGTATAATATTTGCAATGTAACATGTGGTTATGATTTATCACTATCTACGAGGGCAAGTCAAAAATTATTTGCACTTTTGTTCCAATTTACATTTATTTTACAATTACAACAGAAATAACATCATCATTTTTCAATATAGTCACCATTTCGTTCACAACACTTGTTCCACCGACGCACAAGCTGCTTAATGCCCTCAGAGAAGAAGGATTCGGGCATGGAACCTAGCCACTCATGCACCGCCTCTTTCACCTCTTCATCTGTCGAGAACCGACGTCCTCGCAGAGCTTCTTTCAAGGGTCCGAAGAGGTGGAAATCGGAAGGTGCGAGGTCTGGGCTGTAAGGAGGATGTTCCAGGACCTCAAAACGGAGATCTTGAAGAGTTTCCACAGTCTTCGCCGCCGAATGAGGACGTGCATTATCGTGCAGTAGGATGACACCTCGCGACAGCAATCCACGGCGCCGAGTTCGAATGGCTGGTCGAAGACTGTGACGCAACATTTCACAGTATCCGTCACTGGTGACCGTTGATCCTCGCTCGGTGTAATGCTCAAGTATTGGCCCTCGAGAGTCCCAAAATACAGTGAGCATAAGCTTTCCAGCAGATGGCCGACTTTTGAATTTCTTCGGGACCGGTGAGTTTGGATGCTTCCATGTCATTGATTGACGTTTACTCTCCGGCTCGAAATGGTGGACCCACATTTCGTCATCGGTGATTATTCGCTTCAAGAAATCTTCGCCTTCGTTCTCATAGCGTTGCAGGTGCCGTCGACTGATAGTTCGTCGATTGTCTTTGTGTGCATCAGTAAGCTGTCTGGGCACCCATCTGGCACTCACTTTTCGGAACCCAAGTTCGTTGTGAAGAATATTATGAGCAGATCCATGGCTTACTCCTACCTTCACGGCCACCATGTCGACTGTAACTCTTCTGTCCTCCATTACCATCTCCTCAGCTTGCTCGATCTTATCCGACCCTGTCGATGTTCGAGGACGTCCGGCTCCTTCTTGGTGCGATACACTTGTGCGACCAGCCTTAAAGTGATCAATCCAGTGGTAAACACTTCTTTTGCTTAAGCAGTTGTCGCCATATTGAATCGATAGTCTGCGATGGATGTCGGCTCCCGGAGCACCTTCATACCATAGGAAGCGGATAACAGCTCGCTGTTCTTCTTCGGTGCTGACGGAGAGTGGCGCAGACATCTCGAGCATTAATGAATTGTTTTGACCGTACACTTTCTTATTTAAGCGATCGGCGCTAAGCTGTGTTCACTTCCTTTCATTCACAAATAGGAGTGGCAGCTAAGAGTGCTTCAGTAAGCCTGGAATCTGAAAAGCAGACACAGAAAGGAGTGGTGCAGTTAACTCTTTACCAAGAAACAGAAGCAATCGAGTGATGAATAGACTCGTAAATCAAAAATGAAAAAGTGCAAATAATTTTTGACTTGCCCTCGTATATTTCATGGAAGAGTGCACATTTTCAGCCATTTAAAAAAAGAAAAAGACCTCCTAGGAGGCCTTTTTCACGCGATCTTCAAGTTTGAAAATATATAAGACGCGAGAGTATCCAAGTGCCGGGATTTCTCTGAGCTGTAGTACTTGATAAAAGCTAAACTAGGTAAGAACCAAAATTGGCTAAAGTAATGCTAGTTTTTTCATTATCTGAATTATAAGGAAATATGTTAATTTTTTTGCCGTGTTTTTCAAAACTTCGTTTTTTCATGAACTGCATCACTATGAAAATCAAATGGTGTAAATTGGCTATACATTTTTCAGTAACATTGGATCATGTTCTAAATTTCCCTACAATGACAAATTCATACGTACAGCCATTTTCTAGCACTACTGCATTTGTTAAGGGGCAGAAAAGTGCCTCCCAGGAGGTAGAAACGCGGTCAAATTATCATTAAAGATAAAGAAAGGTGAATATTGGAAGACCAACGTGAAATTTGATAATAATTACACGCAACTCCTAACGAATTGACATTTCAATAATGCGTAAGTCATTTGATATTTCGTGTCATGGCTGTGTTGTCGACGTGTTGCGTTCTTTCTCTTCTTCTCTTCCTTTATTTTCCGCTTCTGTAACCCCTTGAGTTTGAGTGCCTTTTTTTGCTTTCTTGGGGTGAATCCTCGTGTAAAAAACATTCAGGAGATGACACTTATCAAAATCAAATGAAAAATATACATAAAAAATGATAGACCACGACGTATTTATCGCTATATCGAGAAAAAATATAATATGACAGATGTGTTGAAACAGGTTTTGTTAGCGAAAAAAATCTGTAATACCTGTGAAGATTCTGAGTCACTGTCGAATTTTCCAGTTCTTGGGATTCGCTGACGGCCAAATCGACTCTCTCCAGTTACGAAATCGGGAGCTTTCTTTTTGCGCTTCTCTATTGTACGCTGACGTGCCAGTTCTTTCAATTTGGCGACGAGCATGGGTTTGTCAGTCGCTAAAAATCAGAAATAAGGAAAAGCTACAGTTCAAAGTTACATTGAAATTTGGGGAACAAGATTTTAATGAAATTCTGCTGCGAACAATTTCAGACTTGTACATAGCCTACAATCCCTTCATCTTAGCATTTATGCATTCATAAATTCTATTACAGGCCTACAGTATATATGTACAGTATATAAAATTATAATCTATGTATCGAGCAAGTGGATGTGTCTAACGAAAGCACAAGATTTATTTCGTTACGCAGCTAAGAGCCTTCAGTTTAATTTGTCTACTTACATGACTGAATTATCTTGCTCTCGCATTCCCGGCTCCCATAACAAACTGAAACAATCACCTGTAACCAAATTAGAAAACATTTAAAAAATGATACACCAAACAGTTGAAAGAATGATAGACAAGAAGTCATGAAATCTTATGCACGACAGCTCAAAGGACAGTTCAGTTATGATTATTTACCTATTGAATGGTTGTCATCGAGAATATCTTCTTCCTCTAAAACACACAATGAGGAACAGTCGGTAAATTCGACCAAGTAGTACATCATCTGAAAAAAACCAATAGGCCTATGTGAGGATGAGAAATATACAAATTCAAATAGGATGAAAAAGTCCAGTTGATAGGAATGGGATGGGAAATTCTGCAACTTTATAAAAAGTCAATAATTTAGGACATAAATTTATTCAAATACAATTTCTTCATGTCGGTAGTTGCTAAGCCGTATTATTTCTGTTCATATTTCTGCTAAATCCTTCGACAAATTGCCAAAGTAATTTAATTCAATCCAGTTTTCTAAAACTATCAGTCCTTTCATAGGTTCGTTTCAAGATATTCAGACATTACTTGGTGATTTTCTGTTTCATAATGTAGCACAGGTTTCCTATGACATTCGGGTCAAAGCAGTTGCATTTACTTGATAAAATTTATGTTAACACAACTTGTATTTATGGTGCGATGACTATAGGATCATATATTCATAAGATAGATAAAAAGTTAACGATATCTATAATTGCGGCAATTCATGGAATGAATAGATTATCTTGACAAAATTGATGAATAGTTCAACAGTTTCTTTATCACCCAATGTATTGTTTTAGGAGGTATAGGTCTAAAGTAGGATTACCAGTGGTAATTAAGTAGAGCGGAACGATAGAGATACTCGTCGTGCGTCCTCAGGAGTCGGTGTTTTACTGCATGTATATCCGTACCGTTACTAAACCCATTTCAAAAGAAAAATACATGTAAAAAATAAGAAGTTCACTTTTCTATATCAAATATGAAATATATTGGCTTTTCAGATTTTGAGAAAGTACGGAAGAAATCGTTGAACGTCTTAGACCAGTGGCAAAATAACAAACTCATTACTATTAGGAAAACCAATTGCCTTGTTAATAGGCTTTCCTCTAACACAGCGCTTTGTCAATGCGTAAAAACCAAGGTTCACGTGACGAAAAAAAGGGTTGCTCATACAATGCTTTCCTGAACTGGAGTAATGTACCTGTAACAATCCCCTCTGGAAAACAAGAGTCGACACGAACAATGCGATCACAGTCTAAAACAGCAAAGTTATCAGGCGCTAAGCTGGAAAAATGAAGAGGGGGCACAGGTATAGATCCAAGTTCTCTTAGACGACGAGCTTGGTTAATAACATGAATAAATGTGTGCCTCGTTATCTTAATACGTCTTTTCAATTTACCAAGATAATTTTCAAACTGAAATGCCGAAAAATTCGACAAAGGTCCGTACATAATCACTGATTCATACAGATGTAAAAGAATGTGGACATTGTAGGAAATAGATTGGGGACCATAATACAATGAAAGATTTTGGACAAACTTTATAATACATTCATGTGCTTTCACTAGTCAACTACACTTACAGATAATTGCAGCATACTTGCACCACAAGTGACTTACAATTACGATAAGATAATTGCAATTACCACTTGAAGTAAATTGCACCTCACTTGCGCACTGGAATTTTTGCCTAAGTGAGGTGCAATTATGCGCAAGTATAAACGCAATTACCCTTCAATTAAGCGCAAGTATACCTGCGCAAGTGCCCTTCAATTATGCTCAAGTGTAATTCAACTTCTTTATATAGGCCTACTTGATATTTAATGTCAATGTCTGCCTTTAGCTATAACAGGTATGTCTCTTGACCGCAGCCAACGCATTAATGGATTAATTCATTCATGCATAAGACAGTGCAGCGATCAACTACAACACTCAATCCTAATTTCCGAAAAGGATTACAGAAAGTGACAGAAAGCAATGATGTCCTTTTATGCAACTTTATTTAGCATGCAAATCTTGAACCAGTTGCTCGTAATAAAACATGGGTACAAAGAGAGGAGAATGCTTGCATCAAAAAGGACAATCCACACTTTGCAGAAAGGATAAAATACAATCAGCAATTCGCAAGTCGACATTTATAAAAAGGAATTGATGCAGTTTTAATGTGGTGGTTGCTTCTGCAAGAAGCGTCCACTACTATTAGAGGTTGTCAACATCAAATTCATGTTATTAGCATGCATATGATAACATGGGTGTGGCATCCAATACATATTATTAGCTGTTCACTTGTACGTAAAGAGGGCCAAACTTTATGTCTTGTTTCATAAATATAGAGCAGATTAAACGTGCAATACGTTGGACAAATGCCATTTAGCGTTCTACATGCGCGGAACTTTAACTGTAAGAATGATGAATCGAAGACAATTATTTTACTTGTATAAGCACGTGAAGTTAGCAGTAACTTAAGCAGCAAAAATCCGCAGTTATTTTTCGCTCATACTTAAATGTTTTAGAATTCAATACAGCATCACAAACTGATTTTGTTCACTATATTATTCTTCAAGTATAATCTGCTTCATTGTAAATTAGATTTTCTAGCAAATAATAATTTAGTGAAGTTGAGCTTAAGAGTGTGATAATCTGTTAGTCCTGTTAACAATGTCAACTTTTGGTGGGAATCCACTTACAGCAAATACAGGTTAGAAATAAAAATAGCTTGAGAAAAATGCTATCGTGAACAAAATCAGCGCATGACGTTTTACAGAATTTTAGAAAATCAAGTACGAAAGAGATCACGGCCAAGTTTACTGACAAGTTCATGTGGTTATATACGCTTCACGTTTCTTTAATAAAATTCTATATCGCTTAGATGGTGACAATCGCTCTCAAAGGAGGACAGATCACACCTAATTTGCAGAAAATGAAGTAAATGAATAGAATGAATGAAGATAGAATGAAAAGATCAAAGATCCTTTCACTATCAAAAAATTGTCAACTGATGCGAAATACATGTATTTTTTCTCATCTGCAGATAATTATTGACATATCATTGACCTAAAAAAGTACTGTAAACAAACAGATGTGCCTCAATGATGCATGTCCAGATGATCGAATGGAATCGTTTGCAAGTGTGATCACGAAATATCTAATAAAAGCGGGAATTTTCATACAGATAATACATAATTGAGACAACAGTCTAACAAGGATGATCAACAAAGATTGACGAAAGTCTAAAATACACGTCCAATCATACTTTCAATGAGATAAAGCATGCTGATAAGTCAAGAAAGTTTGAGAGTGGGTGATCAAATTGAATCTTATGCAGGCGGAATCACGGAATATCTAACAAAAGCGGGAAATGTAACACAATACATAATATAGAGAACAGTCTAACAAACATGATCAACAAAGATTGATGAAAGTGTTAAATCACATCAAAAACTTGTAAAAGCAACGAATAGAAATTGTGACTGCATGATCATCACACATAGATGGAAATTCTATGCAATATTGGTAAAAAATAATGAAGTAAAAACATGTGAATTGATAGATGTCAGCATAAAATGCGTGACTTATCTCCTACTACGATAATAAAAATACAAAAATACGATGACCAGTTGAATCAGCAGTACATAGCAGTGAGCAGTTTGCAATGGATACCGACATGACTTATTTTCAGTACAGAAGGCACGCCAGTTCTTATTTTTGCAGGGAGCAGTCCGAGAATAAATCTGTCGGTGAGTAAATTAATTCAACAAACACTATGACTATTACGAATCTGCACATCGTCTACACCTCTTATTTGCAGACAGGGTAAAAACATACTTGTAACGCCAATAGAAAACAGACTGAAGTGAAGATGACTGTCGCCGTGCTTTCTATCAAGAACTACACACACATGATTCTTGGCATTATGCGTCTTCAGGTCAGCTTCTATCACGCATGTGCATTATTATCACGTGAATAACAAACAACTTCTGATTGACCATTGGACAGGAGGACAACATTGGCTAACTGCCCTTTCTTTTCGCTAAATCTTACCAGAATTCTATGTCTACGTTACTAAAATTATTCCAAATCTCATGTGTTAAATTCTACAGACTAATAACACATGACTTTATAATACGAAATGTAAGTATGAGTCATCGTTCAAATATTCACTCGTTCTTTATTAATTGTAGAAACATCGTAACTTGCCACTTTAACCCTTTCAGCACGAAATCATTAAGATACCTGTCCTAGTGACACGCACAGTGTGTCATGCAATAATTATTCAACGTAACAAAATTTGAAAATTAATCATTGTTCGATGTTACGATGACACACGATGCGTGTCGTTACTATCATTGTCCACTGTTACGGTGACACGCCAGAGGTGTCAAATAGGTATATTTTCTATATTTTATTTGTCCATTTTATGTGATTTCGAGGTGTTATTGCAACAGATAATAGCATTAGATCTTGTCATGATGCACATGTTTTCTCCGGAAGAAAAGACGGAGAAAACTGCTACAAGGAATGCAAATAGGTGTTCTCAAAATCTTTGGGTGTTTTAGAGTTGACTTGACTAATAAGTACAGTACTATGCGATGATAACACCGTAAACAGTTTTCCTTAATTTCTCATTTCACACAGTAATAATTCTCATTACGACCACAGTAAATAATTCTACACATTTTTGCTAATCTTTTTAAAACAACACAATCTATTTCGAGCTTGTATTATACACATTATGGGAACCAAACATATAAGACATATAGGCTTATATGCTTGGTTCCAATTTCCCAATCGAGTGTGCCATGAAAGCTTTTTGAATAAGACTGAATAAGATATACCTCTTATGTTTTCCTAGAAATTGTGCAATTAAAAAAGAACCGATTACCAATTACCGATCATATAAATTTATAAATATTTTCGAGCGTATAATTTTTTATGTTTATTGCAATGTATTTGCACATCTTTTATTTACAGTCCACTCAATATTAATCACTCATTTTTCATTTCAATTTTATATTTACTCTTTTAATGTTACTTTACTTTTAATTACTTCTGCTTTTGCACCTCGAATGTAACGGAAAATCAAAAGCCATTTACTGCTATTACTACAAAATATATTCAACGCAATAAACCCATAATACGTTTCGAAAAGTTTCAGGTTTACTCATGATATTTTGAAAAACAAGGAGCAGCACATAGACCAGGTTGTCCAGGGCAATCAGCACATCGGAAGACAGTTTCTTTTCGCTTTCCGGCTTGGTAGCAAACACGGCATCTCTTGTGAGGTCGAGGTTCTCCTTCCCTTGCTGGTATGCGTTCAAGTTTATGTTGTGGATTCCGTTCCTCCAAGCATCGATTGTTTGTTGATCGTGGTACCAGGCGAGGTCTTCCGACAGGATTTCGTCCAATACCTGTTTGTAAGACCAAACGATTGACAGATTTCATGCAGTAATCTAGGTAGTTCATTTTACCATCATTCTTCCTGTAGAGAATCCATGAATTGTAATGCATGATTTGAATTAAGTGCAAGCAGTACTTTACAAACCATGTATAATTTTTCCGATTGATATCGTAATGATGAAGTGCGGCATCCAACCGGTCGACACCGCCCATATGGGCATTGTAATTCAATACAGATCGTGACTTCTTCACCGTTTCGTGGTGTCCACCTTTGACTATGCGGCTGACCTCAACATCTTCAGCAGCAGCAAACGTATCCATCAAGTAAACCGTCTTCTTTCCAGACGACTTTTGATCCACAAGTTTTACGCAAAGAACTTCGCCGTTGCGGGAATAAGCTTGAGACTTAACAGGCAGATTTAAGTGCTTTAAATCGCTCGGAACGCCCCGGTTCGCTTTTACAGTTCCAGTCATAAATGTACCATTGCGAAACAGATATCGGGCTAATCTACAGGAAGTATAAAAGTTATCAAGATAAACGTGGTAACCTTGATTAAACAGGTCGTGTGATAATTGTATCACAATTCGTTCCGTAACTGATAATGTTTCAGCACCACGATGAGACAATCCGACTGCCCGATTTTCAGTACTCAGACCATGAAGCATCATCTTCCAAACGTAACCCGACTCGGATTCTGCCAATACATACGACTTTATTCCATACCTCCTACGCTTGCTTGGGATATATTGTCGTATTCTTAAACGTCCTTTGAACAGCATGAGTGTCTCATCTATAGAAATCTGACGGTTTGGTAGGTATGTATTTTGGCATATATTATTAACTTTTTCCAGAAATGGTCGTACTTTTGCTAAATAATCATTTTCCAAATTTTCTGGGTCTGCAAAGCGAATATAGTTCAAAATTAACTGAAATCTGTCACGGGATAGAGATTCAGGTGACGAGAATATCTCTTGACGAAACACCAAATCGCCACTCCAGTATGATGCAAGCGTAGGCTTCTTGTTCAAAGCCATTAAAAATTGCAATCCAATAAACTTTCTGATTTCATTGACTGTAACTTGTCTGCTGTTTTGTAATTTCTGGCTTTCAGGATTATCAACTAATTCTTGCCAAAGTCTGTTGTTTGTGTAGTCGCATATATCTTGCATTAAGTCGTCAGTGAAAAAGTGATTTAAGAAAAACATATCATCTTCTAATTCATTTGGAATCTCTAAGCGTGGATGTAGTCCTGTAGTTCCAGTAAATTCTGGTCCACGTCTGACGGAATCAGTACCACTTTGGACAGTTCGCCATTCACCAGTGCTGCCACCTGCATCTTCGTCAGAGCTGCTACTTGAGTCGTTATCTCGCAAGTCATTATCTTGTATTTCATCTTCAATCTCACTGCCTGAACTGCCATCTTCGTTTGTATCAAATCCCATCAAATTCAACGCATCTGTCATGGCAGAACGCCGGGGATACCGCCGACCACTTTGCGTGCTCATTATGATATGAATGCGCAATTCGAACAGCAACAACTATCAACAAATTCTGTCGGTGTGAATGATATTCAAAGATCTGTTCAATAAACGAAATCTTACGTAATAATTCGGTGAACCTGTCCTTTGAGAGTGATCATAATTCAGAAACATTCACCGATGGTTTTATGACAGGCTCTGCGTGTCACGGTATAATCGTACTATTGCATTGATTCTAATTCCGTTAATTTGTTAATAGATACATGACACGTACAGCGTGTCGTCCGTACTGAAAGGGTACTTTAATGCAACCTAAATTTACTTTCCTTCGGTTATGCTTTCCTTGATCCGGTAAGTTGACAAACCGGAGAGGATAGAGAATGGGAGACGCGTAGATTCGTAATAGTCACCTGGTGTCTGACCTACCTCACTCTGAAGAGGACTAGCTTTCGGTCTTGCTCCCTAAAGAAATCGGCGCCGACACCGAGCAGTGGTACTTTTGCTAAGAGGATTGACCTCTTGATATTCAATACATGAATTACATAAAATTATCGAACATCGCCTTGTCATTCAACAGTGACACATTTCAATGAGTGTATCCATGTCAATTTGCTCATTTATATACTCGTACAAATCACATCATCACTTATTTTCGCTCTCGCATTTCTTTGAACGATTGCGAATATCTCTAGCTGCTTGATTAACCGACTTTCGAACTTTATTAAAAACAAAGAATGAAAAATGATTTGAAAGTGCATCTTTCAACTTCTGCACTATTTCAGAGCTTACAGGGGTTAGTTCAGTAGGTCCTAGGGGTTCTATAATAGTATTCTTAAAATCCGGTCCTAAAATTTTTTCATGAAATTGATTGGGGTTGGAATGGGGAATGTCACTAACAGAAAAACTCTTATTCTCAAAATCTACGTACTCTTTTTCTGTCTCCTCCATCGAACTGTGCTGGCACTCAACGAGAGCCTTCAAAAGTCCAATGATGGTGTCATTCCGTTTTTGCATACATTTCAAAATACGATTGGTTTCACTGAGTCCACCTGTCTTCTTTCTTTCTTTCAACGTTGGTTTGTGGTGCCGTTGCATCTTCACTGCGACATGGCCTTTCACTAGCCGTGCGTACTGGTGGTTCGATCTCTGGAGTCTCGCCAGATGACACAACAGGAGCTTCGTCCCCAAGAATCCGAACCTTCCGCGCCTCATCAGCTATTTTGGAATACATGTCTGCACGTCGCTTGGATCTTGCTTGATGTTGTGGCAGTGGCGCAGGTTCTTGTAGCGGCGGAGTTTTTGGCTGAGGTGAAGGTACTTGCAGCGGCGCAGATTGAGACTGCTGTTCAGGTTCTTGTAGCGACTGATGTGCAGGTTGTAGCAGCGATGGAACTTGTGATTGAGGCGTACATTGTGGCAGCGACGCAGATTTGAGCTGTGAATTTTGAGATAACTCATCGTAGATCTGATCGCTGTCGATCTGCTCTCCCTCATGGGCACTGCAATAATTCTCTAAGTACCGCTCCATGCTTAGACAGGTTTGATAGGTACCTTCAGACATTATTCGGCATTCAGTGCCACCTTGGATAGTAATATAGTCGCCCTGAAAGAGAAGAAAATAATTATTCATATAGAAACAGAAATGGCAGTATACAGGCGTGATTCATAGAAATCCAAACTACAAAATAACATCACAGCAAAACTCTTTTATTTGTTTCCTAGGATGTAATGTAGATATCCTGTAAAGCATATTATTGCCTGTGCAAGAGATACTATTTATTCCAATACACTGGAAGCAGCATAATTTATGCCAATATGAATGATCCTGTCCGAGACCGCAAGGCGGCCGAGGCTGTAATGATCATTGATGCATGAAAATGCTAGGCATGATTGCTTACATAGTGAATGCTATAGTTCAACAAAATTTCAGGCTACATATATAGATAGTGGCTATAAATTCAGAAGCCGGTGTTGACCGGAAATAGGCAAATACAGCAGATCCGTTAGTACATATACGTACATTGTTACTGAATAGGTTTGTCAGCCGATTTTTCATCGTTCATTCTTCTTTGTAAGTCGTTTATATATTTCCAAGTCCAAATTGGACAGCCTTAATTGCCATGATTAAGGGCGTCTAATTTGCTATGTAATGCCATTGAGGTAGGAGCATTTCACCGTTCATCCTCACATTCCCAGTGAAAAAGGCACTGAGATGATTCCAATGGTTCAAAATTTGGTCTCGTAGATATCTCAAGCTTTACATACTTTAATGTTCTGAGCTGCATGGGCTATGTAGAAACGTGAGCTATTATTATATTATTATTTATATTATTATTATGTTGATTATTTTTTTGAAATTGATTCATAGATATATTTCTCATAGATATATTTTTCGTATGCATACCACATGGTGTATTTTTTATATGAGAATATAATAGCGTTTCATTTAAAAAACGCATTTTGCAAACTTGACAAATTTGAGACATTTGTGGTTTTTCCATTTTTTTATTTTTAATAGAAAAAATTATATTTTTTTATTTTTATTAGAAAAAAAATTTTATTTTATGTAAGAAAGAAATTTTATATTATTTTATATAAGAAAAAAAAATTTTTTTATTGTTTAAAAAATGATGTTACCAAATGTTGGTGGAGGTGCATATATCCCGAATAATCGTGAATCAGAAATAGAAATAGAAAATTATATTATGAAAACTGGAGACGTTTTATCTGGTCCATTGCATCTTCCTATTCTTCCGCAACAAAATACAGAGTTAACAAATAAACAATATGTTGATACACAAATCAATGACTTAAAAGAAAAATATATAAATGATGTTTTGGTTCCACTGATGAATGAAGTAAGATTACTTAAACTTAATGACAAATCATTAAACGAAAAATTATTAAAACTTGATAAAAAGGATAAAGAGCTAGAAGCAGAAACAGCAAAACTTTTTAAAAAAATTTCTGAACAATCAAAAATTTTAATACTACTTTCTATAAATTTAAAAGCTGCAGACATTAAAAATAAACATCAGATAAAAATGTTAAAAGAACAATTAGAAGATGAAATAGAAAAACTTTCTGAAAGAATTAAAAAAATTTTAAATCAGTTACAAACTACATTCCAAAGAAGTGTTGATGAATTAAGTTCTAGAATTACTCAACAAATGAAAAAGATGAATAGGATAATAAATGAAGTAAACTCACTTAATCAAAAAGATGAAGAAATTAAAAAAATGAAAATTAATTTGGAAAATAAATTAAAGAAAAATTTGCAGGAAAAATCTAAAGAATATAAAGAACAGTTAGATGCTGTTAAAAGACAGATGTTCTTGAAGTTCAATTGAATGCTTTAAAAACAGAATTAAAGAAAAGTGAGAAAAAATTAGAAGTGACTGAAAGAGAAATTAAAGTACATCACACGCTGCTTGACGCGATAGATAAAGTGCAACGGAAAATTAATAAAGTTATCACGAAGTTGTTGGACATTCACAAACGTAAATCTTAACGTAAATATTTTTTCCCAAAGTCAAATTTATTACTAAAAAATGCCTATAATTTATAAACACAATCTTAAACATTTTGCTTCAAATAAAAAAAATTGCTCATGAACCATCTATGAAGTCTGTTTACCATTATAACAATGTAGAAACAGCTCAAAAAGAAGGAGATAGTGTAAACAGCGGAGCTGGTGTAAACAGCGTAGCTAGTGTAAACAGCGGAGATGGTATATTTTCTGGTATTGGAAGTATCGTTAACTTGATTAAAAATAATAAAGATTTAATTTCATCTGCTCCTAAAGGAGCAGCTGCTATATGTAGTACAGCTAGTGCAATATCAAATGCTGTTAAGTCTCAAAACGAATTAAAACAACTAGAAACTATTCGTAAACTTAAGAATGATTCTGAAGAACTAAAAAAATTTAAAAAACTTTCAGATGAAATAAAAAACAAAATTGCTAACATAGCAGCAGGGTCTGATAGTAAACATAATGAAAAAACAATTGAAGAAATAAGAGGCAATGGTCTAGCAAAATTCTAAAATATATTTTTAGTAAAATTTTTTATTAAAATTTTTTAGTTAATTTTTTTTAGTAAAATTTTTTCTGTGTGAGAAAAAACAAAAAAGTCAAATTATTTTTTAGTAATTTTTTTTCTGGGTGTGAAAGTTTTTTTTCTATGTGTGAGAAAAAATCAAAAATTCAAATAATTTTTAAAAAAATGTCTTCGCTAATTGAAAATAAATTTACATTAGACGATCCTCCGTTCGTCAGTTGCAATCAAAAAAAGAATGACTATATAAGAATTCCCATGAATCCCGGATCTTCCAGTAGAGTAAATACTGGAGGAGATTTAATCTTTGAAGTTGATAATCAACAAAGTTATATATATCTACCTGATTCATTTTTACACGATGAATATTCTTTATATAGTGATGCCAATTTTACAACACCATTACCAGAAACCGATATTATTGCATTAGAGAATAATTTCTTTCCAAAATTATTTACACAAATGCGTTTAGATGTTGCAACTCAAAATATAGAAACAATAAGTGATTCACCAGGTGTAATTGATACAATGCTTAGATTTGTAACAATTGGTGAAAATAATAAAAAGTATGAAATCGTGGATGGAATGAATGGTTTCCAGATAATAATGATGGTATAATTATAGATGATTTAACTCACGCTGGAACAGACGCAGCAGGAATTGCAAAAGATGTAGAAAATATTGCAAAACATTTAAATAAAACAAATAATACTGCATAGAAAGAAAGACGTGAATTTAACAAGAAAAGTTAACAGACAGTAAAGTGGTCATTGTCTCCATTATTCGGATATTTAGATTATGATAAAATATCATGTCAATTAAAATTTAAATTAATAATTCATCGTACAGCAAATAATGAATTAATCTTTTATGGTAAGACTGGAAATAAGGCATATTTAAAAATTGATAGACTTGAATGGTGGATTAAGCATATTACTCCTAGCTTAGAAGTTGAAACAGCTATTACAAAAAGATTAAACACTAACAAACCAATTCCAGTAAATTTTCTAAAGCGTACTGCTAGTTCAGTAACTTTTTCAGAGCAAAGATTTAACTGGCATTTTACTAGAACTGCGAATACTCCAAGATATTTATTACTAACTTTTCAAAGAAATAATCCTCCAAGTTTTGATAAGAACAACAATCTTTTCCATATTAATGCAATTCGAAGTTTACAAGTTGCTTTAAATCAAACCCGATATCCAATGATCCATTAAGATTCGATGATACCAATAATCAATTCATGGAAGGATATGATGCTTATCGAAATCTTTGTATAGAATTTGGAGTTGAACCCCAATTAACTCCTGGAGATTAGAGACATATCCAATTTTCTGTTTTGATTTAAGTGCACAATCTGAAGATATTATTAAAAATGGATGTGATATAACAATTAATATTGAAAAGAAAGACTCCACAACTTCATTAATGGCTTATGGTTTATTATTAGAAGATGTAAAATATTCTATTGAAATTCTTAATGTAAAGATGGTTAGGATCGGCTAATTAAAATTCTTAGAATAAAATTTTTTTAGTAATTTAAAATTTTTCGTAACTTAACATTTTTTTATTAAAAATGTCGGAAGCGAAAAGTAATAATAAAACTGTTGAATTAAAGTTACGTAACATTGTTGATAAAAATACTCCTAAATCTATTACTATTAATAAAAAGAAATATTACATAAGTAAACCAATGATTGAGAATATTAAATTACAAGAAGAAAAGAATGGTGGAATTCTCCCATTAATTCCACTAATAATAGGTATAGCAGCGGCAGGAAGTGTTGCTGGTGGGACAGCTGGTATTGTCCAAGCAGTAAATAAAAATAAATCAGAGAAGCAGCATTAGAAGAACAAAAACGTCATAACAGAGAGTTAGAGAAAGTTGCTAGGGGTGAAGGAATAGTAAATAGTTTTATTAGTAAACTAAATTTAGTTGATGAAGGAAAACGAGTTCTTAAAAATATTCTCCACAATGTTGATGATTTAATTGAAATTAAAGAAACAAAAGATGGTTCTGGAATATATCTAAGTCCTAGTATGATTCGGTAAAACATTTATTTTATTTCATCTTTTAAAAATATTTTATCTTTAAAAATACTTTATCTTTTAAAATGAATTCTGAAAATTTAATTAAATTAAAAATTTCTAATTTAGATTTATTGAATTATCTCTTAAAAGTACATAAAACCTCAAATTGTCAGCATTCCGGAGATGACATACAAAAGGCATTAGAAAACTTTCCTGGATTTATTTGGAGTAAATATTCAAAAGAAAAACATCTTCCTGGTCATTCATATACCGGTCCAGGAACTCGATTAGATATAAGACTAGATGAGAATAATAATCCAAAACCAGGTGAAGAACCAATAAACAGAGTAGATGAAGCAGCTTACAGACATGATTTAGCTTATCGAAATCATGACCTTAAAATCTCGTCATGCAGCTGATAAGAAGATGATTCAAGAATTAGATAGTATTCAAAATCCTACATTTGGAGAAAGAATTGAAAGAACATTTGTTAAGAAAGCTTTACAAGCTAAAATATTGTTCGGCCGGGGTATTGATCCGTCAGCAAATGAAACGACAGCAAAGCTGTCTGAGAGCAACGCTCGAACCTACGCGTCTGAAATATCGAATGACCTCGATCGGCATAGTGAAACTTATGCCTCCAAAATCCATAAAGAATACATAAGGCCGAAATATTTATTGAAAGTAAAAGTATTTAATAAAGATGATATTTGGAGTGCTGATCTTATTCATATGCCGAATGATTCTGATTATAAATACGCATTGACCGTTATAGATTTATATACACGATATGCTTGGGTAAAGCCTTTAAAAAATAAAAGTGGTCTGTCAGTTAAATATGCGTTTGAAAAAATCTTTAAAGAAACTAACAGAAAGCCAAAGAAATTGTTTGTTGATAAAGGGTCGTAGTTTTATAACCGAAATGTTAGGCCACTATTTGAAACTGTTTATTCCACAGAAAATGCTGGAAAGGCTGTAGTAATAGAGCGATTCAATAGATGATTGAAAAATAAATTATTCAAGAAATTTACAGAACAAGGAAATCAGAAATGGTTGAAGATATTACGAGGAATTGTTGAGGATTATAGCAATAAGATTCATTCAGGTATTGAAGAAACTCCAAAGAATGCTTCTGACGACCCTGATTTGATACGAAAAAAATATTCGGAAATAATTATTCGAATGAGAGTAATCTGAATTTGCAGAAACTTAATCTCCAATTTTAAATTTCGGCTTAAGTTTCTGCAAATTCAGATTACTCTCATTCGAATAATTATTTCCGAATATTTTTTTCGTATCAAATCAGGGTCGTCAGAAGCATTCTTTGGAGTTTCTTCAATACCTGAATGAATCTTATTGCTATAATCCTCAACAATTCATTTCCAAATTTCCATTTTCAAATTTATTCTTATATTTAAATATTCTAACTCAATCTCCAATTTTAAATTTCGGCTTGAGTTAGAATATTTAAGTATAAGAATAAATTTGAAAAAGGCTTTGTTGGCGATTGGACTAAAGAAATATTTGAAGTTTGTAAAATAAATCAAACTTATCCGATTACTTACGAAATCAAAGATTTGGATGATGAGGATATCAGAGGCCGATTTTTAATTATCATTATTATTATTATTATTCAGTTCTAACATAATATCAAGAAATGGTACTCCTTCCTGTAATTTCAATAAAACATAAAGACATAATTGACCACAATAAGTTGTTCCTGGTTTTTGAATTTGAAACGTATTATAAAATCCATTTCCAAGTATTTCTCTTACTTCATTTGTAGGTGGAAGTCCGTAAGAGTCCAAATAGTAATTATCTCCGTTTTTATTAGACGTATCTGTTGACCAATGTACTCCTTTTTGTTCTGATGTGTGAAGATTTGTTATGAAATCTGATGGTTTGTTATGTTCCTGATGGCTTATTTTTTAGGAATTGTAATTCGTCTCTCATCAATATGTGAAAATTCTCTATTCCCAATTGATCAGCGATTTTCTTTAGATGAAAATTCGTTGTTGTTTGTTTGCCATATATTTTTAAGAACTCATTTATGTTGCTCATTTTTATAGAAGATAAAATGCTTCTATTATATTTCTGTAAATGTGAAATTAAAAACAACACATGCTTATTTCACTTTGGTTACATCCACTTTACATATAAAACAGAGAGATTCAAGAATGATAAGTTTTCTTAACAATGGGATTTCTGTCCACGTGTGGACGCGTTCTAATTGGCTGAAGCGCGGTATTTTAGCTGAATGGCATAGTAATTGTATGTACATGTAAAACAGGAAATAGCATTGCATATAAAACAGAGAGATTCAAGAATGATAAGTTTTCTTAACAATGGGATTTCTGTCCACGTGTGGACGCGTTCTAATTGGTTGAAGCTCGGTATTTTAGCTGAATGGCGCACCATTGTTCAAGAAGATTATAATGAAATAACATAGGTCTAAACATTGAAAATAAAGTGTCGTGCGGCCGTAACGCAGTAACAATAGCGGAGTTTAACATCCAAATTCCATTGAATATGTCAACGCGGTATTGACGGTAATGGCGCACCATTGTTTGGGAGAAGAATGGAATCATTTAGAATGTCACACAATTGCTTTACACAATGAATCTGGTTGCCGCAGCAAAATTCTCCATCCCATTGTACACAATCTTCCAATATAGTTAGGTCGCGTTTTTAAAAGTCCAAGAGGAACAGACACCCTACAAAGCGTAGGAAATTTGTCTGCTAACTTACCTAATTTCATAACAAATGAAACTTCGGTAATTGATCTGATTTTTTCTTCAAGAGACTATAAAAATAAGACTTGTCATTATCACAAAGAGATAGAAGATTCATGCCTCTCAAATATATTCCTCTTCAATTCCTCTCGTAATTTTTCCATCCTCCCTGGCAACGATTGTTTTCTTCTATCTTCAAATTAATCTTGACTCATTTTGAGAAATATATGACGAGAGCTTTTTGACACAACCTTCACTGACAAGAGACACTGTTAAATTAAATAAGTCTCCAGCACAATTGTTTGAAATAGCCATGTCGATTATTGTTATTGTGTATTGTTTCACGGCATTGCAGCCGGAGTAGGATTTGCTGGATATATATTCCACGTCTTACAAATGTCTAAGTGGGTGTAGCAGCTGTTTGTTCTTTAATACATTGTTTCCTTTCAAATGTTTGAGTAGGGGTCACTGTTCTTTGCTCTGAAATGCTTTTCTTCATAAATGCGAGAAGCAGTTGTTCTCTACAATTGAGTGATCATCTGAGTGCAAAGCAATAGCAACTACTGGAATTCCTAAAACACCTGGAACGGACATGATTTGAGCAAGAAAATAATCATAATCACAAATTTGAGATTCTTAACTTTTATGATTTTTCGGTGTCCTGGAACGGTCATGATTTTAAGAGTAAAAATAATCATAATCACAAATTTGAGATTGTTAACTTTTATGAATTTTTGGTGTCCTGGAACGGTCATGATTTTGGGGTCAAAATTATTTTTCTAAAATTTCAGATTTTGAAAAATTCACTATTTTTAAAAAGTTAAAAATTTGTGAATTTAGACGTTTTGAAGTGTAAAATTTGAAAATTTTATATTTATTTTAAAATGACCCAAATTCTTAAATTTAGTCATTTTTTCAAGTTTTAAGACCTAAATTAAAAAAATTTACTCATTTTTAAAAAATACCTAATTTTCAATTTTTTCCAAATCTCAAATTTTTTTTTAAATAATTTTTTTATTGCTCAAACCATGACCGTTCCAGGGCAAGCAATTTCTCAATTTTTTCACTTTTAAAAATGACCTTAAGTGATTAATTTAGGTCTTAAAACCTGAAATAATGGCATAAATTGATAAATTTATTCGTTTCTAAAGGTGCAAAAAAATTGAGAAATGGTGTGTCCTGGAACGGTCTAAGAATACCGTCACGTAATTCAAGCTTATCGAATTGACTAAATAGAATCCTGGTAATTCTACCATATGACAAGAGAGCTGGTTTAGGGGGTCTGGTCTGAGTATGACTTCAGGATTTCCAGTAGGCATCCCAACACCCGCACAACTGATTACAGCCATGCAAAAGCTCCACTTAAGGCTTTGAATAAACCCGGACACCTCTCCCAGACACTCAGGTTGATAAGAGGAAGTCCTCTCTCTCTCAATGACTTGACCCAAAACTCGTTCGTCATTAGATCACGAAGTCGAAATACACCACCACTCCTGATGAAACTCTCACAATGGTAAGTAGCCGATAAGGACAATTGAGCGTTTGTGAATGAGAGTGGGAAAATTGAGGGAACTTTGGTAGCTAATCCGAGGTAAGCCAGCAATTTCCTAGAGGGCAAACTCTCGTATTGGTCCACTCCGCCCAAGAACCTCAAGACAGTATCGGGAATACGTGATGTTAAATAGGAACAAGGTGGACGAAAGAACGAACTGCCAATATGAACATCAAAAACATTCTTAAATAAATGAATCGTTGCTTGATCCAATAATGATGATGTCATTTCTTCATTGTGTTTTCTAGGCAAAATAACTTGAGATACCAATTCCGTATTCCGTATCGAGGGCGCACCGAAGAACTCCCGTAAAGTCTCGTAATCGAGGCCCACCTCCTTTGCCACAGTATTTGTTATCCCATACAACATACTTATCATACCCATGATAAAATCTAGGGATCTTAGGCTGGAAGGATCTTGAGCATCCATTACTGATATAATTTTCGCAAGGTCCTTCTTTGCCAACTCACTGCGGGCAGCCCAACTACCACCTATTACCGCAGGCTTGGGATCCATAGTATCCGATGGCTTGTCAGCTCCACCAGCAGTCAAGTTGGGATCTCCTTTACTTGCGAGGGATCCAAGAGGTACTCCAAGAGTAGGAAGGCTCACTTGTGGCGTTCCTAACTCACCGAGTTCCGAGCTTGTGGTTCCAGCTGCCCAGCTATAGAGCTTCTCCTCTCCCACATAGCGACTCAATTCCATCAAAGGTCCATTACTGATGTTCATTTGACGGTAGAACGCCTCCTTAATCTGAGGCCACACTCCATATCTTTCAGAAAGAGACTCCATGCCCTGGATGATTAAAGCAGGATTTCTCGCCACTTCCTGTCGAACTTGTTGCATCACAACATCAAGATGTCGCTGATTATTTATAAATGACCCGAATACAATATATGTATTCAAGGATTCGAAGCGGACACATGTTGTTCGCCTTTCCCATGCCCGTCCACCTGGCTGTACCAAAAATGGGTTAATTGTATCACCTTGAGTGTTCGCCGCCTCAAGTGCAACTAGAGCATAAAGATCACTCCGCTTATCCAAGTACAGGACATGTCCACCAGCTGCAAGACAGGTATCTAGGGTATGGCTCATTTGGGCCGCTTCCTCTGCAACAAATATGTTGCGATCTGGCCTGGCCTATTGGCTTCGGGACCACGTACTTGCACTTCTCTGTTCTCATACACCTGTTTGAAGTTAATTATGTCAAAAAGAAGCCCAAATCCCAATTGAAAAATATATGTCAAATTGGTCGTTGGCAACGTCCTGGAAGCAGCAATTCGAGAAGCTATAGAGGATGAAGCATGGCGATGGAACCCCATAGAACATATTGACTTCTCTAACGGAGTATTGTCGTTCTGGTAGTTCGCCCTCACATATTCACCTTTCATTTGCTTAAACCTTGACCTGACAGTGATAGGGAAGACTCGCTCATTCTTAGAAACCGCCAGTATAGAATCATCGCGGTACTGAACATATCTTCGGACTTCAGTCATGGTGCCAGTTGAATAAGACCCCGTGTAACTCCAAACATAAAATAAATTCTCTTTAGGATTATTATTTTCTTCACCCATGACATCCTGAACTCTGATCCTCACATTATCTCTTGTGAGCCCACTGCCCACAAAATCCACCAACTGGCCAATTGCTGACTCGGTGGCGACAAAATCCTTACTCGCAGCGTCTACACTGGCTGCAACATCAGCTTGGTCAGACAAAAGCAGGCAACCTTGACCTGAGTGTAAAACATCTTTGCCTTCCCGAATCATCTTCTCCAACTCTCTTCTCTTTACTGGCATACTAGACCGCAGCTCATTGGAATTGATCTTGGTGATTGGTGGTATTCTGCCTTCCTTAGCAGCACATGCCTTTCTTTCAGGTGGATGCAATGAATAAGTAGGATGAATGGTTTGAATTACACCTTCGAAAACCGGTAATTTCATTTGAAAAAAGCCGGTAATTCGGTAATGAAAAAAATCACAAGAACCGGTATTACCGGTTTCGGTAATACCGGTAATGCGACCCCTAATTGAAGCAGGTCCATGGTCTTCTATGAACAGTTGGTTTTGATGGACATTCGGCACAACGGTAACGAGTAGATATTACCTGTCGAAGATGCTGTTAATGGTCCCGCCAAATCTATGTGAACAGCTTGGTTGACGTACCCCTTGGGTAAGGACTGCAAGGGTGCCACTCCGTGACGACCGGTTCTCTTGGTTTGAGCACAAATGAGACAACATCTAACATAATCCTCTATCTCCTGCGTGCTATCTGGCCACCAAAACTTCCTGTGAATCCTACTTCGGGTTTGCCGCAACCCACCATGTCCTGATTGGCTATGTGCACCGACTAAGATGGCTGAGCGTAACTTCCAGGGGGTGACAATTTGGCATAGATTCTTAGACTTTCGAATAAGAATACCGTCACGTAATTCAAGCTTATCGAATTGACTAAATAGAATCCTGGTAATTCTACCATATGACAAGAGAGCTGGTTTAGGGGGTCTAGTCTGAGTATGACTTCAGGATTTCCAGTAGGCATCCCAACAACCGCACAACTGATTACAGCCATGCAAAAGCTCCACTTAAGGCTTTGAATAAACCCGGACACCTCTCCCAGACACTCAGGTTGATAAGAGGAAGTCCTCTCTCTCTCAATGACTTGACCCAAAACTCGTTCGTCATTAGATCACGAAGTCGAAATACACCACCACTCCTGATGAAACTCTCACAATGGTAAGTAGCCGATAAGGACAATTGAGCGTTTGTGAATGAGAGTGGGAAAATTGAGGGAACTTTGGTAGCTAATCCGAGGTAAGCCAGCAATTTCCTAGAGGGCAAACTCTCGTATTGGTCCACTCCGCCCAAGAACCTCAAGACAGTATCGGGAATACGTGATGTTAAATAGGAACAAGGTGGACGAAAGAACGAACTGCCAATATGAACATCAAAAACATTCTTAAATAAATGAATCGTTGCTTGATCCAATAATGATGATGTCATTTCTTCATTGTGTTTTCTAGGCAAAATAACTTGAGATACCAATTCCGTATTCCGTATCGAGGGCGCACCGAAGAACTCCCGTAAAGTCTCGTAATCGAGGCCCACCTCCTTTGCCACAGTATTTGTTATCCCATACAACATACTTATCATACCCATGATAAAATCTAGGGATCTTAGGCTGGAAGGATCTTGAGCATCCATTACTGATATAATTTGCGCAAGGTCCTTCTTTGCCAACTCACTGCGGGCAGCCCAACTACCACCTATTACCGCAGGCTTGGGATCCATAGTATCCGATGGCTTGTCAGCTCCACCAGCAGTCAAGTTGGGATCTCCTTTACTTGCGAGGGATCCAAGAGGTACTGCAAGAGTGGGTTAAAATGGTTAAATGTATAATATATGTATATATTATGTATATAATGTATATATGGTCAAATGGGTTAATTGTATCACCTTGAGTGTTCGCCGCCTCAAGTGCAACTAGAGCATAAAGATCACTCCGCTTATCCAAGTACAGGACATGTCCACCAGCTGCAAGACAGGTATCTAGGGTATGGCTCATTTGGGCCGCTTCCTCTGCAACAAATATGTTGCGATCTGGCCTGGCCTATTGGCTTCGGGACCACGTACTTGCACTTCTTTGTTCTCATACACCTGTTTGAAGTTAATTATGTCAAAAAGAAGCCCAAATCCCAATTATCGACGATGAGGACCACAGGTCTCTCGGGAAAAGCGCAGACGTAATCGGCGAAAGAGCGAAGCCAAGTGACAAACAGTTCCGTATTGATCCAGCCTGAGTCACTAATTTCAACCAGACTCCCAGGAGGTACTCCTCGCTCAAGGGCAGCGTCGCGCCTCTCGTTTGAATATCAACATCGGTGGAGGGTACTTCCCATCCGCAGACATACTCAGAAGCACTGTGACGGTCTGACCTCGCTCACCGCTCGTTACTTTGCCGACTTGTCTTCGCCCAACTTCGCTCAAAATCTTCCCAGGTTTGTGCACGGGGGTGACACCGGTCTCGTCGGCATGGAATATGCGGTCTGGTCCCACACCAGTATCATGGAGAACCTCGCTCAAATTTTGGTAGAACTTCCCTACCGATGCACGGTTCATGCCGGTGACGCGAGACATCGCCGTTGCTTCTGGTTTGCGCATACTAATTCTTGGATGCCTCCGCCGAAATCCCCGATACCATTTAAGACTGGCCATCTTCGTCGCCTCCCACGCAGTTGATGAAATTCCATGGGCCTTGGCTAAGTCATACGCAGCCCGTCGCAGTTCATTCACAGTTAGTCCGTAAAACAGACCCTCCATTTGCTTGATGTAGGTTACCAACTCAGCCTCCCGCTGTTTGTCCAGAGTCGTAGACCGACCAAGGCTTTTGTCTGTTCTACCTGTTTTTAAACGCTGTTGGAGTGTTCCACGCGGAATATTGAATCTCTTGGCTGTCCTCCTGATCGCTTCGCCATTCTGAACAGCCATAATGGCAGCAGACATGTCCGCAGAAGACCAGAGACCTCGTTTCTTCATCGTTGACACCACACTGTAACGTATTGAAAAAGAAACAGTTGTCTGACAGAGCAGTTTCATCTATCTGGCGCTCAGCCAATCAAAGCGTCAGATAACTTATTGTGGGAAGCAGTTGTAAGTGTTCCCGGTTTTACCTTCCACATAGATATGCAGACACGCTCAGCAGACGTTCGATTTATTTTTAGCATAAATTTGGTATGAGTCACGTCTAGTGGCTGATCAGGACGTACATTCCCTAATACAGGCCGGGGTGGCCGTTATTGAGGCAGCTTATTCAAATTCACTTGATCGTTTCTAAGCAAAATTAGTTTGTCAACCACACTAAATTGAGTTTCTCAGCTTTTAGCAAGATAGATTGAGTATTCAATTGTAGCGATGCGATGTACTTATCTATTGTTGAATACCTTTACGACAGAGCTTTCTGAAAAAAATAAAATAATAGATTGTGTAACAATATATAAGTTACTGTCATATCTACGAAATATGAGTGACCGCGCGCATATATCTGGTTAATTACTTTTTCATAGCAACACAGCAAATATCTGGAGACATCAGCAGAGGAATATAGTTATTAATTGTAGAATAAATGGAGAGGCCGTTATTAGGGCAGGGCCGTTAATATGGCAGCTTCCCCTAATGCTCAATATAGCTATGCTTCAGTGGCCGCTGTGCCGTCTTAGGGTGCGTTTGCGCGCGGAGAAGTTGTGTGTGTGTGTGTGGACTGTCGAGGAAGAGAAGATTTTCTAACTGTTCCTGAACTATGCTTGGCTGTCATCATCTTTTATTAAATATTTTTCCTCGCGCGTTGCTATGGTCCGCCAGGATCGTATGCGGACTACAACTGCTAATGCATCTATAGGAATATAAAGACAGGGAATATTACAAAGGATAAAAGTCAGCCAAACAGAGATCCACTGCGAGACATAGCAAGGTCGATTAGATTTCCGGTGATTTGGGGAAATTTTAAGATTCGGAAATCACTTGGAATGATGAAACCAAACTAACATTTCTTTTATTTCTTACGTATGGGGGACGGCAAATATGTAGAGCTTCGTAAGAATTGAACTGGACATAACCAGTAAATTGAAAATGAACTAATGACAAGATGCTGGAATCACGATAGACATGAATTTCCAATCATAAGTCCTACTCATTTCCCTATCAACCACAAAAGTCGCCCAGCGGTCGCCGCGACAGCCCTCGGCGTCGCCGAAGTCGCCGCCGCCCGGCGACTCCTGGTGGCGGTCGCCTCGACTGTAAGTGGGCGACCGTTGCCCGGCGACCGCTGTCAGCAGTTGCCTCGAGTGTCAACGGCGACCTTCATCATATGTCTGGTTTTAGCATTTAACTAGCCTCCATGATGTCAGAAAGGCAATATTCCTGCTTCGAAAAACTGATAAATTGCAAAAATTTCGGCAATCAGCTTCAGAGATTCTAATTAAGACTCAAATGTAGAATGCTTGTGGAAAAAGATGCTTCTGATGCATAAATTCGAACGCATTTAATCAAACTAGATCAATGCATTTCCCGCGAGAAAATTAGTCGTGGGCCCCTCGTCAAAAAGTCTTGGGCCACATGAAAAAATGGGGCCAACAAATTTTTCGAATACGGCTTATTTGGAAGTAAAAATGCATGATCATATCAATTTGTGACCGTTCTCATCGAAAAATGACGTGAAATGTGATGTCTTGAAGTCGAGGGTTGCCCCCCCCCACAATTTCACGTTCATCTTTTTGACAGGGAGTGGTCGTGAGTCGGCCCTTAAGTTCACACGATCTCTAATTTTGAAATAGAACGACCCCAGAGTTGTCACACACACTGAGCAGCGAATTTGTTGTGATTTCTAAGAAAAACGTATCTCCAATGTTAGTGGACTGGCCCGAAACTGTCATCGATCGGCTGTCTGGCACATGTAGGCAAGTTTTTCCTTGGAATAAAGAACCTTAGCTCTCATTTCTCTCAGTGATTTTCGCTACATGATGATGATGCATTCAATCGTGAAATAATGCGATAAACATTTTTGGTTGCGATGCTTATTTGCATGACGCATCGATGGCAATGAAAAAAATTGCTCAAAATTCTTGACTTGACCGTGAACTTTATATCATTCTGACCATGATTCTGACTATGCCTGAATTTCACCGCTTGTCAATTTTTTGGTCAATCAAGGTTGCAAGTTGTATTATTGTTCATTCATTAAATTGTGAATGAATGGAAGAATCCTCAATGAGTGTTGCATAATATCTCGGTCGCTTCAAGCCTGTGATACAGTGAGGGAGAGAAGGGAGAGAGAATTCTATTAATAGAAGAGCGCTTTGTCCAGTCCAGCCCGATAGCAGATAACTTTCTCGTGCGCCTTCGATAGCGCAGCGCAATCGGAAGATCACATTTCAACTCGAGGGGTGAAATAGAGGTCATCGCTTCATTTCACAAAGAGAAATAGCGCAGAATAATCTAGAAGTAGCATTCGTGTCTTTACTATTGGAGCTGCCTGACTGACACCTGTGGACATCGTATGTAAATTGATTGATCTTATTAATGGATTATCAACCAAATTGCAAAATAGAAAATGCGAGGAATATCTTGAGCCGAAAATATTGATAGAACGGATTACTTATCAAACGAAATTCGTATCAGGTAAACCGAATGAAGTGATAATAGATAAATTTAGTAAATAATAGCGGTTAACCTGCGCACTACACATTATACCAAACAATGAATTAACTGAAATATTTCAACAGATAACTTTTGAATTAGATGTGATGTAAAAAAGTGTTCCTTTGGTTATAAATGTTTGACTATAGGTAAAGCAAGCCAATATTTCACGACCATTCAAATATAATCGTGCGGACAGACTGACATCGTTAACGAATCGCTTCGCATGAATACAGTAAATCCAGTCGAAGCTCGTTAATTCGGACACGGACAATTAAGACTTCGGTCAATTAAGATCATACGGCCGCGGCATTTTTTGTGTATTTGGCGGCTTTTGAATTCAGACTTTCAATAATTAAGAGATAGTAAACCTGGTATTTATACTCTTAATTATCGAGCTTTGACTGCAAGATACTTTGCACAGCGTTGGCGCTAATTGATGGTTCGCTGCAATGAGATAAAGTCAATTCTGGTAACGTGACATTAGACGGGCGTGAATTAGATGGACACTAGACATCAGGGAAAGACATTTTCGAGTAAACTGCAACGTTTAAAATATTTCATTTAACCAACCTCATTCCCATAGAGATTTCACTAAGTTATCTCATTTTTACATGTTACCACTACATTTATGCATCATCGCGATAGGCGTACCTCTGTATAGCTGAACATAGACGAAGCTATTGCTGAATTTTCTTAAATTCGCGTGCTTTACGTTTGTTCAACTTCATCGGCAAATTAGTCTGAATTATTTTTAGTAAGCTTGATGAGTCTCATTCGATCTTCTTTCTCTTTGAAAGGAGATTTTAATGTTTTACAAAAAATATTTTGCAATTTTCAGGGATATCTGTGAAATTGATAAGACGATAGCTTGTCAATATAGATTGTTGCTTGAAGCAAATGATTTCGTCAGATTGAGAAAGCCTGTCTTAAGTCGATTGGAATTAAAGCGTCTATGCCGGTTTATAAAATGTGTCTAATCTTCGGAAGTACTTCATCCAGGCTCGTGAATATCCCATTCCTTGAACTGCGAATATAAAAGGGCCATATACTAACACAAGAGTGCCACACTATTAGGTTTAATCGTTTTGAATATGTTCAAGTTTTATGTGCGAATGTGTAGCCTTCAGAGTGCAAATTTAAACAGATATAAATAATGAGAGCTATGCACAGTTAATTGGATTTTTCAATCGTGGCAGAAATCTTCAAAATTCTTGTTTCACATATCTTATCGGCTACAACGACCAGAATTTTAGCTGAGCTGATATTTTCTATCTGAAGCCTCGTCTAGCCGTAAACCGTTCGCCCGCCTTTGGCCATGTCTAGTCACAATTTCTCCTGTGGCCATGTCATCAATTCTATTAGATAGATCTCAGAAGAAATAGAAGAGCTGTATTAAACTTTTTGCATGTTAACATTTTCTAACAAATAATCTGATAGCTGTTTCAAGATGCGAGCGCTGCAATTGATCACAGTCCAGAGAATGAATGTATTTCCGGTTGCGTATCAATCTTCATAACATCTCATTCTATCAACAGGAAATTGAAGAAATTACCGGGTGATTTTCGAAAATATTGGATGAGTTGTTTCAGACCTCCAATTCTATCTGATAAACTTCACAGCCTATAGTGATGTTTTTTATTCCTATCCTGCAGGAGCGCATGATATTGACTAATTCTTTCAAGAGACCGGTCCACTTATTCCTTGACTTACGACTGTCATTCAACGGTTTCGTTGCATGAATAGAGAGAAAGATGAGTCGCGCAAATCTGAGCCAGAGCACCGAAATGGCATTTCGCTCACTCACTTGCTCGCTATAACGTTCAGAATTTGGCAGTGACTGCTTTCTGTCTGGTTATTGAAATTGGTCGTAATTCCTGTGGCTCAGCAGATAGAGCTGGTCTAAACAGTGTTTCTACATCGAACTTGATGCAGACTTGCTTTTATGCATAATTAAGGTTTATATTGACCTGGGGTCTAAACAGTGTTTCTACGTCGAACTTAATGCAGACTTGCTTTAATGCATAATTAAGGTATATATTGACCTGGATGACTGGTTGACTACTTTCAATATTAGGCACACGTGAGATTTTCAATTCAAAATGAAGGCAGAAGCTGTCACTGTCATTTGCATCGCTCAATGATTGTCGGCATTAAAAGAGCGGTGCTACCCACGACCTGATTATCAACTGAATCATTCAAATGACTTTAGCAGACACAAATGATTTACTGGAATCACAAAGCCACTCACATCGTTTTGAAATTATTTGCTCTGTTTGATTTAGGTGCAACTGACGTACGTGGAGAAGCTTCACCATTTTAAATGCAGCTTTATTTTTCAGGCAAAGCAGTTCTCACTGATCGGAGGCAACGGACTAAACAATTTATTCCGTCGAACATTTTAAAGGATTTTGGCTGCGGATATTTCGATGAAGTATTCATTTCACGGCAGGAACAATAAATTTCCATTCAAGAATTCCCGAATTTATCGTGCGGTATCAAACTTCCTAGACCTCATGTGACTGAGAAGGAAATAGAGGCCTCTTTGCAGAGCGTACTAAAGCACGCAAAAGATAGATCTGATGGAAGGAGCCACCAACGCTCCCCTGCAGCTGAGTAACTGTGCCTGATACCCCTTTTCTCAATAGGTGACTCAATTTTTCATCTCTTGTATTTGGTGTTATATCCTGGTTATCTGTGTAGCTGTTATTGTGCATATGATCTACTGTAAATAGCAGGAACTTTATTAACAACATCAAACCCGCATGTTTCTGTCAAAATTTTAACTGGAAAATCGATGCTTTTTTCTGACAATTTGGAGTCATCAAATTTCAATGTTATTAAGAAAGTTCCTGTTATTTAGATTGTACTACAGATGTCTTTCGATGCCTTTCATAGAACATTTTGTAACCTCCATAGAACAATTGTATTTTTCGATCGTTAAGTTGTACTTTTGTATCTTCAGTGCTTATAAATACAATTTTCATGTGTGCACATTAAATTTTCATTGAATCGGTGGAGGTGTATTGCAAAATATCGTATTCTGTGTAATTTCGTTGTAATTCTAATACTCCTCATAGCTAGGAAGCTTATTGGTTTTCAGTGGAGCAATACTGATGCACCTGCATCTTAAGGAGATAGCTAGTGTTTCACTAATTAATAGCGCAATGGGAAATTTCAACTGAAGGGTAGGGGCAAATCGGTAGAATCGGCAACCGCAGCTACCTACAGGCGACCGCACCTCATCTGCTAGGCGACCGCTGTTAGACCTCCGGGCGACTGCGCCCCGGCTCTTAAGGCGACCGCCCCAGGCAGTCAGGGCGGTGGACAAATAGGAATCCCCGGCGACTCCGAAGGCGACTGACCATGGCGGTCGCGGCGACCGCTCTGGTTGAATTAATGAAAGTATTGCAACACTTTGATAACATGAACTTACCATGATGCTGATGAGATTCAACTTAATTGTGTTCATAAACGATGGCAATTCGTTCTGATCAACAACAGGATAGTCTTTCCATTCCAGTTGATTCTTATTATTGATTTCTGCAAATTAAAGACATAAATTGTACCTTTATCGAAGACAAAATAGGCCTAGATGAGGTACGAACCTGGAATTTTTCGTGTAAGCCAATATGTTATTTATAGTAATTATATCTACTGTAGATGTAAAACTGCCAAGTTTCGATTGCTACATTTACGGTCTAACTGTTTTTAAGAAATTGCCAGTAAGCAATTCACTATAAAAATGCATGAAGAGTCTAACACTTTGAAATTACCTGTGTGTTCATCGATTGTATCATCTAGGATGCTGTCGTCCAACTCCTGCTGACTCTCTTCATCTTCAGTATTATTGTTGCTTCCCATAGGTTGACAATCGATTTCGCTACTTGCGGTTTCGTCGACACCAGTTGGTTCAGTACCAAGTAACTTTTCTAAGTGTTCATCTGCTTCAGATAATGAGGAGAAAGAACCCTTTTCACAACCAGCCAAGCGAATTCAGGTACTTTTGTTAGGTTCTGAGAATTTATAGATCAGACTTGCTGTACGACTGAAAAATATCGAAATCAAGACCATTAGGCAAACGTAAATTCAATACAGTAGGGGAAGATGGGGGTAAAGGTTGGAAAAAATGTGTTTCATAATTCTAGAACACGGAATAAACATCTTTCCGCATTACTTCAATTTTTCCTGTATATTTGGACGATGGAGAACATCTGTGAAGGGTATTGCAGTTTTGTACTAGTTTTCTCATAATCATACAAGGCATTTAATGATTTTAGAAATTATCCAATCTTTGCCCCACACACGGGGCAAAGGTTGGAACACCCTGGGGTAAAGGTTGGATATAAAACAGTTTCGATTTTTATATGCGATACTCAGTATAGTTTTCTAGATTATTGCTATTATCGCAAATATGTTGTCATGTATTTTTAACAACGAAAATAAATAGACAATAAGCTTTACATTGGCCTATTACTGAGCTTATAAACCATTTGACCCGAAAGAATTTTCCATTCCATTATGATGAAACATTGAATATTATAAAACAATCGATTTTGTGCATTCAACATGAAATGTATTTTCAACAACAGCATGAAATCCATGACAGAAAGTATCTATAAACATCGGATTACGAAATTATTTCAATTCAACGAAAATCAGTAAACAAATTAAACAATTTTCACGTCATGTCTCAGTTTCCGTCATTACCAAACTACGTTAAAGGCAGTCATATCTTCATTGAAGTAAAGAATACCTTTCGTTCGGCTCGTCGTTCCTATGCAAGGAGGACTTAGCTTGTGTATAATCTCATAAAATTTGACATATGATGTATCAGGGACCTCCGGAAAAATGAATGCAGAAGGCATCGTTTTATTCTGCCAAGAACTTGATTTTGAACTCATTTCCAGCAATCTCAACAACAACACCGACGAAATTCTTCTTACCTCTTTTTGACGATTCTATTGAAGCAATAACATAATCTCCAGATTGAACTGTGAGATTGTTCTCAATTTGGTGTAAATCATCATCTTCGGCGGAGTCAAACAGAAGAGGTAGAGAGACCCCTGGAGATGATCCTGACGTACCTGGGCGATCACATGGCGCAATCCTAGAGACTTCATTCGTTAACAACATTTTCTTTTTTGGGATAAAATCAGATCGATTGTCAGTCTTTCTCTTCTTCACATTTTCTTCTTTTTCTTTTCAATTCTCGTTCTTCTACGGCCTTCCTTTCAGGACTATCGGTAAGGACTTTCGAACTTCCTTTTGCTCGACCTTTTTTCATCTCGGAGAAAATTATTTTCGGCTTTGGTCGTATCATTTCTGGCGTTGTGAAGACGCTTGCTACTTCGGTGGTTTCTTCGGGACTCATGTTTTCACCAACTGCCTCAGTATTATTCGACAGATTGAAAGTAGGTCTTAGAGCTTCGGAGGGCGCGAAGTCTTCGTCACTGAAGGAATTGGAGTCGAATGGATAGGTTCCTGTCACTTTGAATCCCTTCGTGATATTAATTGGAGTGAATGTCCTTTCAAATGCTTGATTAAAAATGGCCGGGATATTGGCCGCATACCCGGATTGGTGACTGACCAATCTGCCAAGGCACAATTGTAGGCACTCTTGAAAGGCCCAAAGACAGAGACGTCAAATGGCTGAAGCCTTGAGCTGGTGTGCGGTGGAAGAGTCAAAATCACTATCCCAACTTCGCGACAGCGATTGATAGCTGCCAATGATGCATAACTTTCGTGATTGTCCTTGATCAATAGAACTTTCTTCTCCAATGATGGTTTGACGTAGTCAATGAAATGATCCAAATAAAGTATGAATGAATCACTGGTTTGTCATCCTGACAGACTTGCAGTCCCTCCTGAACCCGTCGGAGCATTATTCAAAAAATGCGATTGCCATCGTTGACGAGGAATCACGAAGAATGGAGGAATAGATGAGCCTATTGCATTAACTGCACATGTAGCGGTGATCAATACACCTCGTTCCGACCCGGTTACTTGACCCACTTTGCTTCTGCCCCTTTGAGATATTACTTTGGGGAGGTCCGGCACAGTAGTAACACCTGTCTCGTCAAGATTGTAAATGTTGGCCGGACTAAAACTGTGCCTCCTCATCAACAACTCCAAATTTTTGAAGAATAGGTCTACAGCCGTGCGATTGAAGCCTCGCACTCGTGCTAATGAAGTAGCCTCAGGAGTGCGAAGAGATAACTGATTGCGTTTCATAAATAATTGAAGCCAATCTACGCCTGCCTTCCTATTCTGACTCCAAGATTGAAATTGGTTCTCCTTGGCGAAGTCAAAGGCCAATTCTCGAACTTGTATTGAGGTTAAGCCGTGAAACATAGCAGACATTGTTTTAACATGGTCAGCCAGCATCTTCTCATTTGCACTACTGAAGTCAGGCCTACTTCCAATAAAGTTTTCATCTGATCATGTTCGCTTGCCGACAACGAAGAGTCTCATGAATCATTCCCACAATTCGTGCAGCTTCTGCTACAGTGTTTCCTTTCTGTTGAACCAGTCGAAGATCTTCTCGTATCGTTTCAGTGGATGAAACTTTGAGTTTATTCTTCTTCACGTAATTACGGACCATGGCGTCAGAATTAACTAGAAAATCAATGGATCAATAGCACTAGCAATCGAAGCTGCAACGAAGCAAACAAAGTGCACTTTACAGATCCCAACAATTTGGTCAGTTATTTTGATGCGCACGGCTATGGAATGATTCACAATGCAAAGGCGAATGACTAAAATCATTGCGAATGACAGACAGACACACGCACCGGCGACATACATAGCTACTCAACCGACGTCTGGGATCAATACGTTCACTTTATGAGATATCGTTGACATGACAGTGTATCAACATAGATGTCTGTAAAGTAGTGACGCAATGTCGTGAGAATATTCTGCATGTTCGATTAATTCTTGCGATTCATATAATCAGTAGCCCAACACTCAACAGTGCAAACTTCTACGTTACGTCTATCATTAGTCCCATAGGTCTACACTCTCAAAATGAATAACGTTATTTCACTAACGCTTTAGTTGCGCGCCGATAACGGCTGATTCGACGGGTTTTCTTGTGTAATAACGGCATATATTGAGCTATGTATCAATTAGTTATTAAGAGCTAACGCTAATCTAACACATGTTTTAGTGTTATTATACGTAATATAACATCGGATTCAGCGTTAGATATCTGTTACTTATGCATCAATAACGGTTTTTATAGATAAGAACTGGCGTTAGTTTTCAAATAATAACGCTTGAAATGCCAGCTGAAACGCACAACTCTGCCGTTAGAATACCGTCATAATAGCGTTATCATCCATGGTTTCATCTAACGGCAAAATTCTTCTACAAACCCGTTAGAAAACAGTGAGGTTACAAAAAGAATCAGACTGTATAAAATTAGGAATATTCTTAGGAATTATAAAAATGTATCAATTCATGAAACAAATCTACAAAAATCTGAAATAGGCTATACATCTGAAAATGTATCAATTCATAAAACAAATCTACAAAAATCCGAAATAGGCTATACATCTGAAAATATATCAATTCATAAAACAAATCTACAAAAACCTGAAATTGGCTATACATCTGAAAATAAAACAATTCATAAAACAAATCTACAAAAATCTGAAATAGGCTATACATCTGAAAATTTATCAATTCATAAAACAAATCTACAAAAAAATGAAATATATCTTCAGAAACCTGCTATAACATAGAAATGCATGAAGACCAGTCATATACAAATCCAGAACATACAACTATTTTAAATTTCCCATTAACGATGAAAGACTTTGGGAACGCTTATTTTTCAAAGGGAAAGATGTTTTCAGAATTTGTTCTTGTAGTAGGCCAAGCATTTGACCAAATGAGGAAGGATAAGTCAAATCGAGGAGGTAATAAACACAAATGATCGCGCTGCATACAACAGCTACGGTGAACTCCACGGGTGTTGATTCAAAAATGACGGTCGGATTACGGAAGACAATCATCAGCTGTTTGCGGTCCATGACTATTTGTGGTCCATATCGGCTTCCAGATATTTTCTTCCTTTAATATTCTTCATCCTGAAATGGGGAGACTTTACTAAGTGCTCCATAATAGCTGCTCGGGTAATCATGAATTATTTGATATTTCCTACGAAGTCATATTTCGTAGATTTACTGTTTACACAAATCTTGGTTATGCAGAAAATGTTAATATAGTTATCGGATGATGGCAACAATGTGTACTAGATAGGGAAAAGAGAAAAGCGCATGAATGCAACAATATCATAAATGAATCTTCCTATTTATCCACAATTTTAACCATGATTTTTGTGGGCTTTATTCGTGGGAAATTTTTAGACAACTCATAGCACATAGTTGATTGCGGTATACGGGGGCGATTCATAATAAACGTGGCTATGAAGTCCGTAAAGCAAAAGGCAAGGACACTCCCAAGTAGTTTAATCCGCATTAGTAAAATAAAAGGATTATGTACAAGCTAAAAATATATACAGGCGGACGAGCTTTCGCTGCGCAGCAGCATCCTCGGGTCCAGCAAGGAGTAAACCGCGATGGTGCGGTGGCATAATATAGGTTGAGAGATCGGCTACCACTGGGTGAGCTCCTCTCTCCTATTGAGAGACGGACACTGTTGTTGAATGTATTTGGCTTCGGCGATTCTTGCCTCTACAGGATTCTGAAATTTGTTCAAGAATTCTATGGTAAAGTCATGAATAGTCAAACTGTTTTCGTGTTCATGTCTCGCGTGGTCTGACAGCGCGCTATTGTTGTTATTGGTAACTAGGCAACGTTTATTATTGTATCTCTGATAAAAAGGACGGGCAGTTTGACCAATGTAAAATTTATGGCAAAGAATACAAGTAAATTTATACACTGTGAACTTGTCATTGCAGCTTTGCTGATCTGGTAATTTGTCGCAGATATCACAATTCTGATGTTTATTGTCTCTATTTACAGGTTGATTAATACACTGCTTTAAGTACCTGCCATGTTTGTTAACTAATTTTATGGGAAGATCGTATTTTTTTTACTAAAGCCGTCAACTTTCTGTTGCATGTATCATTGAGGAAATTACATTTCCAAATAACGAAATTTTTTAAGTCTGGCTTATTTTGTAATTTTCTTTTGTTGTCATACTTCATTAGTTTTTTTTGTAACCATTTTGATAAAGTTGCTTGTTGAATTTTATAGTGGCTGCATTCATTTTTTACGAATACAGAAATGTCCAAAAAACTCATTTCCAGCAATCTCAACAACAACACCGACGAAATTCTTCTTACCTCTTTTTGACGATTCTATTGAAGCAATAACATAATCTCCAGATTGAACTGTGAGATTGTTCTCAATTTGGTGTAAATCATCATCTTCGGCGGAGTCAAACAGAAGAGGTAGAGAGACCCCTGGAGATGATCCTGACGTGCCTGGGCGATCACATGGCGCAATCCTAGAGACTTCATTCGTTAACAACATTTTCTTTTTTGGGATAAAATCAGATCGATTGTCAGTCTTTCTCTTCTTCACATTTTCTTCTTTTTCTTTTCAATTCTCGTTCTTCTACGGCCTTCCTTTCAGGACTATCGGTAAGGACTTTCGAACTTCCTTTTGCTCGACCTTTTTTCATCTCGGAGAAAATTATTTTCGGCTTTGGTCGTATCATTTCTGGCGTTGTGAAGACGCTTGCTACTTCGGTGGTTTCTTCGGGACTCATGTTTTCACCAACTGCCTCAGTATTATTCGACAGATTGAAAGTAGGTCTTAGAGCTTCGGAGGGCGCGAAGTCTTCGTCACTGAAGGAATTGGAGTCGAATGGATAGGTTCCTGTCACTTTGAATCCCTTCGTGATATTAATTGGAGTGAATGTCCTTTCAAATGCTTGATTAAAAATGGCCGGGATATTGGCCGCATACCCGGATTGGTGACTGACCAATCTGCCAAGGCACAATTGTAGGCACTCTTGAAAGGCCCAAAGACAGAGACGTCAAATGGCTGAAGCCTTGAGCTGGTGTGCGGTGGAAGAGTCAAAATCACTATCCCAACTTCGCGACAGCGATTGATAGCTGCCAATGATGCATAACTTTCGTGATTGTCCTTGATCAATAGAACTTTCTTCTCCAATGATGGTTTGACGTAGTCAATGAAATGATCCAAATAAAGTATGAATGAATCACTGGTTTGTCATCCTGACAGACTTGCAGTCCCTCCTGAACCCGTCGGAGCATTATTCAAAAAATGCGATTGCCATCGTTGACGAGGAATCACGAAGAATGGAGGAATAGATGAGCCTATTGCATTAACTGCACATGTAGCGGTGATCAATACACCTCGTTCCGACCCGGTTACTTGACCCACTTTGCTTCTGCCCCTTTGAGATATTACTTTGGGGAGGTCCGGCACAGTAGTAACACCTGTCTCGTCAAGATTGTAAATGTTGGCCGGACTAAAACTGTGCCTACTCATCAACAACTCCAAATTTTTAAAGAATAGGTCTACAGCCGTGCGATTGAAGCCTCGCACTCGTGCTAATGAAGTAGCCTCAGGAGTGCGAAGAGATAACTGATTGCGTTTCATAAATAATTGAAGCCAATCTACGCCTGCCTTCCTATTCTGACTCCAAGATTGAAATTGGTTCTCCTTGGCGAAGTCAAAGGCCAATTCTCGAACTTGTATTGAGGTTAAGCCGTGAAACATAGCAGACATTGTTTTAACATGGTCAGCCAGCATCTTCTCATTTGCACTACTGAAGACAGGCCTACTTCCAATAAAGTTTTCATCTGATCATGTTCGCTTGCCGACAACGAAGAGTCTCATGAATCATTCCCACAATTCGTGCAGCTTCTGCTACAGTGTTTCCTTTCTGTTGAACCAGTCGAAGATCTTCTCGTATCGTTTCAGTGGATGAAACTTTGAGTTTATTCTTCTTCACGTAATTACGGACCATGGCGTCAGAATTAACTAGAAAATCAATGGATCAATAGCACTAGCAATCGAAGCTGCAACGAAGCAAACAAAGTGCACTTTACAGATCCCAACAATTTGGTCAGTTATTTTGATGCGCACGGCTATGGAATGATTCACAATGCAAAGGCGAATGACTAAAATCATTGCGAATGACAGACAGACACACGCACCGGCGACATACATAGCTACTCAACCGACGTCTGGGATCAATACGTTCACTTTATGAGATATCGTTGACATGACAGTGTATCAACATAGATGTCTGTAAAGTAGTGACGCAATGTCGTGAGAATATTCTGCATGTTCGATTAATTCTTGCGATTCATATAATCAGTAGCCCAACACTCAACAGTGCAAACTTCTACGTTACGTCTATCATTAGTCCCATAGGTCTACCTTGTGATCCTTACAATTCAACAATTATTAGAAATTTAGCAAATCAAATGACAAATGGCATACAAACTTACATCTAAGCCTGTTATTTTAAGTAATCCACGGTTAATAAATAATCTCTGATCAATCGAATCCAATCTTTACCTCGAGACAAAATCCAATCATTACCCCAAGTTCATATAATTTTGAAAACTGATTATAATACTTTTACATGAGCAATTGAGATTGATCTATTGCATGAATCGACTGCCCAAAGTTATGGAGTTTACATATCATCTGACATAGTAATCAATAAAAGATACAGTATTTTATTCATAAAAAATCCTACGCCAATGGAAACTCAAGATTTACAAAATATCAGCCAAATCGCTTGTGACGACGCTGTACCAGAACCACGAAGAGAAAAAGTTCAATCTTTCAGTATGAAGACTTTCCATTGATGATGCACCCCTGACTTAATTCTAGACTTGTTTCTTGCTTTAGTTTGTTCTGTAGAGTCGTATCCAACCTTTGCCCCACCTTCCCCTACATACAAAAATGTTCAGCTCCTTAATCGAACAACAATTTATTATTGAAAATAATTACCGCAAATGGATTTCATTGACACAGAGAATAAGTTATGTCGGAAATTAAAAATTCTGCCATCAAATTTTATGATTCTGTCACAACCAAAATTGTCCTCCAATTAAAATTACACATCAAAGAATATTTCAAAATCATAATTTTCCAGGAGCCAGCGCATGTTTATATAACGTCTCGCACACCACTGTCTTGAATGTATTGAAACATTAGCGAACCATGTTCATGCAAATCACGAAGTCTTAAATGAATCGACTCTATATTTGGAAGTGTTAGTTGACTCTGTCTGAATGACTTACACACATTAATATTTATGCCGCAATTTTATTGACAGAGAATTGAATTTATTTCATTACACTTCATCAATATTTTTGAAAATCAAAACTTTGAGTACGTGATTCTCTCAAATCACTGAGGGGATTCTTTCAATACCCAACTTAAGCATGATCAAATGAACAGAAAAAATAATTGCTCTACGGTACTAATACACTACGGTATATTCTAGCAAAAAAATCTGAATAAAAAAGTTTAAGTACCTAAAATCCATGGTGCCTTCAACAGGCCATAAACTATATGAACGTTTCTTGTTATCCGAATCGGAGTGAACAATCCATGAATGAGGCACACTTCGCAGTGAGAAGGGTCTTTCATCGTAGAAATCGAAAACCACGTATCTCTAAAAAATGATCATCAAAAGGACATTGTTAACCTCAAATTAGCTTACTAAAGCGGATATCGGTATATGAAAAATTGTCTAAAGTAGAACGGGAAAAAATGAACAGTTTTTTTTTGTTTGACACTCGGTCAGGGTGACCAAACCAAGTTTAGGAGAAAATAAAGATATATTAAATTGTTCAGAAATATGCTACATAATCAATGCAACACATATTTAGAAATATTTCACATTCAGAAAGTTTTAGAAGAAGATAAATAGGTACAAGGACATCGTTAGATAAAAGCTATCTTTGATTATCTTATATGTACCCATTCCGATTTTCGTTTGTAGATAATGCTAATGAAGAACGTACGTGTATGTTGCTTACACATCTTCCAAAATATTATTTAAAATCAAGACTAGAACAAGTCAAAACTAATAATTGTGAATGATTGATTTGATGATTGAAATTAAAAAAAAAATAGAAACTCTACCGGAAAAATCCCAATAACTACATTTGAGTATTGCAATTAGTATATATGTTATGTACAGTTATTTTAAGTGCCATCAACTTTCATGGCACAAGGAGATTTTTCTTACATAGAATTAGGAAATTTATCTGAAAAATATGACAACCTACTAAAATGACAACTCGCAATAATTCAGAATGCATATTAAGTATTTCGTTCGAATCTTTTTTAAATACAGAAATTGTAATAAAATACTCATTAGCCAAAATAGCAATAATGAGTTGGTTGTCACTTTTCTGTGCACTAACCTTGTCTTTGCCGTCCTGTCTCGTAGAATTGTCAACCCACTTCGGCTGGGAGGGAATTCGAGCGCGTTTCGCCAATGGCTCCTTACATGCAATGGTATGAAAAGATTGAAAGTTACAATTCATCACGCGCATCGTTACGGAGAAAATTGTGATATTTCTGGATCGGTGCATTCCACGAGTGTGACGGACTTAACATCGCAGACTCAAATTATTCTACTGACCAAAGTATTTAACCAATTTACTTGATATTCTAGCATGATGGCAACATATGTCCATGTAACATCATGTGAAAGTTTCGTGCGAATCTCACCGATGGTTGCTTAGCAACCAGCAACTATGTGCGTGTGACGGACTTAACAGCAGAATTTGCATTTTCACTTTCCTGTCTTTAGCATAAGATTCCTGCCCAATCAATGATAGTTGAAAGTTCAACTGAACATATCTTATTGTTAGTATCCATATTGACATCCCCAAACTAATTTAACGTGACGGACTTAACATATTCTGCACCAACGGGATCTCCTCTTTTGAGTTATGTTGACACTTTTTAATTGCTATTTAATAATGTTTTCGGTATAATTGCACGTGTCTCTTAACTGAAACCCGCTAAAAACTGTATCTCTGTTATTTGCGGATGATTTTTATTGAAAAAATATATTGAAAAATAAAAAAAAATTAAAAAGTGTAATTTAGTGAACCATTGTAATTAGCAATTAAAATGATTCTCTTTCATGGTGCATGTCAGGAAATTCAAAACACTCAAATTATCCAATAATCTGCTTTCTACTATTCACAAAGTTTCAAAAAAATAGTGTCCACTGTTGTTGACTGGTGTAGGAGCACGTATGACGCACAATATTGAATCAGGCGAATAAAGAGTTACCTATATCTTAAAATGCCGACCATTTGAAATGGTTGTCCAAACGTAAAGGCTCCATCGCACTTACCATGTAACCTTGAGAGTCATTCAACACTTCAGAAGTGATGACTCCGGGATATTGACCTTGACCCAATCATTTTTGAATTGCGGTGCCGGCGTCAATGTCGATTGATCTGGAGTTATTTTGTGTAGAACACTCTCCGACGATGGGCCTACCTCCCAAAAATGGGTCTGCTTTATGCCGAATCTTTTGCACGATGTCTCTAAGACATCTTTGAATTTTTGTTCATAGGTTAGATGAATTTCATCTTTCGGTACATGGACACAGTTTACTTTTGTGTCAGTTTCATCCAATGCCCTGACGAAATCAGAAGCTGATTTGACTAGGGCTCTCCTTGTTTTGATCCTATTTGCTACGTCACGTTTTGCTGCCTCCCATGGCATCTATGGCACCTTTGCCGTGGGAGGTAGCAAAAAAGGACCACATCGCGTAGCTTTGGTCAAAATGTTCACGTGCCATTTCGAGGAAAGTAGTCATAAACCGATTTTTGAATTGTTGCGATGGTCCGTCGGAGCATGCATGAAATGAGCCCCTAGCCTTACAATACAATTCAAGGACTTTCTACAGAAGTACACTGATAGTGATTTTGGTATGTTCCGTTTCATCAGTCACGAAACATAACATCTCAGCAGGTTTCCCTTCAAGGTATACAGCTACCGTGAACAACGAAATTGTGTTTTGAGCCCAATAAGATGACTGCACGGCATCCTGAGAGAAAAAAGGATATTTTTCACTAAAATCACAATGGATAACGAACGGCTTATCAGTTAAGTTAGACTTAGCTAACTGATAAGCTTCGCTTTGATGACGTTTGATCAAATAATGGACAACAAACTGTTTCAAAAGATCGATGAAAATGCTCAATGCGTCAAGACGTTGCGTGTTACCTTCATTTGCATCAGACGTTTACTTTCAGATTCATCACTTGACCACCACACTTACGATACTTCCCCATCGTCTTCGTTAGGAATTTGAATCCTAGTTGAGAAATGCTGACCTTCGAGACAGCCACTGCAATTCAATTGTAGGCAGGCCTCGTTAGGTGGCTCACAAAGCACGTATTTGCCTATCGAATTTTCGCAGTACTTATCGAATCCAATTACAGGTGCGAGAGCGTTACATAAGCTGTAAAAAAGAAAGTAGTACGGTAATTATAGAGATATGCATTTGATTTTTGTTCAGTAAGTATGAGTAAAGCATTTCAGTTTACGTTATTAATGTGAGGCTTATCTTAGTTTTCAGTCTTCATTTTTCACATTAGGCCTACTTGTTGAATCCAATTACAGATTAGAGAAGGTTACTTATAAACCATAAAAAAGAAAGAATGTACAACGTACATGTAGTATTATAGATATGCATATGGTATTCGCTAAGTGTGTATAATCTGCATTTAGGTTTAGATGAAGTGTGCTTTCTACTTGAAAAATCATTGGATCAATTTGTTCTAATAATGTAGCTTTACATGCAAGTTTATGTTAATTAGACTAGGCCTACTCGTATGCAGTGATGTTAACACATCGAATTACAAAACTTTTGTAACTTACTTGATGAAATTTATATGGTGAACGCATCCACAAGTAATCAAAGGGGTGTCACCATGAAGTTGCACATTCTTCGGAAGAAGTTCGCAAAATTTTGATAAGCCTATCACATCACCATTTTCATGAACAAATTGTCGATGACATTCCCTGAGACTCACAGTCAGGAACTGCTTCTGTTCTTGGTTCACATGATCTCGTTTTCCTGGTGCATTAACAGAAATATCCTCTCTCAAGATAACTTGAGATTTAACACCTTCGTGCAAGCGACTACTTATGCGGTGCTTTTCCTTCTGGTTGAACGCCACATTCTTGAGATATTTGTTTTATCACATCAACTTTCTTGCGGGGAGACGATGGAAGTGCCCCCTTGACCCTGAAATATTCAACGTCTTAATGGCGATCTATTATCAACAAAAAATCAATTGAGGTGTGCCTACTTACTTTGCAATTGCCTTTCGTCGAGCTGAATAGGTTTTGTATGCCGCATCACTGGTGGATTCTTTGCTTCTCGCTCGGTTCTTCCTCATCGAGGCTGATGACCACTCTCGTTGCTTCTCCGTAAGAGCTTCGGTTGCATTACCTCTCCTCTTCTTACTTCGAGCTCTTTTCTTTTCTTTTATTTTCTCTCCTTGTCTCTTTCTATATCTCCTTGCTCTTTCGGCATCGCTCATGGGAGGCATAACCTAAAAATACACGATATGTTTAGACAATAGGTAGTTGTGACTTGGATAAGAAATGACATGGTAATGCATTTTTTATAGGTAACTATGTACATGTATACCAGCAGATAAATTTACACTATGTGTCCTGTCCACGTATCGATAATCAGTCGTATACCCTACTTCTGATTTGTGAGATAGATACAGACTATCTAGGGCCTATTGCTTACTACCCGAGTTGTCAAATGTTTTGGGTGTATGTCAGGAGTTCAATGCGGAGGGTTACACACGCGGCATTTCGTCTACTTTTCGACATGTTTGGCTAATTTTCTAAATGACTATAAACGATCAGATAACTTTTCTTTCACGATTGTGAAGCTGGATGATAACCTCACTCAGTGGCATAGAATGAATTTTGAAAACTTGTTTGATTTGACCAGCAGATTGTTCTAAAGTTGTGGTTGCACACGCACGCGCAAAATCGCAATTTTTTCTCAACTTTTTCCATGTGCAAAACTCTCTGAATTGTTGAGTCCTGCATAATTTCTAATGATATGAAGTTAGATAGGGCGGTATGCTTGTAACTCATGCCAAGTTTCGTTTCATTACAAGGAATAGTTAAGGTTCCATAGATCTTTGAAAATGAGATAGTTGGTTACACACGCGGCACATGGTTGGTTGGTGCCTGTGTAACGCTTTGTAATATATTGAATTATTGTTATGAAACCGTCCATAGCCACTGTAGCAGGTTACATTAGCGCACCGAAACTGCAAGTGGTGATGGTGGACCTTGTAATAATTTACTAAAAATGATATATTCTTAGTCCTAGATCAGGAAGTAAACCAGATAGAGAAAAACTGTTTGTGTATTCGAGCTCAGAGTATCCAAATTAACCAAAATCACATCAATAGTATCAAGAATTTGAGGTATAATGTCTGAATAGTAAATAAATGCTTTATAAGTAGTATGTATACTTACATCAGCATAGTCACAATCCAAAGCAAATGAATACCGGTGATGACTGATGAAGCAATTCTCAATAGGCTAAGGGCAAATCAGGTTCTTGCATGTATGCCATATCGTAGTATCATACCAAACTTTCCCATCTTGTTGCATCCTACCACCAAAACCCCAAAAATAGATGTTTTAACCAAAAAAAGTTAAAAAATGCTGCAATTTTTTGGTTTTTAGCTTCAATAAACCATTGTCACCAAAAATACTCGATCATTCTAAGAGAATCCGTGTAGAGATACTTATGGAGTAATATATAACCCAATACATTGCTCCTTTCCCACCTATTGCACACTTTTGACACTGCAGTGATGCGTGTGTTACCATAGGCGTTACACACGCGGCAATTTTAGAATTGATTTATTTCCTTCTGTATCAACAACTAAGTAAAACCCATGCCTCAGTGCAAATAGACATAGGATGGACATTGAGAACCTGAAGCAGTCGCATGAAAAATTGACTTTACTGACCATGAGACAGAAAATAGGCACTGCAATTTTCAAAAACATGAATTTTTGTTATTTTTTTAACTAGCATTCAAAAATATTTTGAGCAAAAATAGTTGCATGATCCTGATCTGTGGATCCATTATAATTGTTTCATCACTAAAAGAATGAAGTTAGTGCACTTTATCACATTCTAAATTTTATTTTCGTTTGCCGCGTGTGTAACCAAAAATTGTCGTTTTAAAACATGTGTGTACCGACAAAATTATATTGGATTCAGAAACCCCAGACATGGTGGTAGATGGCCATTTCGTCAAAAAGCTGCATTCAGAAACTTTATTTTTTCGTCTTGTGGTTTCAAATTCCGTGGAACGCCTGACGTATACATTTTCCTAAGATCGATCCTATGTGCTAATGTTCACATACAGTTTTTACACAAACTAAGATAAAATATTATTTTACTGTTTATGTTGACCAGATATCCATAAGTCTATCCAGATAACGGTACCAATTATTCACCGTAACGACTCACCTTCTTTGATGAAATTTATTTGCAACTGACATCATGTTTTCTCGGAAAAGTCTAATTCGATCATCTCGAAAGCTCATTGATTCATTGCTTGGTTACGCCAGAGTTAAAAATGCTTATGCATTAACTCCCTCTGCAGTTGACATTTCCAAGAACTAAATGGGCAAATTCATTTCGTCGCAAATTGCTGGGTCGGCAGAATTTCACTGAGTTCTCGCTATCATTTAAGCATCCTTGAATACTTTCGAGTGCTGGTCATCGGTTCCTTCCGTTAATATTCTAGGAATTCCAGTTCCAAGAATATCTCGCAAATTGAAAGCACAAGAATTTGGCGTCAATCTTTCCAAGAATTCAACATACAAGCACTAATATTAGCTCCGTAGCATCGGTTGCAGTAATCAGTGCAACAAGATGTTAAGTCCATCACACACCATGTTAAGTCCGTCACAATTAGTGTGACGGACTTAACAAAATAAATTCCGCCATATTTCCGTTATGCCTCATTTGCAGGTATAATGCGCTTATGGCCTTTATAAGTGATATATGAAGGGCAAAACCGCTATGATTGCAACAATTAATAACAACTCTATTACGTTGTAGGCAAAAAAATAGTTCAATTTCGTGACGGACTTAACATTTATTAATCAATTATTCGCAATTAATTATATATCATAATTACACACTCATGACAGAAATCTAGCATGTTAATATATCTTTGGGATACTAATATTCATAATATTGACTATTTAGCCAATTCCAAACGTTTTATCATAGGAAAAAATATTTTGAAAAAAATGAATGAAATTACAGAAAATTAAAATGAAAAAAATATATTTTTTAATAATTTTTTCTAGCCTATGATTGATGATAAGTTATCTGATTCTACTGTTTTATGTTCATTTAGTGCATGATTGGTGGTATACAATCAAATATTTTCGTGTAACTATCGTTTTGATTTTGAATGTGACTTTTCAGTTTTTCGTGGAATGTACCGTTAGTATTATCAGCAGAAAATCAAGTGAGTTTGCTTTTTAAATCGAAATCAGTCATAGTAGCAAATAATTTTTCCTTTATGATCAGGCTTGTTTCTTCGGTAACTTCATGAAAATCTAATATCTTCACACATGCACCATTTGTCAGCTGAAAGTATCGAACAATCACGGGGCTTTCCCACTGAAACGAAACTTTGATTACCTGATAAGTTCCTCAGGTAGCCTAGATCTCTTGAGATCTTTTAGGGTAACTTGTGATTCCTGCAAGTTTCCTGTCAGGACTGTCTGCATCCATTGTTACAGAATATTCCAGCCACGATCGTCCACTGCACCACTTAAGTGAGAAACACTTGCCCTTCACTCCAAACTTAGAAGTAGGAAATGTGATGGTTGCTTTGCTTCGTCTTCACCTAAATCAGAGACAATAGACTAGAAATTGGAATGCTACGTTTTTAGGAGACGATGTTGGAGTCGGAATATTGCTAGATAAAGAGATACTTGAAGAAATATTTCCCGACGATGAAGTCGAAGCTGGCGGGATAGGCTTCGACGGAGAATCTTTTGGTTTTGGTGAAGACTTGAAAAAGTTTCCAATATCCATGATGCCAGTATTATCACACTTCACAAACGTTTCGATGTTGATCGAGTAGTGAAATCACAGAATTAGACCAGCACATGCGCGGTGTGTCGATAGGAAGTGTGAGAGTAAACCAGAGAATGGACAGCAGTCTATATGACACAGGAGTGTAAATCACCATGGCAGCAACAGCTGCGTCACAAACTTTTTCTGTGAACTTAGCACAGGGTTGAACGCCTTGATATACAGCTGGCAGAGAATATAACTAACTTTCTCTGGAGTAGGGAGAGACTGGTGAGAGGCAACATTTCCTTACCTGACAATGTAAGATGTTCAAAACTTTGTCTAAGACGCAAGCCAAGGAATTCTAGAACTCCTTGTTTCAACGAACGGTCGCAAGTAAAATTCGACAGAAACGTGTTAACATACTTTCTATGACATTAGTTCTTCCATCCTAACGTTGAAAATATTCCAGATGCTCCTGGGTAATAAATGTTGCAAAGATAAAATGTTCAAGTTGAAACTTATCTTCAGTTTCTAAGATTTCCAGCCAAATTTCTCCTCCCAGGCCCATCACTGGTTGACAAAATTGCGGAAAAATTGCAATATATATGTGATAATACAGAAATAGTGCAATTTATAATTTGATGATATAAAACTATTACAATTTATATATAAACTAAAAAATTGCAGTTTCTGAAAGTTATATCTATTGCAATAAAATCATATGAAATGCAATTTTACCTGAGTATTTTAGATGGCGCTCAAAGAGATCAATGACTTAGAATATGGTTAGAATGTATGAATCAGACTGTCTGTAGGTGCGGTGACTTATTATTTTACGCCCGTATTATAAGACGCATAACATTTCGAGAGGTTCTTACTGACTTAAATTGACTGTATCACTCAACGTCTTTTGGAATTCATTGCAATGCAGTTGTAACATCTCAATGTCAGCTTAATGACGTAAGCAAGTTAACAATGAGTGACATTCAGCGGGTGCTCCATCCATCCACTTCTTCAGCAATTAAGATTCATCAATTATTCTCCTATCACCCACCCCATCAAAGTCTTCATTTCTCATTCACATTCATTAACATCAGCATATGGGAAACTAGCAGAGCGTTGATTTGAGAATCACGTGCTCCATCTCAATCATCATTCGTTGATTTTAACTTGTGAAACTTTAACATTTCTGTACATGTGATTGATTTCACTGAGCAGAAAATTAATATATATATATTTGGTTTTGAGTTCTAGAGCAGTGAAAAGTTATGCTTGAAGCGTAAATCAAGGATCTAGATATCATTTGTGAATTAAGGGACATTTGAAATGATCTTCAGATCAGAAATGGAATGAAACATTCAACACAAGTGACAAACTTAATCATACGAAAGAGTCAGCGCTCCTTTTTAATTGGCTTAAATTTGATGATAGACCAATGAGAATACGCCGACTGCTTTCAATGGATAATGAAATTAGAATTTGCTGTCTTCGACGAGTGATAAATGCAAAACTTACGCTCCTGTTCTTTCAAATTAACTACACGTCTGTCGCATCGTTTTTTATGTGATTAGCCATTGAGCGAAATAGTCTGTGAATAAGACATAAATAATACTCAACGTTCGCATAAATTTCAACCATTGATAATTATTTATGTAACATATTTCTTCGAATACCCCGGAATACCCTTGAATTATGTATTAGAATGTTATGTTGTACCTTTAGAATGTAGAATTATGGTTAATAATTATTTGAATTGAGACTCGAAACAGTAAGAGTCGCATTTTAATAACCTGTATTATTCATATTACAAATTGCATTAGATAGTTAAGAATATGTTTAGGGAGGAGAAAAGTGAAGACCTGGTGGCCTCGACATGTCGCTCGCCATGTCCATCAAAATCAAAACTCGAGTTCGGTAGACGAGAGTTATTAGAAAGTTATCTTGAAGGTTTATTCGACTCACGCACGGCGAAAAGAAGTTAAAAACTGTATTCCTTAGCATACATTTCCTATTACACATAGGGAAGAATAGGCAATCTCAGCGAATCAACTACGTACCGGCGCACCACCCATGGTCGAGGGATGTAACTTTCCCAGGGCCTATCACATATGTAATTATGTCTACCTTTATGTCTCACTCAACATCAGTTAGACGAATCAGTAAACGAGTCTACGAGAAGTTAGGTACCTGTATTTTCTCTAGAAGGTATACCTGACTTAATACGCTCTACATGTAGGCCTAGATGCTTCGTAAAAAAGCGGGTTTGTTCTTGGAGCTACTATTTATACAGAAAGTATTTACTAGCTTGTTTAGGTTATTTAAACGTACTTTGAATATGTAGGCCTACTGAAATGCTGAAGGTGTGCCTATCACATGTAAAAGCCTACGACAAGAAGAAAAAATTGTAAGATACCCTAAGGCTTCCAGCTTAGTCCATTACATCCCGCATACCGGTTAACTTGAATTATGTAAACTACCCAAATAACCCTAAACCCTTCGCAATTATCGTGTCTCCCACACATTTTTCTACTGTGCTTATAGTAGGGCTATTAGGCTATCTTACAATTCGATCCCTTGTAGCTATTAGCGCTACCCGGTATTATGAAATAAGAGTTAGAACTTAAATTACATGATACAAAAATAGGCTGAAAATCTTGATAGTCTATTCGAAAAACCGAGTCTACTACCCCAAAGCTCATTTATAAAGTATTTTCCATGAATCCCTCCAAAATTATAAACCTATTATCATTATTTACCTACGAGTATTAATCCGATTTGTTAAGATTTCCTGTTACTTTTGAATCCGATTGGTCATTATATTTAAGAACAGATAAGTGGCCACGTGTATTTGGAAGTTCTGAAACGCTGTCGATTTCCCTAGCGGAGAGATTTGCTAAAAGTAAAATAATTCAAAAAAAGATCCAACGGCTATTTTTTCATTTACTTAAAATCGAGTACATAAACTTTATTTCAAATATTTTCATGGACGCATTCTACCTCCCAAAGTGTAGGTCCTACCCCACATAGGTTCTAAAAATTGAAAGGATAATGGATCTGTTACTTTCGTGGTCCATTTTTACCCTTCAAACATTTGTCTACATTTGGTTTTGGATAATGGGTCAACTACATGTATAGGTTATATATAAATGCGGATACATAAACACTATTTTATGTTAACCCATTCATTCACAGATTTAGCATAATGCTATTCTTTCTACGGATATACATAGATATCTGCGACAAGCTACTGGCATTACGCCTAGATAGCTTGTCCGATGGTATATATATTATCAATAATATGTATTAAGAGTATTGTCTGTCTTTGAATATCAGATTATCAACCATTGGTAAATTTTTTGTTGAACAACATATTTTGTCATGTGAGTCACGTGACTCATTTTATTTGTGTTGGAAATTTTAAGAATATTTTTACTCTTTTTATTTCAGATTCAGTGATTCCGATGGAACATCAACATCTTTGAGGTCTAACAATAATGTAAACGAAAGTGATGAAAGAAATGACATCTGTATTGACGGAAATATGGAAAGTTATGTTGACCTTGGACAAGACAATGATAACGATATCGAAGGAGAATTCTACTGTGATGATTTGGAATGGAATGATGAGGAACATGAATTTTTGGACATGGAACACTCTGATTCTGAAAGTTAGGCTGCCCCTAAGGGTGACAAGGTGCTAGTTGTTTATATTGCTCTCATGTTAATGGTGATCGTCAAAAACATATCTGTAGCTGCCTTCAGTTCTGTATTTTCTATTCTTGAGGTGAGCAAACAAACGGATTCATTTAATAAGTAGCGCGTGCTTCTACGAGTATGTATATACTCGTATGTATGTACTATAATGAAAAATGTTCAAATTTATTACATCAGTATTATTCTCTATCATTCTATAAATTCTCGATGTTCAATCTGTAAATGCCTTTGAAGTAAGAAGCAACTATCTGATCGGTCAGGAACTGTAGTAGGAGGGGAAACAACATGACTAAAAGTGAAGACATCAGCTTTGCTGCGGAATGATAATGCTATGATAGTCTTATTCTTTCGGAGTATTAGTTTTAGGTTTTCGAAAGTAAAACACAATTTACATATATTGTTAACTTAACCAAAAAATGTTGCTGTCGGAAATCTATCTACTTTAATTTGACTGAAGTTATCGGAATCAAAGAAGTCCTTATCGAGACGAGTGGTGGTGACTGCACAAGACTGTTCACATTTAACGAGTAATAAAAACTATGAATCTGATGAATACCCTCAGCATCAAAAATTTTATCCACCACGACCGTGACATAATAATGATCCTTGATTAACTTCAAATGCTGATGCGTTCAGATCAAATCTGTTTTCTATATCTTGTGACTTAAACTTGAAAGAAAAGATTAATCTGATCGTACTAAACGATATTGGTGTTGATCTTAATAAATAGGATATTCAGTTGTCGATTTTATAACGTTATGTCGATGAATCTTTTCAATGTGCACCTATACACATGTACAATGTAAGTGCGTAGATGTATACTAACATGCAGTGAGCGACAAGTTCAAGACAAATACGAACGGGGTTCAGTTCACGTTCATCTCCAAATTTTTGAACGCCGTTCAGTTCACGTTCATGATTTAGTTCATCCCGTTCACTTGCCGTTCATTTCATATTTGGTCCAAAATGACAGACAAAATTTCTGAAATCAATAGATAATGTTGCGAACATGCAAGTGATCGTATCAAGCAGAAAATTGAAGTCACCAATTTGTATAGGAAACATGAAAAGTAGGCCAATTCAGCTTCTCTTGAATGTGGTACATATACGAGTATCTTGATGTAGGCATGATGCTTGAAAATGCTTGATTGTTTGTAGATTTATAGGCTAATACCGGTGTGCATGTATAACCATGACTGTCACGCTGCTTAGAGATTAGAAGGGCAGTGAGCCTATATACTTATCTGTTATGATGTATAAAATTGTTATGATGTAGCTTTATTTCCTACTCTTGTATGCTTTTCAGGTTATGGACATGGTTCATGAACGGCTCACGTGGAGATCTATGAAACGGGTGGTACAGCGTGCACTTCATGAAGATGGACCCGGCTTTGAGTTGCTGGTTGAACCTGATTGGGAAATGGCTGTATTCGATCTGCACTCCCAATTAAAGTGTGTGCTGGATGTTCATTTCGACAGCCTTCTGACCTACCGCGAAATACTGAAATTGGAAATGGTGACGTGTTGTGCTCATCCGATGACTTAGATCTACGAGATCCGATTGTTTTGCATTTGCACTTATCGACCGACGGAGGGCAACCTTTCCGGTTCAAAAAGATGTCCTTGTGGCCTCTCCATGCTACCATTCTAGATCTTCCTCTGTACATCAGATCGAAAAAAAAAATATCTTACTGTTTGGATTGTGGTTGAGTAGCACTAAACCTGATTGGAATTGTTTCGTGACTGAAAATTTGAAACATTCATTACTTTCACAAGTAACAACTTTTGATGTGCAAAATTCAATGGTGGATTTTAAGGTCATCATTCACACGGCAGTTTTCGATCTGCCAGCCCTCGCAAGTGTATTAAGTCATCATCAGTACAACGGACGTTTCGGATGCATATTTTGTTGTGCACCAGGTACGGTTACCAAGATAGGAAGGGGTTATAGCAGGAAGTATGGTGGAGTTATTGATTTAAGATCAGATTCATCATATTCTGAATGCAGTCAAATTGCTCAACTAACGGGAGAGCCAGTGTTTGGTGTTAAAGGACTTTCATGTTTACAGCCATTTCTAAAGATACCTTCCCACATCTTATTAGATCCGTTACATTTACTATTCGAGAATTGTTCGAAACTTCTTTTTGCTAAGTTGGTTGATTCGTCATCCTTTCGATGTGCTTTTTTTCTGGGAAGGCATGTATCATACTATGATAAATTAGCTGATCGAATTCTCATACCTCAATTCCTGCAGCGACCAAGATCTTTAAATGAACTTAGTTTTTGGAAAGCACGTGACTTTCTATGTTACCTGTTTTATTATAGTATTCCTACAATATATGTGTCTCTATTTCATAAATCATGTAAGGAGTAGGGTAAACTCGGCTAATTCGGAGGCACGGGTAATTCGGAGGTATTTTCTTTGATCAAATAATTTTCAGACTTAATGAAATCTGACTGTCGCTGTTTTTGGCATGGATATCTATGTCGGTATGCGCGTCAGTCATGAAGTAAGAATGAATTCAAAACGTCGTCGCTGAAGAATTCAAAACTTCATTTATTGTAGGTAGCAATAGAAATGCGATAAAAATTCGCTGTTTTTGCATACACATCGTGGGAAAGTCGATATTTCTGCAGCATATGTAATTTATCTGCCGATAGACAGTTTGGCTGTAGAATGAACACTTGTTGCAAGTTTAAAAGTTTTGGCGAATCAAAACAGATCATAGTGCACTTGCTATGCGCTTAGCTAATTCAGTCAAAAATTAGTTTTTTCGTCAGAATTTCTGTGATCATGGATCGCCAAGCACGAGTTGCTGCAGCAAAGAACGCTGTTTTATCGAACAATATTTCCATTTACAAGGCATCGAGACAATTTAACATCCCCGAAACAACTATACGAAGGCATTGCAATTCCGAGAACAATTTAAGTGGGCCAGGACGACCTCGAAAGCTAAGTGAAGCCCAAGAATTGGAACTGGTGAAATATTCAAGAGACATGGTTCGCCTGGGATTTGGCTTGACGGCAAGCGACATGATTCGTTGTGCAAACGGGATGACGGGTGGTGATAGCAGACTGAGCTGGGATTGGTGGTCATCTTTCAAAAGTCGTCACAACCTTTGTTTGAGAGCGTCCGAACCAGTGGCTCACTACAGGGCAACGATGGCGAATCGCGCGATTATGGATGACTTCTTTGACAAATACGAAGCCAAGATATCCGAACTCAACTTGGAGAACAAGCCGCATCTGATCTACAATCTCGATGAGACCGGACTACAGATAGCCGGAGGATCGGGCCGCGTGGTGGCCCCACGCGGCATGAAGCGAGTGTGCTCGCGGACCTACGCGGACAAAAGCGAGACGAGGACCCTTCTCATTGCTGTCAGCGCGTCTGGTGCTATCTCGCCTGGGATGCTGCTGTTCAAAGTAAGTTACAATTCTAATATTCTTACATGTATTGTCAAGGTTCGACAGAATAGAATTTTATAGCCTAATAGGCTTATCTTCATCAAACTATGATAAGCTCACAATTCTTATAGGCCTACATGCATACTAATTGACAAGCACGAGGTATAGGCCTATTTAAGACCGAGCTATAGGCTAGATCTTCTCAATCGCCCAACAATTGAGGCCTAGGTCTAAAATTTTTTTTCTATTTCTAGGGGATTCGGCGAACGCTCCTTCACGACGTCGAGAAAGAGCTTCCTCCAGGCTGGATGGCCGAGTTGACGGAGAAGGGGTGGATCACTGCCGACTCCTACCTAGTGTTCTTCAGGAGATTTGTGGAACATTTGCCAGCTGAGCGTCCAGTGCTTGTGGTGATGGATTCCCACTCAAGCCATGTCACCCCCGAAGCCATCAAATTGGCTCAGGATAATGGAATTGAGCTCATGACATTTCCTGCTCATACCACTCACATCCTGCAACCCTTAGATGTTTCCATTTTTAAGTCATTGAAATCGCATTGGCGATCTGTTGTTAGTGATCATTTGAGAGAAAACATAGGCATTTCTGTGTCGCGCTTGGATTTTGCCAGATTGGTCACCAAGGCCTACATGGCATCATTCAGCCTTTCTAACATTCTCTCGGGGTTTCGGGCCACTGGTTTATTTCCAGTAGATAGAACAGCCATTGATGATGAGAAGCTGGAATTGTCTTTGCTTAGTGAGAAAGATGGGACCGATGTTTCTCCATCTGACGAAAACACCGCCCCTTCTACTAACCTGCCCAATCTCCCCACAGTTGCTGCGCGTGATGAGAAGAAAAAACGTAGAGTACAGAGAGCGCGAGTGTTGACCGAGTGCAAATTGTCATCAGATGTTGACCAGAACCTTTGTCCGATTTGTAACGTGAATTATTCTCTTTCAACTGATCGTGAGTGGGTGAAGTGTCACCTATGCCCTGTATGGGGACATGAACAGTGTTTTGCTGAGAAGTATTTGATTACGCATTTGAATACTGTTGTTTGCAGTGCTTGTCGACGATAATGTACAGTAGTTCTGTCGATCGTCAATATATTTTTCCTTGGATTTCTGTGTTTTTGTCTCAAGAATTGAGCTGATCAAGCTATTCAATTTTTATTATTATTGTTATTATTTTTGAGCATTATTATTGTTATTATTCCAGCACCAACATTTAGAACAATACATTAGAAGTGCGAACTAACAGGCAACCTAGGCAAAAACACCTAGCTAAATGTTTATACATCATTAGATACACTATTAGATATTACCACCGAATTAGCCGAGTATACCTCCGAATTACCCGAGTATACCGCCACATTAGCCGAGTTGTTAATCATTTCGTCTACTTGCTGACTCTAGAAAATGATAATTGTAAAAAGAAATTTGGTGTGCTGGAGTCATTCAAGGTTCCCTCATATACCCCTAGACGTAAATTTAGCGAGATTAGATATAGTTCAGCTGAGAAAAATTGCTTTTTAGCAAAAATACCTCCGAATTAACCGAGTTTACCCTATGCATTTCATTTTCTAGCTTTTGTGATAGCTTCTAGATATTGTTACTCACCAGTCTAAAATCTTTTTTCAACAAAAAATCTTGTGAATTAATTATAAATAAAAATCCGATGAAGATTGTTTAGTTTTGGCATTGCAATAAATATAACATTTCTTTATCGAAATTGCAATAAACATACCCAAAAATATAAAACAATTGCAAGTAATAGAAAGTGATATGAAATAATTGAAATTAATATAAAAAAATAAATTGTAAGAAATTGCAATTCATCGGTATATTCCTCGTAATTTATTGCGCAAATTTATTGCAATTTTCCCGCAATTTTGTCAACCAGTGATGGGCCCCATGTCCCATGAACAACCCGAGTATTTATGCACACCAAAGTAAACCTCAACAGGAAACAGTCAAGGCACGAAGATGCAATGAATTTAAGTACCTAGATATAGGTACATTCAATTGGAAAAATACAAGTGAAATATCGGAGTGGGTACCGATACTCTCATGCCAGAGTTTAACCGTTAACGTCGGTTTCCATAAGAAGACATTGACGCCAGTTACCTTAGACAAAAATCCAACTAACAACGTCCAATACAGAGAACCTGCAGATACGTTACAAGTGCTACTACATTCCACACTACATTCGTCAGTACGATCTCTCCTCTGTGGAAAGGGTTCGAGAAGTCGAAGAAAGTGGTCAATATTTTTGTCGCTCGCCCTTACTGTTGATCAATTTTCGTGCGGCTTCTATTTGAGGGTCATTTCCATTATCATTTTTCAACTTCATGATACTGGATGTTACTTACAAGACTTTATAGTTATTGAATCTGCATCACCCTGCTCTTCTATTCACCACATCGGTATTGTGAAGCAAAACTGGGCGACAATGAGCCGGTTGGAGACCGGTGATACCCCCACCGATGAGTGGATAATACTGATGATTTTCAGGGGGACCCAGAGCCTTGCTGATGAATTATTGAGTTCCTTCCAATCACTACCATGAAGTTACTACCGCATGAGTTTGGATTCTAAGAAAGAAGTTCAAATTTTCCGATTAGAATTCTAATCCATCTAATGAAGTCCATCGACAGGATTGTTATGGATGAGTCCACGTCAATACATAGCTATCAGACATGTTCCTATTATCATTTCAACTTAGCGTACGATTTCTTCATTTCAGCTCTTAGTTGAAATGATTGTCAGGGAAAGTTATTCATTTCCAATGGAATCGTCGCTTTTTTGACTGACTAGCGTAACTAACAAAATTGGAATTTAGAAGATTCGTCAGGAATCGAGAAAAACGAAATTCAGTAACGCTTTGCATTCCCAAGATCTTTCAAAATGAGAAATTACATTGTCATTTTTAATTTTCCATAAGAAGCCATTGACAACAGCTACGTTAGACAAAAATCCAAGTAACAACGTCCAATACGGAGAGCCTGCAGATACGTTGTAAGTGCTGTCTTCCACACTACATTCGTCAGGGCATTTAGATTAACTTTATATCTAGAAATTCTTAATGACAGTTACACATATAGAGAGGGACATCTCCTTCAATTTATGCTTGTACACCCTTACACGTATTTGCATGAATCTGATGCGAGTGATGGAATTTCAACAACTATTTTTTATTAGAGTCTAACTTTCGATCTACGCAACATTAGGAAATAAAGTTGATATTTTCTGATAGGAAATGAGTCTCTTAACAAAACTACGTTGGCGGATTTCTTGATTTCTCAATAATATTTTTACCGGAATACGATGCTCATCATTTCCTCCAAATTATTCCATAGTCTCCGATAATGTTAAATTATAGACGCACTACTTATGAGAAACTCATTGATAGTATATCACCAAGATTCAAAACATTTCTAGAATCAAAACACCGTTTTGTTGTTTCATTATGTAATAATACGTACAGAGCAATTAGACTAATATCTCAAATTAAAAAGCATGCATGTCTATGAAACATTGCAGTATTATTCATTTTCATCCACTAGTCCACATTTGATGAGTTCATTGATCCAAATCCATCCCTGAAAAACAGAAGACAAACGTACAGACATCCGTAAAAATGTATCATCCAATATAGCATGGAACGTAGTGATGCAATTACAAACTTTCAGTTGAGTATATTTACAATATTCCGCTACATAGCTATATCGATATAAAGTAGGAAACGTTAGAGCTCATGGAATGCAAAGGACACAGGTGCTCTGTCGCGGAGCTGAAGAGAGACATAAAGTGGAAGTGAACTTGATGACTAGGGTTGTCTTAAAGTATCTCGCTATTATTATTTATAAATACACCGACACGTATTTCTATTATCAAATTTATCAACACAAATATATCGATGAACACCGGCATATAATCAACGTAAATACTGCGTAGACCTATTAACAAGTAATTTCCTGAAATTTTTAGATGGATCCGTGCATGTAAATATCAAGATTACTCTAAGAGCTTAAGCATGAATTACTCTATCAAAGGAAGTCAGGAACTAAGAGTTGCTAAGTACAAACAGATTTGATAGAGGGCCAGCGGGTCAAGGTCTACTTGAATTTTAAACGAATTAATGAAAACCTTGTAATTTTCCGAATAATCCAATGTGGTAAAAATGTATTTGACCTAGGATCAACCGGTCGAGGTCATCCAGAAGCTATTTCTCGTTATTGTGTGTTAATTACATATGAGAAGCTATGTCTGGAGAAACATATTACGCCATCAAATTTGATTAAGAATCAAAAGGTCTAAAATTCAAAAATCAGCGTTAAGTGTTTCCCTTCACCACTTGATCCTACGCGTCAAATCCGCTAGTGCCAGTTCAGATGGTAATTAATACTTGAGCTCTTAGAACAAATATAGGCTAACAATAGTTACATAGATTTCAACAGAAAAACTATAACTCGAACTTTAACTACCGACATTCTGGAAATCATTACTTTAAGAGAATGCATGAAAATCACCCACAACATAATCCACGCTCCCATCCTGTCCCAAGAATATGTAGTTCCATGAAAATGACTGACAACATTACCCGCCTTCCTATCTTATCGCAAGAATCAGTCAACAGAACTGGCCATAAAAATTACCTACATTCTGACAATTGCTTTAAGGAACAACGCGTGTAAATAACTGACAACATTACCCGCCATCCTATCTTATCGCAAGAATCAATCGATAAACTTGGTCATAAAAATTACCTACATTCTGACAATTGCTTTAAGAGACAACGCATGAAAATAACTGACAACATTACCCACCTTCCTATCTGATCGCAAGAATCAGTCAACAAAACTAGTCATAAAAATCACCTACATTCTGACAATTGCTTTAAGAGACAACGCATGAAAATAACTGACAACATTACCCGCCTTCCTATCTTATCGCAAGAAACAATCGATAAACTTGGTCATAAAAATCACCTACATTCTGACAATTGCTTTAAGAGACAACGCATGAAAATAAATGACAACATTACCCGCCTTCCTATCTTATCGCAAGAATCAATCGATAAACTTGGTCATAAAAATCACCTACATTCTGACAATTGCTTTAAGGGACAACGCATGAAAATAACTGACAACATTACCCCCCTTCCTATCTTATCGCAAGAATCAATCGATAAACTTGGTCATAAAAATCACCTACATTCTGACAATTGCTTTAAGGGACAACGCATGAAAATAACTGACAACATTACCCGCCTTCCTATCTTGTCACAAGAATCAATCGATAAAACTGGCCATAAAAATTCCCCGTTCTCACAATTGCTTTAAGGGACAACACATGCTTTTGATTTCACCAGGATAATATGCAACACAATATTCTATACGGAATCTGTCGCTGGAAGCATTTTACGGCAGGAAGATTAACAACGTTGAATCTAGTTAACGGTATGGCTTTTATCAACAGAAGGAGTACATGACATAACATAAAAACGAAGATATTTTCCAAATCCTTTGTCTTCTTAACATAATCTAGCAAAAGGTGGAAGGAATATATGCATGGATTTGATATATGCAGGTGTTAAAATGTGAAAACTCTTAATTACAGAAAATGATAAGCTCACCTTGGCTTAGCATTGGAAAATCATTGGTTTTCATCGGTTGAAGAAAAGAGTTAGTTGCAAAACATGAAAAATAAAAGTATCATTAACGAGGAAGGCAATTCCTATATGCCATACACGAGCCTAAAATGTGGATATCAAACACTTGGAAGCTAAAAATCCATCAAAAACATGATGGGTTGGAAGACCATAATGTCACAATGACGTAATGCAGCCTAGCGTCATGCTGGAAGTGGGAGTCCGCAAGAGCATTGGTGTGTTGAGTTCTCCGCGGCTCTCTGCCTGTTGATCAAGTCTGGTTGAGCGAGCCCATGTGATGCGGCCGTTCTGACGACTTGGACGTGCGTGGAAGCTCGGGTTTGACTTTGTATGTGTTTGCGAGTCGCGAGGGGGGGCAGTAGGCTGGACAATGGCAAGAGGAATCGAGGTCGAAGGAAGTCTGTTGGATGCAGAAGCCGCGGCGATAGGGCAGAGGCTCTCCAGTTGGAGTTGAAGACTGCAAAGGAAATGAGAGGATAAGGGAAGTGTTCGGTGAGGGTCGCATTCGGCAAGTCAATCAGGAGGATATAGTTGATAGTAAATGCTTGGTTAGGTAGGGTAGACACGTGAAATGTGCATAACCACTATTTTCTAAATAAAAGTAAAAACTGACTGGTTTTAGTTCTATACTTATCTTTATTTAAAATAATCAAATATTCCATTGTTATAGTACGTTTTTCTTATAAGCATCTGATTGAAAATAAAAGTTTTGTATTCGCGTAATATTTTAATCGTTATGAATAGAATCACAAATATTCTACGATCTATATCGATGGTTCTCCTTTACATGTAGATTCAAGGGTTGGTAATAATAAGCTAGTCTATCTTTAAGCTGAGAAAAATGAAGCGATATGTTTGCTGAACTAGACTTTCACTGAATACCGATAGTTATTTCCGGCCGGAGCAGTAACAAACATTAGTTTCCAAAACAAAATGGAATCGAGAACGAAATCATGAAATTTACCAGCTAGTCAACCAATATTGTTTCAGGAGTCCGTAGACACCAGGACTGCTAGTACCAATAATTTATCAATTTCATATTTGAGTCAAAATAATTATTATGACTTCCTAGTATTACTTAAGTAATTCTTTGGTAAAATATATTTGGTCATCACTTACCTAGTGAGTCGTTTGTCTACCTTCCTCGGACTTTCTCAACATCTTGCTCACTTTTGTAAGGGCAATTACCGGATCCGGTAAGCGATAGTGCCGCTTGTGAGTCTCCAATGTGTGCCCCATATGTTTACAAAGCGCCCTAAATTCCGCCTCTGTCAGATTTTCCGTCTGAAGAAAAAACGGTTGCTTTCAACTAACAGTAGGCAGTTATTTAAGATTTTCAAGACTTCATATCGTACTCGTACATCCGACTCGGAAGTATTTGCAAAACACTAATTAGTACCAAATTACATGCACTTAGCAGTAGCAGTTAACACTAATCGATTAATTCTGTAGTGAAATATGTATGCTCTACAGGCTTAGTATTAGGTCTACAGCCTACCAGGCGATACCGAATTTAGGTACAGACCCGACATCTGCCCAAATTCACCGATTCACTATATACCAAAATTTCACTCAAGATATGAACACATCAACAAAAACATTCAATGTGGGAGGGCAGGGCAACCGTTGGATATTCGGTCAAGAGAAAAGGCACTTTAATTATAGGCCTATCATTTTGTCATTAACAAAAACATTTATTGGCGGGGAAACATTCAGTTCACTCGATAAGTGAGATAATAAGAGCAACCAAGGAAACTGATACAAGTCCATATTTTTTAAAACAATCATTATATCATTTCACATTTATACTATCATTTTCATGGTTTCTAATATTTTAAGGATTGTTTTAAAGAATACATAGTATTAAAGTATTCCCATTATCTAAATATGGCAGGTCATGATCCATCGAATATTAATTCGTGTAGATATTTTTGCGAATTGAAGCACATATGTGTTGGTTTCTTATTTTTACTAAAGCTTCACGAAAGCTCTCACCTATGAAATACGATGTTTAACCTTTCTGGAACAAAAATATTCCTTGGCTTAATGGAAAGGAGAGATAAGATAATTCCCATAAAAACACAGAAACCTGATCATCAAATGAAAACGATCATGCATGTCGTAACAATATGAATACGATTCCTTCTACCCAGCCAAAATCAGATAAGTGCTATTCATATAACAGTAGGCCCATTATCAAGTTTGTAACGTAATAAATAGGTCTAAGCTAGAAACCTTTGTTGTGTATGATTTTAAGGTTTTGGATGGGCTTATTACATCATAGTATTATTACCTGCAAGTTTGTTGCACTAAGTTTGTGGAACTTAGTTGTTTTGATATTTTCAAGATTTGCTTGGCTTGACAAAGATCGCAAAACATCGCTGCCACGTACTGGATTGCCTTTTGTGTTTGAAAATACGTATTCATCGGGACCTTTGTTAGTACTTAGCCAGGTGGTCGGCTCTACGCATTCCTTTGGGAACAATATTGGAACAAACTTTCGACGCTTTCCCATCACGTATACCAATTCCATCTCTTTCACTAGCTGTTGTTCGTCCTCAGGCAGTTGGCAATCGGTTGCGCCCTCTTTCCATTTGTGGCGCAATTGCCACTGACCAACTTTCAACTTCGGGACCTCGCTAGCCCGACGTTTGTTGAACGACAGCAATCGGGCTACTGTCAATTCAGTAATGTAACGCCTGTTTTGCTTATCCCTTGCCGTTTCGGCAAGCTTTTCCAGAACGAAGTCGTTGAATTTTGCCACGTCGTCATTCTTTGGCAAAGGCTGCGGAAGATCCGAGTTGGAACATGACAGTGCATTGTGAGCATTTGATGCTAATGGAGCAAGACGTTCATTGATAATATCATTCATGAAATTCTGTTCCTCTGCTTCAGCCGTTCGTCCTGCAATAAGCAATTCCACACGGATGATTAAATTGAGTTTTGTAATTATCTGAACAAGGCGTTTCAACGACGAGGGTCGTTTCATGGTGGGAGAGGGAGTGCTATCATCATATACAAACATTGTCGTTATAGTTGAATGTAAAAGCTCAAAATTCCTTGGCTGCATCAAATCTGACAATGATAGACTGCTTGAAGGATTTTGCTGTTGGAAGAAGATCATCAATTCCGCGAGAAGTCTTGCGTGGCTGGAAACTGTACCGAATTGGGATATACCCTTCTTATTGATTTGAGATTTTACATAGCTCCCAATCGCTGGATCTGCAACAAGTACGTTACCGATGTCGTCGTACGTTATTCTTTCATAGAACTCGCGAACACCTGGTGTGTCAGCCAACGCAATTGACGGTAGTTTCTTTTTGCTTGCATCAACCGATTGTGCAGCTGGACACTTGTGTCGCCAAAAGTCCTCTTTACCATAGTACCCAAAACATCCCGAACAGGCCACGTATCTTCCAATGTCTCGAGATATATCAATAGATTCACTGGGCCTTTTGACCGTAATTAAATATCCTCCATTCATCAGCACTTCATGGTTATGGACATAATTCCCCAGATTTCGAATGACCTGAATATGGTGGCATCTTTGCTTAGAGTTCTTTTCAGTCTTCATTGCTTGTTTCACTCTCTCTTCTTGTGAGTGCTTTTTGAACAGATGTTCTGCCAAAGACGTGGTTCGTAAGCGCAGTTGACAGTAATAACAGACATTTACCTTATCCCATACGCGATTTTCCTTATTTCCGGACTTTGTACCCACTACATGCACTGTCAAATTTTTCCTTACTTCATTGATCATAGGTTTCTTGATCGAGGGTGCGGGAAATTCTGCTTGGCTTTTGATGCACGTCTGACGCGAAAGTCTCGTGGTAGTTGCTTCAGATGAGCTCGAGGCTTTTTCTGGATACGTTGGAATAAGTGAAAGAGGTGACATTGGCTTCAATTGATTGGTAGTTGCTTCCGACAATCTAGTGACTTTCTGTTGAGGAGAGGCAACATCGAGAGGAGTAGCTGCGATTTCCTCCAGGATCACTGTATCGGCACTTGCCTTGCGCTGGAGTGATGATTGTTCATCGACGGTTGAGTCGAGTAGAGCTTGCTGAACATCCGTTGTGGAATTATCACGTTCATGCGGATTGAAAATCGGATAACTACTTTGTATTTCCGACGATCGATCACTTTCCGAGATCTCATTATCTAGGTCAACATCTGAAACAGAAATATGAATACCGGTCATTCCACGCGTAGTCTAGCATCAGATCGCAATTTTTTCTACAGAGTTGACCTTTATGGTTGTCTTATTCGTTTACATGTAGAACAAGTTCTGATGTTTGCAAATCACTATTTCCTTTCTCTATATGATCAGGGTTACATTGTTTTCTGTAGAATCGAAAACATATTATAAATAGGGTAGATGAAATGGGAAGGATAATTTATTTGTTTCCTAAAGCTAATTTAATAACACTAAATATTATGCATGCGAAATGCCCTCTGGTGATTTCAATGCTAGGAAACAGTCTATTCACTCATCTATTATTTGAAGATGAGCATTTAGCTGAATATGCATACATCAAAATTGCCATACAGTGGAATCTCGAATTGAGGAAATAATAAGCCGTAAGAATCAAATTTGAACGTCTCACTAACTTACAATAATTTTTCATTGTCTAGGGTCGCTTGGCAACAAATAGATTAAACAGAACATGTGTCGTCAGACCGCATACTGTATAACAGACCACAAGTAGGCCTAATGGACAAATAAATTTATAATTAAGTCTGGTCGCCTAAGTAATTCCTTAGATCAGTACATAGGTTTCATCTGATGAGTTTAATAACCACGGGTTTATAATAACATTAACAGTTTCATTAACAAGATACAACATAGAACCTAAGCTCGCACAAAATTACCAATCAATCTGTAATCTAGTCACTTGGGGCTACTTTTTACCCGGATTTTCTACCTGCAATATTGATTCTGAAATGTTCAACCTTTCTTACATAAATCAATCTATCAATTGCGCAATCTATCAAATTGCGTTAGTATAGAGATGGTTATATGTGTTCTAAGGATAATCTAATGATTGACACAGCTCCTTTTTTCGAACTTAGCACCATAACTATGTCTATCCATCGTATTTCTTAGTTGGCATTTATCTAATATTGTTAATAGGCCTATGCATACTTTAACTAGTGTAAATTACTATGATGTTGTTCTTCCTTCAGATGCGTGCTGCTAAGCGTATTGCGCTTTTGGAAATTTTGAATGGGAAGTGTCCCCGAATAAAGTAAGTTTATTGAGTCAGTAACTGATTGATCTTTTTTAGAAATAATTTCTTGAAGTACTTAATTCTAAAGTACAATGTATATGACAATCATTGTTTCTTGTTGCAGCCAAGAATCAAGTAAGTATTCGTTTGTTAAAAACATTGTTATAAGCCTGACCGATTGTGTCACTGGCCTTGTTTTTGTAAAGTTTATTTTGATTTGAATTCAGCCAACTTACATGTATCTTCCTAACTTAACTTCTAAGGATTTTTGTTTACAACTGATTTAGTAGGTAGCGTATAGGCCAGATTTCTCCTACATTTATATAGCCTATGCCCAATGGGTGTAAAGTCTACCTCTACTTGGATTAAGTTGAGTTTATGTTAATTTTGGCTTTCAGTTAATTAATTAATCCACGTTAAGTTAGACATGGGATTGTTGAACTGAATTAACCCACGTAAATGTGTGGCTGACATCACCATCGAATGTACCCCCGCTCCAACCTCTGGTCTGGTCACAGAAAATATTGTTTTAACACCTAATTCATGGATGGTGATTGTGTGGGAATATAATGGAGCATTCCAGCCGATAAAAAGGAGTGCACCGGATTTCAAATCCGAATGAATTCAAAATCCTTAGATCCAGTGCACCGCTACCGATATAGTACCACCGGTATATGAATAAAATAGTACTACCGGTATATTTATTCATAAAATACTAAGCTCCAAAGGAGAAACTAATACATCTTTTATTCCCTGACCGGTTTCTGCTCTTATAGCTTGTCAAAGGGTAAGACAAGCTCTTTGACAAGCTCCAAGAGCAGCAACCGGTCAGGGAATAAAAATATTTCTTACTTTTTCCTTTGGAATTTAGTATTTTATTTATCATCCATTTTGTGCCTTTATTTCATTAATATATATATATATATATATATATATATATATATATATATATATATATATATATATATATATATATATATATATATATACCTGTAGGTTTACCGACTTTTACTCTAACAACCTAATCTTTGAAAGCAGACAGGGCTTCTTTAAAATTCCTTCAGTCGGCACTACGAAGCATCGAACATCGGAATCATTAGCCATTTATCTTTTATTATTTCGAATCATTAGACAAAATATCTGCATCGATTCTAATGGCCAATTGCTTAACTAGTCCCATCACATAGTAAAAAATCACAACGCAAGATCTTGAACGATATTTTTCTCGAATCAAACGAACAGCATTTGGTTCATGTAATTCACGTCAAAGTAGAAAATTCGTCAAATATTATAGTATAACAAGAACTAAGCACTATCATTATGTTATGGTGGACAAAGGCAACTAGACCAGACTTATCAGTCAGTCCTTGTTGTGGCCTAACGCGGTCTGGTTTTATAACACGCGATTAAAAATGAAATCAGCTGATGTAACGAAACAGACATTCAAATTTTCATGAACTCTTGGATTTTCAGAGTATTTAAAATATCGTAAACCACACTGGTCTTCAGGAGTAAATAAGCATATAGTTGAAATAGCCCTGAAAACACTTAAATGAAAACTTCTGCTTCAGGAATGGCATATTTTCACCAACTTATGTTACGCAATTCTATTTTCTGCCGAAACTTTCTACACTGAATGAGATATTTCAAGATTTACCAAAAAATACAAGAAAAGTGTCCTCACAAATTACGAAGCAAATGTTCGGAAAAAATTCCGGTGTAATATCAGAGAAATGACAGTCCTTCAGTTTTATATTGCGTTCAATTCAGTGAAATAATTTTTTCTGATAGAAAAAATGCGAAAGCATCGAAATGATATGGAAAATTTTGATTATCAATAAATTTGAAATATACAGATAATGATGCAATCTATAAAGGCCATATTTGCAGTTGAGCTTCATCTATAATAGATCAACATTACCATACAATATGACAGTCATCCTCGCTTTACTTCTTCAGAAAATTCAGAAAAACTGCTTGGAATCCGATGCTCGCATCGAATTCATAAAAAGCATCTGATTGCGATCAAAATTCATGCTCGAAGCATCAGATTCCGGCCAATACGTGCTCAGTGCGATTTGTAGCAAATGGGTTTCATGATACAGAAAGTCAGAAGTCACATAATCGTAGATCATGCTTAGTTGCGTGTATTAATTTAGTTTTAGTGTATTGATATTGGACTTAAGTCATAAATATACAAATTTTGAATAAATATTTTTTATTTATCTATTGATGTCTGTTGTTGAGCTTAGCGTATTTTTCATTAAAGGCTAAACTGGTTACTCTTTATGCATTTCTGTAACATCCATCTGTTATCAACTTGGTAGTTATATCACTCACATTCCTTTTCAATGAAAATTTTACTTATACTCATTTCTGAATCGTGGAACCCACTTTCAAAAAGTGTTTTCATTATTCTTTGATAAAATCAGAGCTGTAATCTACTCAGACGAAACTTGTATTGAAAGTAAGGCAAAGCAACAGTCTATAGTCTTGTATAAACTTTACATCTCACCTTCATCCTTTACTTGAAGATTTTGAAGAAAGGATGAGTAGAGATAGGAATTGCGAAAGTCTTACAGCTTCATTAGATCATTTTTCTTGTGGGAAGTGACGCAGATTGGTTCTTCGAATTTTGAATGAAGTGTAGCTTTTTCCAACCTCTCTTCAAACGCATTATAACACTGCTTTCCATGTCGCAGTTATTTGAAACAGAAACTTAGTCATCCCGAACAATTATCCACTGCGCAGAAGATATCATAACCTTGCCTCCATCGATTGTCGGTCGAAATTGAGGAAAAATTGCATTAGAGAGTTCCCTGAACGCTTTGAAATCCGTTATCATAATCTATGGATCTGAAATGGATTCGCAGTTTTCGCCATCTTTATATGGGGATTCTACTGAAAGTGGCAATTTTCAGAAGTAAAAAAAAAATGAAAAAGTCACATTCGCAAAATCAATTTAAGTTGATGTGTATCAACACTACATCCCCTGAAGTTAACTAAACAAGTATCATCAGCGCTGAATTCTTCTTCTTTCGAAGTTGATATTGATTTTTGGTCTAGCGACTTCACAAAATGTCAGTGGTGATATCTGAAAGATAATCTCTGAAAGATAATATCTGAAAGGCCCATCAGCGTTGGAAGTGGGTCAACGAAATTTGACCCATGACCCACCTGACCAACGGCATATATGACCCACGACCCACCTGACCCACCGACTTTTCACGAAAACACGACCCACCTGACCCACAGGGTACCCTGACCCACGACCCACATGCTGTAAGGGTGAATGATGTGAGTGCATTCCTTTTCTGCTATCATCTTTAGTTTCATTTTCATTCAAGATTCTAGGTCTATCTAGGTAGAGGCCTGGTAGTATCAAAATTGCTGTTAAGATTTGTTATGAAGATGCAAGTGTATCAGATCACTTGTCACATGATAAATAGACATGTAGCCTCATCAAAATTATCTTATAATCAAAGTATATATATATATACATCTTATAATCACCACAAATACGGTTCTAATAAAATTTAAACGATTTTGTTTCTTGTTATAATTCTTGACAGTCCTTTTTAGTGCTACCTATTTAACTCGTAGAGAGATTATTAGTTACGTTGAGGGCCCGAAAGACTAAATTTCAAATTTGCATATCTTAATCAAATGAAGTTAAAAAATAAGACTGCAGTAGGCCTAAATCCTTTATTTTATATACTACATGTGTGAAAATTATCCCAGAAAAATCGTCAAACTAATATTTTGTTGCTTCTGATGGCAATCGATTCAAATTTCATTTACTTCCGCTAATGTTTGAGTAGGTTGTATATTTGATCTAAGAATGACATTCATTGAAAAGCAGATGGAGTAAGCATGCATAACGCGTGAATAGAAAATTGCACGATGACAAGATTTTAATTCATTAATTAGCTTATAATGTACATAGATGAACTGATGTATATGAGTGGCGCTGCATGTGCGAGTACGTTGTGATGACAATCACTAGCGACATGCAGATATTCTAATTTTTATTAATTCCAAATCAAATATCAAAACGAAACTTTTTATTGAAACGAAGTGTCAAGAAATATCTCCCCACAGAGCTCTGCCATAATAAGTCTGTGTGAAAGGGAAGTCTGTATCAATGACCGTCGTATGAATTAGCGTATTTCAGATTTTCATTCATCGAATGAGCAATGAGATGCGAAAGTAGATTGAACGGCTAAATACTTTAGAGATGAAGCATGTATATTGTCAAGATATTTTATCAATTACATATTTCGAAAATATTTAGGCTATGATCAATCTTTACCAGATATTTACCATACTAATCTCTACAAGATGATATTTTCTACGAAAGACCAAAATCAAACGAAACAAGCAAAACGAAGGTCAGCTGGCATTGCAAGAAACTTGCTACGAGGAGCACTGCTGATAAAATATCCCTTGGAATTTTCTTGGAAAATTCTGCGATATCTTCCAATCAAAACACGTGTTGCTTTGAGGAAGCAGAATATTTTTAATGTACGTGGCTCTTCAGGAATATGGTCACGCCTAAACACGGAGCCGCGTAAACACACAGAACGAGTTTGAACATCCATCATGAGGATGGAGAATGGCTTACAAGGCCATAAGTACCTTTGGAAATTATGCTATGTCAGTGGCGAAACGGCTGTCTGTAGTGTAACGAAATTTTTCGTTACACCACAGACTGTTACACCGCTGACATTTTTTTACAAAATTGTTTGTAGATCTTGGGGAATGCGGTGAAACCCAGTCATATTGCAGTATTTTCTTCTTGTCAGGATAGCCAATAGCTGGATATGTATTTTAGATTGATTTAAAATTCTCTCTGGTGATGAAGCCAGTGACACCACTGACATGGAATAAGTATACGCCATAGGGTAAGCAGATTGAAAATGATGTCGTGCAGAACGATGAAATTCAAATTGTTTCAAACAAACAGGTTATGCTTCTACATGCCCTGAATTTTGATAAAATCACATTTCAAATTGAATTAGGTGCATGTCGAAGGTTGGGGAAGGCCAACGCTTAGCGTTACACCACTGACGCCAAAACACTGGGACAAGTTTACCGGGTATTTTCGATATCTAAGTAAAAAAAATGACCGTTGAGGGCAAATACTCTATCGTGGCCTTCTTGAATCATCCTAGTTTGCATCAAAATCATCGGCTTCTTTATAGCCGTCATACAAATCGAGAAAATCAAAATTGAAAATTGAGAATCACCTCTGGGACACGTAACACCATTGACATTTTGGGTACTTGTGGATAAAATAAAAGGTGCTTAAGACTTTGCACAGTTCTGGAACTTCTTGGGAAAGTAGACAAGATGCATTTCCATATTTCCACCAAGTTTCGTTGTGAAATTTCCTTTTATTGAAAAGTTATTGCTCTGGGATAGCACATTTACCACTTTTTGGAGAATCACCCATATTATCAATCTACTCCTCTCGAGATGACACAGTGAGATGTCTACCGGCTCTTTCAATTGCCAAGTGTATTGAATCTCCATCATTCTGAGAGTGCCCAGATTCGAAGAAAATGCGATTAATTGCATAAAGTCCAGTGGTCGTGATGATGTCGAGGAAAGCTGCAATCAATAAGTAACTGAGATTTTGGGATCCCGTCGCATCACTGAAGGCAATGACAGATATCCCTCTGTTGCCTTCTGAGTTAAGTATTGTTGAAGACCGGTTCCAACGTCGGTACTTATGGGCTATCTCCGCCCCCAGGTTTTCAAATTTGTCTAGCATCTGCAAAAATGTATCAATCGCCATCAAACTTCAGGTACACGTAATTAAGCATGTTTTCTACTCACATACAAAATTTCACGCAGATCGGACAAGTCCTTTTTGCATTAGAGACGATAACGTGAAGTGTAGCGATGTCAACAGCTTGATCTGACTTCGTCTGTTCGACGCATTATTGCTACTCGTGTGTGCATTGTTCTCTCTCCTTCTTCGTCTCATCCACTGCTGCTTGAAATCTTTCCACGACCACTACCTTGCTACACGTTTTTAAGTTCAAAATGCTGGTCTAAGAGATGTGGCCTGGTCATCATCACTTCACCAGCTGTCGGGAAATTACTTTGTTGACCTCAAGTGCTTTCTGCTCAGACGATAAGGTCAGAAGCTGCAGATCAAGCTGCAAATATCACTGCAGTTCAAGTTATCGCTCCTAATTCAAAATGTAATTGTCAGATTTGCACAAATTTTGGTATGTAGGTAGAAAATATCCTCACTCACGTGCACTTATGGTTTTGTAACGATTGATTCATTTCTACGGATTTTACACAAATTTGAACACGTGGGGGGGAGATAACCCATAAGTACCCCAACTTCATCAGGACCTTTACCACCTTGGTGTTACCCTATGTCCAAAAATAGCAGGTTCCTCCTCTTTCCACCACATCGCATATGGTAAAGTTGAAGCAATTTATTCTCCTCGAATTAAAAAATAGGCTACTGAAGAATCCCTTGTAGGACACACAATAAAGTCAAAGTCTTTTCATCATTTTTCTTGGGACTTCTCCCTCATTTTTCTCATATTTGCTTCATTTTTAAATAAAAGGTGTTTCTCTTGTTTCAAATAATCTTCTTCAATTTTTTGGACTTGGGGAGTAGAGATATTTTGAGCAAGTACTACACATGTCCTCTTTGAATTGAGATATTCAAAGTTTTGAAAACATCATAAAACACACTGTACGATCCTGCTGTTTCATCGAATTCCAATCGCCTTTCTTTATACGTTCTCTACCGTTTCTATAACCGGCAACATTTTTGCAAAGTAAAATCAGGAGGAAGGTAAAATCTGCTTGAATTACTTCGACAATAGCGTGAAGGCATCGTATGCAAACTTTCAAGAAATTCGTAGATTTTATTTCGTTCTTCCAGAGATTCTCCAGTTTGTTCGCTTGTTCATGGGCTTTTTGTCCTCTCATGTCTCTTTCAACAATACCGGTGGCATTTGATGATTCTTGATCACTAGGTCTGTGGCTCGGATCAATGTCATAGTCGCTTTCTTCTTTGGACAAATTTTTATTTAGCAATAATGACATTCTTGCTGAGAGTATTGAAGTGAATGATTTCTATGATAGTTTGCGCTGTTAATTTATCGGCGTCGACGCAACTGCCGCAAAGGATAGGCATACCGAATATTGCTATGTTAATTCTCACAGTATCCGATCCCTGGTTACAAAAATTTTGTTGATCTTATTGCTAAGGCTTGGTGTCATATGAGTGGAATGATCAAGCTGTGCTCATTTCGATGCGATTTATGAGTAGCTAACTTAGCTAACAGATGCGCTAGTTAGGACATATTCAGAAACGATAAAAAGTTTATATTTTGCAGATGCGTTATTTAGTCAAAATTAAATTTGAATGCGAAACCATATTTATTTATATGATTCTTGGTTCTAAAGCTGCGTCACGTGTGTGCGAAAATATAGAGATAGACATAAAAAAATGACGAAAATTCAGATACGTTAGTTCGTCAAAAGAGCTACGGAATGATAAAGTCCATTGTTATACATGACATCTGTGAATTATGTGCTGTCTCTCTATCATGCAATCCCTGCCGCAATCATTTTACCTAACACTAAACATGAAAGCACCCAATATCAGTAAAAAAACAGGATTAACCTTTATTAGACGGCTCCCGGCATAATTATATTTATGATGTTGTTTCGTCATATTTCTATTGTCTTTGGAGGAGCAAAGTTAAGCATGTCATAAATTATTGGAAATCTTTATTCCTTCTTGTTATATATACCTGTTCCAAAAATGGAACGTTCGCCACTTAAACTACAAAATTAGGAAAAATCTGATGCTGTCAAAGACTTCTAAATTCTGCTTCTATTCAAAGTCCATCATTGGAAATGGTGATTTTCATCGAAATACACATTAACATTATATTTCTTGTGGCTTTTTCTATTTGTATGAGAATCCACGTTTCAAAAAGCTTGTCCTGTGCCAATCCGTAGTAGGTCAAACTAAAGGTTCAGTCCAACAGAAAGTTCAGCATCTGTTTATTTCTATCTCTACTTATCTGTCAATACTTGATTATGTATGACGGTTAAAGATGGCACAACGTTCTCTATTCTATTTGATATCCGCCGAGAGCTTTTACAACATTGCGATATTTCACTGTTGAGTACTGTCTAATGCAGTTCTCCAACCATCTTATCTTTTACATGTAGCCCCTACAGAAGTATGTAGAATGATGGAGCACTTATGTACTTCGGTTACGTGAGGTTTCCAAATGAGTCGCATTACTGGAGTACTGCTGAGGACCTTCAGAATTCGATGTGTTCAGGATATCTTCACAGAGATCGTTTTAAAAAGATGAAAAGCTGTTTGCATGTCGCAGATAATAATCATCTCACTAATGGAAAACTTGCGAAGATTCAGCCTCTTATGTCAAGCCTGAAAGAGAAGTTGATTCGGTTTGGAGTATTTTCTAAAGAATTAGCCATTGACGAAAGTATGGTACCATATTTTGGCCACCATTCATCCAAAATGTTTATCTCCGGGAAACCAATTCGCTTTGGATATAAACTGTATTCTTTATGTAGTCCAGATGGCTATCTCTCTTTCCTAGACATGTATTGTGGTCGAGCTACGAGCGCGAGCGCGACCGCAGCTTCTCTTGGTGAAAGAGTCGTCCGACAATGTATCGATGTGTGTCAATACCCGCAGCAACATCACTATTTTTTTGACAATTCCTTTACTTCTGTTGTGTTGTTGGAGAAATTAGCAGACGATAATATTCGACCTACCGGCACGATCCGAAGAAATAGGACTGCAAAGTGTCCATTACAAGAGGAAGTTTTTTCAGAAAAAGGAGCGCGGTGCCTATGAAATTAGATCGACAGGAAAAGTATTAGTTATTGCCTGGAACGACAATCGTGTTGTGAATGTTGCTTCCAATATGTTTGAATGCAACCCTCTGCAGCAATGCTCTCGTTATTCATCAAGAGACAAAGAACGGATAAATATTCGCCAACCTTACGCCATAAAAATGTACAACAAATATATGGGCGGCGTGGACCTCTACGACAGACTCCTCAGATCTTACCGGCCTATGATCGATGGTAAGAAATGGTAGTGGAATCTGTGGATAAACGTCATCAACACTTGTGTTGTAGCTTCTTGGCGTGCATATCGTCATTTGAATCCAGATGCGTCAATAAGTCATCTTGAATTTCTTCGAGAAGTGACTATGACACTTCTAAAGCAACACCTCGCGCGACAACGCCTTGGTGGTCCCACAGTAAGGTTGGTGGACAGTGTCCCCTTTGATCCTTCATTCCATTTCATTGTACCAGCAGATAAACAAGGTCGTTGTGTAGTATGTTCTAAAAATACCACTAAATTTTGCAAGAAGTGTCAAAAACTATTGCATGAAAAGTGCTTCATACCCGCCAATGACTCAACTATTGGCCTATTGTGTTACTCGTATAGTGATGTGATTTTGCTCATGTGGATCTATTGTTCACTATATTATTGAATCATGATGTGTTAATGAAATGCAGAAGTAAATTTAGTACGTGAATTAACATTTTTGCTTTGATTTCAATCAGCAGATTAATTCTCAAAATATCGTAAGATTTCATAATTTGTACTTTATTTGGCGAACGTTCCAATAATGGAACACCACATGGATAATGCTCCGACACCACTGCAATGCATTTTCGCACAATTTTTTCTACAGCTATATGATGTTAGGCATCTATAGATAAAGTAAAAATGATTGTACTATGTTAGAGGAATTTTAACTTCGTTGTTCAAGTAAAAAAAGTAGAAAAGTCATTTTTTCCTTAAAAATGTTATTTTGCATAGATATTTTGTCAGCTTTGAAAGACAACCAAAGGGAAGTTGAAGACATTTTCAATATCTATGAAGTCTGATAGGAATGTCTGTATTGAAGTATTGCAATGATTATCGCTTATTGTACTTAATATTTCGGTATAAAAACATGTTCCAAAAATGGAACGTTCGGCTAATAAAGGTTAACTAACAGACAGTATCACAACCAGAAAACGCTAACATTCAAAACTGGTTGCAAAATCAACTTGGACGGGAGATTGAATATCTCAGTCCCATTTGCATAGTTTACGCAACTTACAGCTTTAATTAATCATGTTGCGAAAGAAATCATAGTCATTCCTGTATTTAATGGCCAAAACCAGTTGATGTTTAAACATCCCTCATCAGCTACATACAAACCGCAACTATCAGACAGTCTCATTGATTATGCTAACATAATATCGCAGGAATACTTCAAAAAAGAACATGGGTTTGAATATTATTATATCACGCAACAAAAGAGAATTGTAATCAAGACAATCCAACGGAATAAAATAACAACAAGAAAAGTATTATGAATTGCTTTCATCTTTTAGTAAACTTGAAAGCACTCCATACCATTCATGAAATGGGATTAACTTACAGACAGCATCATAACGAGCAAACCCTAACATTCAAAAATGGAGACAAAATCAACCTGTACGGAATTCAGTGTCTCATCCCCACTTGCGTAGTTTTTGATCACAATCATCAGCAAAAAAAGCGTTGACATCTGGACGACTCAAAATGAAAAGACTAAATAGAAAAGAATCTTGTAAGGGATAAAAAAGAAACATAGCTTCATTAAAAAGATACATAAAGAATCAATTTTCTATAATAATTATTGATGAGCAAAATCTAAAACCAGATAGTGAATTTGAATTCCAAAATAAGTTGATTCTTAAACATCCCTCATCAGCTGCATACATACAAACGCTACCAGACAGTCTCATTGATTTTGGTAACATAATATCACAGACATATTTTAAATAATAACATATATTTGAAACTCTTTATATCCGGCAAAAGAAGAGAATTTTCCTTCACAATCCAACGGGAACAAAAATACCAATCAGAAAAGCGTAATTAATTACTTCTACCTATCAGTAAACATAAAAGCACACCACACCACTCAAAAACAGGATCAACATACAAACAGCATCATACCGAACAAACGTTAACATTAAAAAAATTGTGGCAAAATCAACTTGAACAGGCTTGAATATCTCAGACCTAACTTACTGCTAGTCACATCACAATGCCTCTGTGAGCATGTTTGAATTCGGACAGCAATGACTATGTTTGAGAGGACGAGTATATTCTATAGTAAAATCATTGAAGTCAGTGTTGTATGATACATAGAGGGTATACCAAAGTGTTTATATACTTTATAACCCTTATATACTTACTTTGGAGTATACAATAAATTCACTTATATCATATTCACAGTGACTATCAGCCAGGGCTGTGGAGCCGATGCGTTATCTCATCGGCTCCGGCTCCACGACACTGATGTGAAAGGCTCCGGCTCCGACTTCAAATTCAGGTTCTATCTATGCTGGTTATCCTGGATCCGTTGAACGGGTCTTTTGGATAACGGTGTGGCCTTTAGAGGCTTGCTACAATCATCAAATTAGTTTTCATTAACAAGCAACGACTTAAGATAATAATAAAAATGATAATAGCCTAATATAATGACAAATAACATACTTGTCATATATTTTTGCATGAATTGACTATCTCTGAAAGATAAAATAAAGTTATAGCCAAGATTGGTTAAATTAGATAAAGATCTCCCGCACTGGCTAAATATAAATTGGCCTAGCCTGCAACCAGTCTACTACGAGGCTACATTAAATAAGACCACATGAGTGATGATGATATACCTAATTAGCCGCCACAGGGGCCGAATAGTAGTATAAGCTTTTTAACAAACCTTGAACATGAAAGTGGATAGCGTATGCCTCTAGATAGCTTAAGGTCTGTATCTACTCGAACATGGAAAGGGTATCAGCTATATAGCCAAATATACCGCATCAGTAAAGATATCAATTGCTTTATTGAATATTAAAGTGTATATAGCCTAGCTTAGGTTGTTATTGTTATTTGTTATTGCCTTTATTCAATAGTCTGTTGGTCCATGAATAATATGATCGGTGGGTAGCCCACGACTCATCATCTGTAGAAATTGTAATTTAGATAGCCTCATTGCAGTGTAGGCTAGAAATGTACAATTGAAAATTATACTTAAAAAAATTCAAAATATCTAATTTAGGACAAGTTTTGTAATTCTATGCAGCATACTGAATAAGGTAAGGCCTAACTTACATTATATTAATTTCGTATTTTTCATTATGGCGTAAAGTTGCGCTAAATAATTCATCAATGATTCATGTATATTATTATATTCAATTTATGTATAACACATTACCACTATTCCTCTGATGATGGTTAGGCTGATGAAACTGAACTCGGAGTATCACACAGTATGTTGCAGGGTGCTATGCATAATAAAAATTTGACTGCGAGCACCGAGCAGAAATCCCATCTACTTTGCTAGCTTTCGAATGCGCGTGCGGTTTAATGTCACAGACAATAGAAAAGGGAGGTCAAAAGGCGCCTTTATTGAGAGCGTCTCAGTCTTTTTTTATTGCTTACATATAAGTCAGCATGATATCAGCATAAGGTGCTGACAGACGGAAAAAATAATAATGAAAATTCTTGAAATCCACAGGTCTATGACATTTGGGGAAATATTATTACACGATACGGCTCTTGTGCAGTCCTCCCTCCCCCATTTTTTCTCTGGTCAAAAGAAGCAGCACGATTGGATGTCCGTTTCAGCATCACCGGTTTGAGTGAAGCATTCCGTGCTGTTGTAAAAATCTACGTGGGTAATTGCGATGTTATGGTCGCAAACTTCGTCAGCAAGTCAACATTGTAATTTGCCTTCGGGTTTTTCGCATTGAAATATACCCTTTGAATTTTGAAGTCAAAGGAAATTCATTGTGAATGAGATACCTTTAATTAAAATAATAGGGCGCTACTAGAAGTGGCTGGGGATCGCTTATTGCTATAGCCATGTGAGGACTTGTAGTCAGGTCATTCGTGTGAGTGTGAAGAGTTATCCCTCCAATCAAAATTGATCAAATTGAATAATCGATTGTTTTGAAAAATGTAGGTGGGGGGACTGCACAAGAGCCTACAATACAATCTAAGGAAATTGGCATTGTCACAGATGCCAGTAGCCATACCGATAGATGATAGCCTACATAGTAACCGTATTAGATTTAAGACATTGCGCAAGAAATGTAGCTATATTATCTTTGCTGACTGAACTGGAAATGTGTACATAAATGACTGGCGACTTGTCTCTAGGAATCTACAATCATCTAGTTAGCATGCATATAACAAGTTTTCAAATTAATGGATTTTGGAGAATACGTTGTCAACATGGAAATTAGTCTTACGAAACATATGCAATAAAAAAATATTACACATGTGTGCAAATATATAATAAATATAGTACAAAAGAAGGCGGCAACTGCAAAGAAAGATATCGTGGAGGACAGATCATTGGTATACTTGAAAGACATATCTTTAGATTTCAAATGATTTAATATTTTTATGATGCCAATTAATAACTTTCAAAATTCTAGATTTATATCAAAGCTCAAACTATCGGAGCCTTTGTGATAAATCGGCTCCGCCTCCGACCAAAACCATCGGCTCCTTAAGGCTCCGGCTCCGGTTCCACAGCCCTGCTATCAGCATCGGCTACTAACGCAGCCCAGTCTTTGCATTGTCATTACTGTCCTCTCAGGCCTGCTCGCAATTATGCATTGCATGCCACTCTCGATGACTTTGAAGGTCAAGGAAACTATTGAAATCAGTTTGAAATGCATTTTCAGCATGATATTGCAGCTCTTTGCATTTTTATCAGTGCAGTGCATTCAAAAACTGGTTCTTGCAGACTTTGATTGCAAAAATAATAGCCTATCAATTTAAGTTATCAACGACTGAGAACCTTCTGAGCTAGGTTATGACAGCAGCGTCAAGAGATGTTTTGGACAAATCTTTAGAAGTGCTTAGATGGTTACCTGTTTCAATAATCCATGTCTTGTCACGTTCCGGCACTCATTAATTGGATACATTAAAAAGTCACACACCATAGTATGTGACTAGCTTTAACACTGCTACCAGTGTAGCAGTGCACCAGGAGTAAGCATCCTATTTTATGGGGTGTTTATGTTGATCAACACATCATGATTTTGTATTTCCCTCTGATGTAAATCTTTAATCTCATGAAATGGATAATGCTAACTTAATTCAAACCGAAGCGAAATCAAAATGATAATTCACTTCTATGATAAAGCGATGAACCTGTACAATAGGCTATATGTATTCAGTTAATTCAACAGAAAACAGATAACTTGTCTAAAAACGACAATCTTAAAAATGGTATGCGTCTTAATTATTTCATAGCAATTTATGAAAAATAATTCCATTGAATAGGCATCTTTGATTTTTTTCATTTTTGACGGGGTTTTTTATCATTTCTATTCTATCGAATTAGTCGGTGAAGCGTTTACCCATAGAGGAGAGTGTACATAAATCTTCCTAGTGGCCCTTCCTGAAGATTACCTGCGGTGTTTAGCTATATCGATTTGAACCTGGGATGAAGCTTTTTGGATCTAATCTGGTCGGGTTGGGTTCGGGTAAAATTCCTGAACCCAACCCGACTTCGGGTTCCGGTTGGCTTTCAGTTTGAGTTGGGTTTCAAAATTCATGAAACCCGACCTGACGCTCATCTTTAATGTCCGCCAAATTCACATAGCATTCTTAATACATGAGCATTGCATTGTGGGCTCTGCGTGTAAGGAATTGCTTAGAATGAATGAAAGCAAGCTTCTCCATGATCACGTGGCATCATTTGCGTTTATTCGCAATTTGGATCCATCCATTGTCTAATTGTGTTAATGTAAAGCAAGAAGTCAATAAATTCTACTGGGTAGATGAGTTAGTAACATGAAGACAAATATGTGCAGGGCTGCCAATCTTGGAAATTTGCCTAAAAGGGGCCTGAAAAGTCGACTCTCGAAAATAGACCAAAAATAAAATAACAATTTAAGGCGGGGTTGGCGGAGTGAAATTCATGTTTTGTTGCGGCATGAGCATTGCTCTTGTCGGAATGGTGAATTCTTCAATGTCATATACAGAAGTGACTGTCCACAACAAAAGTCAAGACGGCCCTTGTACATATGTTTTTAAAACAATAAAGGAAATTTGTCCGAAAGAAGGGAGCGACTGTTTTTTATTTAAACGCTAAAGTCAAGAGGATTCATGTCCAATATATTCCAATAATAGTGTGACTGCAAAAAAGGCAACTGTTGGAGAAATTTTCAACTGGTCCCGAGAGACGGAAGTAATGGGCAAAAGACCGTTCCAGGACACCATAAAATTCAAAAAAATAGTATCTTTAAAAACGACATAATTTCATGAATTTTGGTCATTCTTTCAGGTTATGAAGACCTAAATTCATAAATTTAGGCGTTTTTAAAAATACCCAATTTTTCAAATTTTTCAAAATCTCAAATTTGAGAATTACAATTTTCACCCCCAAAATCATGACCGTTCCAGGACACCGAAAATCATAAAAGTCAGGAATCTCAAATTTGAGAATTACAATTTTCACCCCCAAAATCATGACTGTTCCAGGACACCGAAAATCATAAAAGTTGAGAATCTGAAATTCATGAATTTTATCCATTTTTCAGGTTTTTAAAATATGAGATAACTAAAATTATGTGACTAAAAATATTTCTTTAAAAATGGCAGAAACAAAAGTGGAAGAAACCGCAAGAATATATCCTTCCTTATCACAGTTAAAAACAAGTGAATTGAATAAAGAAAAACACAAAGATAGAGTACGCTATATGAAAAGAAATAATGTTATGAACAAGCGATGAGGGATGTTCACTAGTACTAACTAATAACATTAACACTTTCACTTAATGTTGTTGCGCTGCTTGCTGTTGCTCTGCTTGCTGTTGCGCTGCTTGCTGTTGCGCTGCTTGCTGTTGCGCTGCTTGTTCTTCGTTAATTTGATTCATAACTTGTTCATAAGTTGGCGGCCCTGTTGTACCGACGTTGTTCGATGATATTGTTGCTTGTTCAATAATTTATTCGTCCCGTTCTTGTGATAAGGTTCTATTTAAAGAAAATATTACTGTCTGCCGTTGTTCAATTAAGTTTAATATTTTCTTATCAATTGTATAATTGATGTGCGAGTCTCCGATATATTCAAAAATTTTTCTCATATCCAAGTGTAAGAATATTTTACTTCGTGCTTGCAGATGTATGATTTCCCTAGTTAACTTCTGAATTCTTCTTCGCTTTGTCTCCAATCGAACAGATCTTTCAGTAGATCCAACCACTGTGATGATAAAATTTAAACTAAGAAACTAAGATTGTAATGTGTCGCGTTTTATTAATTGTGTGTGTGTGTTTAAATAGTAAGTGAAAATTATGAATGGTGATCTAAGCAAAGCGGCATTGTAGGTGAATGAAGTTTGCTTGACAACATACGGGTATGACATGACGGGTATGATTAAATGTACTTGAATGACAATGGGGAAATTGCACCGCATTGTAAATCATTTCATCGGCCATAACGCGAGCCAGATCGGAAACCAAAACCAGAAAAGTTGCGGTTTTGGCTCGACAATTGGTCTCGACTATCGATACTGCAATATTGTATTGAATGATTGCTATAACAACAGAATATTCCCTCAAAGCAGAGAATGAATTAATAGATTGCTTTTATGTTATTAACGCTATGTTATGAATGCACAACCCGTATGATCCCCTAAAACAATCATGCGGTTTGAGAAATGTGGTAACAGATGTTGCTACCGTCTAAATACAGATAAAGCAAACAATATCCTCTTAATGAGAGTTCATAAAAATAAAATGGAACATTGTTAAACAATACATTTTATTTCATTTAAAATGAGTAACATTTGAGACTTCCTAAAAATATACGGCAAACAAACCACGTCAAATTTCGATTTAAATGAGATCGCTAATCAATTGGGAATAAAGAATTTTCACCTATTGATGAGGGATGAAATACTATTGATAAAAGATGTGCTAAGCACTAACTCTGCTAATAAACTGATTCCATACCATGTACCTTTTTAATTTAGATTAAATTAAATCATTTCAAAATCGAATAAGTAGTAAGGAAAGTCATCATTAGAGAACAGTTTTAAATCAATACCCCCCGTTCTGACTTCTAGGGGTCCCTATAAGAAATTTTTTTATTATAAAATGAGCAACATAAATGAGTTTTTTAAATTATATGGAACACAAACAACAACGAATTTTGATCTAAAGAAAATCACAAATCAATTGGGAATAAAGAATTTTCACATATTGATGAGAGACGAATTACAATTCCTAAAAAATAAGCCAACTATAAATTTCATAACAAATCTTCATACGTCAGATCAGAAAGGTGTACATTGGTCTGCATGTATGTCTAATAAAAATGGAGATAATTACTATTTCGACTCTTATGGACTTCCACCTACAAACGAAGTTAAAAAATTACTTGGCAATGGAACTTATAATACATTTTAAATTCAAAAACCTGGAACTACTTATTGTGGTCAACCATGTCTTTATGTTTTATTGAAATTACAAAAAGGAGTACCATTTCTTGATATTATGTTAGAATTGAATGATAATAATGATAATTAAAAATGAGTTCGTTGTAATTCGTTTTCATAAAATCGGCCTCTGATATCCTCATTATCTAAATCTTTAATTTCATAAGTAATCGGATAAGTTTGGTTTATTTTACAAACTTCAAATATCTCTTTCGTCCAGTATCCGACGAAGCCCTTTTCAAATTTATTCTTATACTTAAATATTCTAACTCTATCTCCAATTTTAAATTTCGGCTTACGTTTCTGTAAATTCGGATAACTCTCATTCGAATATTTTCTTTCGTATTAAATTAGGGTCGTCAGAAGCATTCTTTGGGGTTTCTTCAATACCAGAATGAACTTTATTTTTGTACTCTTCTACAATTCCTGGTAATATCTTCAGCCATTTCTGATTTCCCCGCTCAGTAAATTTCTTAAAAATTTTATTTTTTAATGATCTATTGAAACGCTCTATCACTACGGCCTTCTCTGCATTTTCAGTTGAATAAACTGTCGCAAATAGTGGCTGAACGTTTCGGTTATAAAATTCCGACCCTTTATCAACAAGAATTTCCTTGGCTTTCTCTTACTTTCTTTAAAGATTTCTTCAAACGCATATTTAACTGATAGACCACTTTTATTTTTTAAGGGCTTTACCCAAGCGTATCGTGTATATAAATCTATAACGGTCAATGCGTACTTAAACCCTCCTTCATTCGGCATATGAATAAGATCAGCACTCCAAATATCATCTTTATTAAATACTTTTACTTTCAATAAATATTTCGGCCTTCTGTATTCTTTATGAATTTCAGACGCGTAGGTTCGAGCGTTGCTCTCAGACAGCTTTGCTGTCGTTTCATTTAAACCCTGACCGAATAATATTTTAGCTTGTAAAGCTTTCTTAACAAACATTCTTTCAATTTTTTCTCTAAATGTAGGATTTTGAATACTATCTAATTCTTGAATCATCTTCTTATCAGCTGCATGTCGAGAACTTAGGTCATGATTTCGATAAGCTAAATCATGTCTGTAAGCTGCGGCATCTACTCTGTTTATTGGTTCTTCACCTCGTTTCGGATTATTATTATCATCTAGTCTTATATCTAATCGAGTTCCTGGACCGGTATATGAATGACCAGGAAGATGTTTTTCTTTCGAATATTTACTCCAAATAAATCCAGGAAAGTTTTCTAATGTTTTTTGTATGTCGTTACCTTCATAAATTTTAGAATTTGAGTTTTCATTTTTGTTTAACCTTTGAACGTCGAAAAAAAAATTACACTTAAGTCAATTATGGGTCACCATTGACCCATACTCGTATAACCCAATTTTATAATCTTTTGACACTGATAAACTTTGGTCATGTTGCCCTAGGATGCTTAGTGAGCCTAACGCAAAGTCCATATTCCCTAGCAAGCATTATGTACACTATAGGGCCTACAGAAATATGTACTTTTGTTAAGCCTACTATGTGCTGGTAGGCTAGGCTTGCGAGGAAAAAGCAGTAAGAATGTCTGTTGTACTCCAACTGACTTTTATTGAAAGGTTGAGCATCTCTCACACAGGAGATGATCTCTACAAACAAAGTTGAGACATTTTGAGCACCTGGTAGAGTGCTTGTTGTCACAGGTGTAATGACAGAGTCGGCAGCGGCCACGTTTTGCATGTGGAGGAGCAGATGCTGACGGTGGAATTATAGCTGGAGCCAGAGCAGATCTGCAAAATAGAAGTACATGTTTTCATGTCATCCATCCATACCTATGTAAGTACGTGCTGAACGGTGGCCAACATGTCAGCATTCCGGTAGGATAATATATCGATAGGCTGTAATAGGCTACGTCGATAGGCTACTAGGCGCACCCTATATCGACATACTCACGACTTACGAGGAGTCGTCCAGATGGCACAAATTCCGTCCTAACTCTTCCAGATATATTCTTCTTCTGTGGGTTTTTCCGAGATGAAAACTTTGATTCAATGAAGTGAAAATCACATATCCATTGACTCCTAAAATGTTAGAATTGAGGGTAACATCTTTCCTGGCAGAAGCTGGCACTGTGTGATTCGTATCTGCATGGATACAACCTACAGTTCTACTTGTAACACAATGTAGCATATTATTTTCGTTATATGCCTATGTGTAGGAAACTTTTTGTGAGTTCCGCTTGCAAGGTATGCATTCAATACGCCAATAAAAAGACCAGTAGCACAGTTATCCACAGTTATACGGAACTATAGGCCTACGGTACTGTACGTGTAGCCTATCTATCGTTTGATTCTGCATTACATCTTTACATGAGCGATTGTATATTTTGAGTGAAGTACGGAATGGATTATTCAAGCAATTTATAAAAACTTGTTTGTTTGCAGAGTTTGATCAAAGGTACATTTAGGCTACGTATAGGCTAAAGGCAGGTAAACCTACAGTTTTGCAAGCTTATGACGTGAAGCCTATAGGCCTTTATGAAGCCCAATTTCTAGAATGGTCGCATAGTATTGGCTATACAATGTTTTGCATGCATGACTACCGCCATCAGCAGATACATACTGTAATACTCCTTCTGTACGCATACTGTACATGTGTATTGGGCCTACATGTACTGCATCTCATAAAGATCGACTTGCTCACCAGCCAGATCGATGATGTTGAAGAAGACTCGCATCGGCCAGCGCCTCGATTGTCTTTTGCATGAATAGTGGGAAACAAACTTGTCGACGGTGTCAACTCCACCTTTCGTGGCATTGTAGAAGTTGTTTATCTCAGATTTCCCGTTTGTTTCATCAATGACACCTTCCCCGATATGTTGGCTGCTGAGAATAAGACAAGATTTGTTTTTGCGTGGTACCAAAGAAACCAATGTCGCTTCCTCTTTGTAATAAAACTTGCAGCTATCCACCGAGCGATGTTTCACTTCAAGGCAATCTGGAGGCAGCTCTCTTTTGTTTTTTCTTATTGTCCCAACCAAACTCAACTTCTTCCTTTTCAATGCTCTTGCTAAATCGAGGCTCGTGTAAAAATTGTCTGTTGTCACATTTCTGCCGCTGCCTTCATAATCCTTCACTAAATCAAGAACAACTGATTCTCCTAACTTTGTTGTGACTTCGTTGTTCACCTTTCCGAGGTAAGGTCTGATTGCCAGGATGTAGCGTGTTGAGCTACAGACAGCGATGAAAAACTTCAAACCATATTTGGATGGCTTCAATGGCATGTACTGCCTGAAGCCACATCTACCCCGAAAATCTGCTAGCTGTTCATCTACAGTTATGCTTTCAGATGGAGTGAAATGCTTTGGGAGTTGTCTAGCAAACATATCAAACAGGTCGCGAATAGGACAAAACTTGTTCAAGTTTCTTCTGTGTGATCTTGACTCCTTATTGTCAAATCTAATCGTTCTCAAAATTTCTTTGAATCGGTACAAAGGCATGGTTTCTCTAAAGCATTGGCGGCCATTCCTACCCCAAAGAGAATCCAGAGATTCATGCTTTGATTTATAGACACCAGCTAGAATAATCAAACCCAAAGTCTTTTCAGCCTCATCACGGGTAAATTCTTTCCATGGAGTTCCATGGCGTTCTCCTTCTTCATTTGTGTGCTTGACAATAAGATCAAGCATCTCTGATGTAAAGAACAGTCCAAACGAGTCCTCAACAGAAGTGACCTTAGTTTTGACATGAGGTTTTGGCCCAATTCTTCTGTGTATAACATTTATTTCACGAGCTCGTCCAGTTCGACATGGTTCTCTATTCCATATCTCAACACTCTTTGAAACTAGATTAGGCAGTGTACCACTCACTTCAACTTCAGAATGAGCTTCAACTTCTTCATCGCTTGTATCGCTATCCGATTCAGATGGATTCAGATGAACAGCGGAATTCTCCTCTCCATCTTTGCTTTCGTCGTCGATCTCTTCCTCGCTGATATTCGATTCTTCAGATGTTTCATCATTGATATCTCCCCACAGTATTCTCTTGGCCTCTATTGAAGCCCGAGTTGAGGTCTATCAGACATAAGACACGTGTAGACGGAAGCAGTCGCACACTCGACGTATCGAAGTAGAGAAGAATTTTTGTCTAAAGCAATACGTGTGATTAATTATAAATTATGAGCGCAGCATCGGTTGAATGCAGAGTGACGTCATCATATCTTCCCTATCGTGATATGATAGGAAACGACGATGTGCACGGCTACTGATTTTTACCAAGCTAGCGTGCCTCGCAATTTGAATCACGCACAATAACATCATCGTGAATCGAAAAAGCTATATTTGCTCTAAATGTACCTCCAAACCTACCTACTCTCCAGGATATATCTGGCTAGAATATGGCTAAGGGCAAGCTATATTGATGATATTGGACTAAATGCAGCTACTCATGCCTTGGAAAACCTAAATTATCAAGATATGGTATGTAACAAATAAATAGAGCAAAGCTATTTGACTCAATTTAGCAAAAATACCAGTACGGGTCAACCCCGACCCATATTTACTTAGTTGTTATTTTATTTTGAAATTCAAATTTACCATAGAAGTAATGATGTGGTCGAGTTGTCCATCTAGCATGATCTGGGTGACTGAAAGTTAGGAAAAGTCACAGAAGATGGATGTAATTCAAAAATTATTTCTGCTTCAAAAATAGTTGTCAAAAACTGGTATGGGTCACCATTGACCCGGATCAACGTTCAAAGGTTAATAGATAATTTAATAATTCTAAATTAGAAATTTTTAATTTAATTAAATTTTCGGAATCCATTTTAATAGATAAAATTTTTTAAGGATAAAATAAAATAAATGTTTTACCTTATCATACTAGGACTTAGATATCTTCCAGAACCATCTTTTGTTTCTTTAATTTCTATTAAATCATCAACATTGCGGAGAATATTTTTAAGAACCCGTTTTCCTTCATCAACTAAATTTAATTTACTAATGAAATTATCTACTATTCCGTCACCCCTAGCAACTTTCTCTAACTCTATTATGACGTTTTTGTTCTTCTAATGCTGCCTTCTCTGATTTATTTTTATTTACTGCTTGGACAATACCAGCTGTCCCACCTGCAACACTTCCTGCTGCTGCTGCTATGCCACCTATTATTAATGGAATTAATGGGAGAATCCCGCCATTCTTTTCTTCTTGTAATTGAATATTCTCTATCATTGGTTTACTTATGTAATACTTTTTTTATTAATCGTAATAGTTTTAGGGGTATTTTTGTCAACAATATTACGTAATTTTAATTCAACAGTTGTATTATTATTATTACTTTTCGCTTGCGACATTTTTAATAAAAAATTTTAAGTTAAGAATTTTTAAGTTATCAAAAATTTTAATCCATTTTAGTTATGAAAAAATTTTAAGTTATCATAAATTTTAAGTTATGAAAAAATTTTAAGTTATCAAAAATTTTAATTAACTTATCCTAGCCATCTTTCCATTAAGAATTTCAATAGAATATTTTACATCTTCTAGCAATAAACCATAAGCCATCAATGAAGTTGTGGAATCTTTTTTTCAATATTAATTGTTACATCACAACCAGTCTTGATAATATCTTCAGATTGTGCACTTAAATCGAAACAGAAAACAGGATATAAATGTCTCCAATCTCCAGGAGTTAATTGTGGTTCAACTCCAAGTTCTATACAAAGATTTCTATAAGCATCATATCCTTCCATAAATTGATTATTGGTATCATCGAATATTAATGGATCAATTGGATATCGGGTTTGATTTAATGAAACTTGTAAACTTCGAATTGTATTAATATGAAAAAGATTGTTGTTCTAATCAAAACTTGGAGAATTATTTCTTTGAAAAGTTAGTAATAAACATCTTGGAGTATTCGCAGTTCTAGTAAAATGCCAGTTAAATCTTTGTTTGGAAAAAGTTACTGAACTAGCAGTACGCTTTAGAAAATTTACTGGAATTGGTTTGTTAGTATTTAATCTTTTTGCAATAGCTGTTTCAACCTCTAAACTAGGAGTAATATGCTTAATCCACCATTCAAGTCTATCAATTTTTAAATATGCTTTTTTCCCAGTCTTACCATAAAAGATTAATTCATTATTTGCTGTACGATGAATTATTAATTTAAATTTTAATTGATATGATATTTTGATTGATCATTATTATCTGGAAACCAACCTTCGATTTCATACTTTTTATTATTTTCACCAATTGTTACAAATCTAAGCATTGTATCAATTACACCTGGAGAATCACTTATTGTTTCTATATTTTGAGTTGCAACATCTAAAAGCATTTGTGTAAATAATTTTGGAAAGAAATTATTCTCTAATGCAATATTATCGGTATCTGGTAATGGTGTTGTAAAATTAGCATCACTATATAAAGAATATTCACAGTGTAAAAGGAATCAGGTAAATATAAATAACTCTTCTGATTATCAACTTCAAAAATTAAATCACCTCCAGTATTTACTCTACTGGAAGATCCGGGATTCATAGCAATTCTTATATAGTCATTCTTTTTCTGATTGTAACTGACGAACGGAGGATCGTCTAATCTAAATTTATTTTCGATAAGAGAAGACATTTTTATAAAAAATAATTTGACTTTGTTTTTCTCACACACAGAAAAAATTTTACTAAAAAAATTAGCTAAAAAATTACTAAAAAACTTTTTCTAAAAAAATGTAATTAAAAATTTTTATTAAAATATAATTTTAGAATTTTGCTAGACCATTGCCTCTTATTTCTTTAATTGTTTTTTCAGTATTTTTATTTTCATTATTTACTACTTATTTACTCATTATTACATCATTATTACTCATTATTTATTTACTATCAGACGGAGCTCCGCTCCACAAGGTTTCACCCCCCACAGCTATGTTAGCAATTTTGTTTTTTGTTTCCTCCGAAAGTTTTTTTAATTTTTTTAGCTCTTCAGAATCATTCCTAAGTTTACGAATAGCTTCTAGTTGTTTTAATTCGTTTTGAGACTTAACAGCATTTGATATTGCACTAGCTGTACTACCTATAGCAGCTGCTCCTTTTGCAGCAGATGTAATCAAATCTTTATTATTTTTAATTAAGTTAACGATACTTCCTATGCCAGAAAAGATGCCAGCCCCTTCTTTTTGAATTGTTTCTACACTGTCATAATGGTAAACAGATTTCATAGATGGTTCATGCGCTATTTTATTATTTGAAGCAAGATGTTTAAGTATGTGTTTATAAATTATAGGCATTTTTTAGGATTAAATTTGACTTTTGGGAAAAATATTTACGTTAGGATTTACGCGTGTGAATGTCCAACAACTTCGTGATAACTTTATTAATTTTCCGTTGCACTTTATCTATCGCGTCAAGTAGCGTGTGATGTACTTTAATTTCTTTTCTATTAACTTGCATTTTCTCCTGATTTATCTTCAACGCCGTTTTAAGAGCATTTAACTTAATTTTAAGAACATCTAGTTGTCTTTTAACAGAATCTAACTGTTCTTTATTTTCTTTAGAGTTTTCTTGTAAATTTTTCTTTAATTCATTTTCTAAATTATTTTAAAGAGTTTTCATTTTATCAACTTTTTGATTAACCGAGTTTACTTCATTTATTATTCTATTCATCTTTTTCATTTGTTGAGTAATTTTAGAACTCAATTCATCAACACTTTTTTGGAATGTAGTTTGTAACTGCTTTAAATTTTTTTTAGTTCTTTCAGGAAGTTTTTCTATTTCATCTTCTAATTGTTCTTTCAATAATTTTATCTGTTGTTTATTTTTAATGACTGCAGATTTTAACTTTATAGAAAGTAATATTAAAATTTTTGATTGTTCTGAAATCTTTTTAAAAAGTTTTGCTATATCTGCTTCTAGCTCTCTATCCTTTTTATCAAGTTTTAATAATTTTTCGCTTAATGATTTGTCATTAAATTTTAGCAACTTTAATTCATTCATCAGTGGAATCAAAACATCGTTTATAAATTTTTCTTTTAAGTCATTGATTTGTGCGTCAACATATTGTTTATTCATTAACTCAGTATTTTGTTGCGGAAGAATAGAAAGATGCAATGGACCAGATAAAACGTCTCCAGTTTTCATAATATAATTTTCTATTTCTATTTCTAATTCACGATTATTCGGGATATATGCGCCTCCACCAACATTTGGCAGCATCATTTTTAAAACAATAAAAAAGTAATATTTTATATAATGAAAAAAAAATAAAATTTTTCTAATAAAAGTAAAAAAATAAAATTTTTTGCAATAAAAATAAAAAAATAAAATTTTTTCTAATAAAAATAAAAAAATGGAAAAACCAAATTTAAAAAAATTATATTCGTCCGCATCATCCTGTTCTTCTTATTCGACGAGATCAACGGGATTTGAAAATAAATGTTATGATAATAATAATAATCCATGTATAGATGTAAATATTTTATTTGAATTACAAGCAGAAATATTTAGAGAACAAAGAAAAGGTTTACCTTCTATAGAAACTAACTATTGTATATTTCCAGGTGATCCATTTATTAAATTTTAGGATATTGTCAGTAAATATAATGATGTGGCTTATGTAGAATTAAATAAAGAAAATATGGTTATTATTGGTCATAATAATGTTTATGGTTTAATTAGAGCAGTATTATCAATTAGTAATACTGATTGGATAGAAAAAAAATTATCAATTATATCAATATTAAAGAATTAGTTAAAAAATTAAAATCTTCCTCAAAGGAAAAAATTAGATTATTTGTTGATGAACAAAACCAATATAACATTCACATAGAGAGTAAAAAACATAACGAAGAATTATTATGCCAAGTATATTATAGAGACACAATTTATAAACAAGAAACATTAGAAATGCCGCAAAGATATGATGATGATACATATATAGGATTATATTCAAACTTAAATATTAATTTGTTAAAATCTTACAGAAATGGTTTAGCTCAACAAGAGAAAATTTATATGTGGACAACACCTTATACTATTAACAATGACCATAATCATAATCATAATAAACGAACCGAAGGTTCTAGGGCTTTGCCCGATCTTAAAGAATCAAATAACAATAATTTTAAAGAATCTTATAATAATAATAATAATATAGATGATGATAATATAAATGATGATTCTGAAACATCTGAAAAAGGTGTAAATGGTAAAAAAGATTATAAAAATATTAGTGATTATAAAAATTTAAGTGAAGAAAAATTTATATCTCATACTGATGTACATGATATTAATACTACATATAATCAAAATTTATCTAAATTTTATTCTCTTACAATTGAAAATAATAATGATGGTATAGTTGAAGATACTGTTAGACAACTATGTGTCGGGTCTACAAAATTTAAATTACGATTTACATCTAATCAATTTAAAATTTTATCTTCTGTAATAAAAACTAAAAGTGATTCAGATTATGGTTGTGCTATTAAATTTTCCAAAAGAGATCAAAGACCAATATTTTTCTCTATCATATTATTATCAAATAATAAATATAATTTAGAATTAGATATTCCCATCAGGGAATGGTATCCTATCAGGGAATGGCATCCTATAATAAAAAAGTGTAATTTATGATGTTGAAGAATCAATTTATGATGATGATGAAGAATCAATTTATTATGATGAAGAATCAATAGTTAGTGAAAATAAATTTAAATTATCTTTTGATAAAACGTTATATGATAAAACTTTATATGATAAAACTTAATATCATAAAGAAAATAAAATAACTAAAGAACGTTAAATATATAATAATATAAAATAACTCTCAAGACCTTGATATTAGAATGTTTATATCTAAAATTAAAACACAAACTTTTTCTTTAAAAAATAAAAGAAATTGAAAATACCAAGTTTTATTAGTTTTATTGTGTCTTATGTAAAAGACAGTTGCAAACAAAAAGAAGTTATCAATCTCATTTAAATAGTAAATTGCATTTACAAAATGTAGATCGAGTTGATGAACGAAATATATTAAGATTAAATAATTATATAAACTATCTAGAAACATTACCTACTAATATAAAAGTTAAAAAAATGTTTGATGATTATTCACATTCGGAATATAAAAAAGTTTTTAATAGTGAAGATGAGTCCATACAAACCGAAGGTTCTAGGGCTTGGCCCGTACCAGATGAAAGATATTTATTTAGCGATACTGATGAATTTAACGAAATAGATGAATTTGATGAAGCCGAACGAACCGATGAAGCCGTAGCAAATATAAAATATTTATTTAATCAGTCTGTGCACGGGACATCGGAGATGTCTTCCAGGGCTTCGCCCGTTGAATATAATGAAACCGATGAAACTTTTTATAATGTATTAACAAACTTTTATAATATGTTTAGAAAATCTTTTAAATGTTATATGAATGTAGAAGTACTTTCTACAAAAAATGGACCTGATGGAATTCCTGAAGAAATAATACAAGGACATTTTACAAATTCACAAGAAATTCATTACGTAAATGATATACAACCCATATTTGAACAAATGATACTTAAATTAGAAAATTGTATAATTGAAGCCCAGTTACGTGAATCTGGTTGGAGATTTGTTAAAATACTATCTAAGAAAATAGTAATTGATAAATATAAAAATAATACTGGTGGGAGTTATGTTCCTTTACTTTTCAGTTCACCACAAATAATCAACATAAAAAATGAAGGCGATTATTGTTTTCTGTGGAGTATTATAGCACATTTACATCGTGCAAAATATCATAAAGAAAGACTAAGTCATTACAATAAAGAACAATACATAAATTAACTTGATCTCTCTGATGGCTTAGATGAATTTCCATATGATTATAATAGGTTAATAAAGTTTAAATATCAAAATAAGATAGAAACGATACAAAAATTAAATGAAGACAATAAGGAATTAAATAATGAAGAAAATGAAACCAATCAATAAATAAATGAATGTTTAAAAAAATGTGAACAACAATATAAAGAACAATATGATAAAGAATGTATTTATCAGCTACAAATATTAAATCAAAATTTTCATCGAAATACATTTAATCTTACAAAAGAAATTTATGAAACACATGAAATATATAAAGATAAATTTGACAAATTAAAACAAACAAAGCAACCAGCACAAGCGAATATATTATATTATCAGGGTCATTTCATATTGTGTAAAGATGTTTCTATATTTACAAAAACTTCAGATAATACAAATTTTCGTTGTCTCCAATGTATGACAAGTTTTAGAACTTTAGAAGAAATGAATAGACATTTGAAGAATTGTCAACAAAATGAAGCAGTCAGAAACACATTTCCAAAAGATGATTATTTAGAATATAATAAATGGTATTTTAAAAATAAAGTACCCTTTACTATTTATTGTGATTTCGAAGCATATAATGTTAATATGACACAAAATTCTGAAAATGATAATTATGAAAAAAGTGCACCTGAACAAAGTAAAGAAAAATATTTATTTGAACAAAAACCATTATGTTGGGGAATGTACATTCATTCAAATTATCCTGAATTATTTAAATCAGAATATTAACAATACTATGGTGAAGATAGTTCAGAAATGTTTACAAAGAAAGTAGAAGAATTACAAAATTATTTTTCACAATTGCTTGAAACAAATATGCCAATGATGCCATTAACAGAAAAAGAAAAATCAAATTTTATTAATGAAACAAAATGTTTTTACTGTGGAAAAGAATTTACAAAAAAATTATAAAAATGGCAAATATATTGATAAGCGAAGCGACGGCTCTGCCGACAAAGTAAAAGATCATAATCATCTAAATGGATTATATAGAGGTGCAGCACATAATTCTTGTAATATTAATGCTAATAAATTTAAATATAACTTTGTTCCTCTATATTTCTACAATGGTTCTAAATATGATTTCCATCTAGTAATGAAAGATTTATTTTTATCTGAAAAATTACAACAACAACAAATAAATGTACTATGTAAAACAGAAGAAGAATATTTTTCAATGCAATTAGGTTGTATTAGAATTTTAGATGCATTTAGATTTTTTACTCATTATTCATTAGATGTTATGGGAAAAACTGTGAAACCTGAACAATGTAAAATATTAAAAAATATAATTTAAAACCTTTAAAAGGAATATTTCCGTATGAATATATAACTGGAGATTTTAATTCTGTGAATAAAATTATGGAAGAAGAACAACTTCCTCCAATAAATAAATTTAAATCAACATTAAAACAATCACAATTATCTGAAGAAGACTATGCAGAAGCTGAAAAGAATTGGAGAGACTTAAACTGTAGAACAATGTACGATTATACAATGAAATATCTACAGATAGATGTATTAATCCTTGCTGATCTTTTCGAAAACTTCGTGATATGTGTTTAGAATATTATGGAATAGATCCATGTTATTGTTATTCTACACCAGGTTTAACATGGTTAGCAGGATTAAAACATACTGGTGTTAAACTTAAACATTATAAAGAAAATACATATGATAAATTATTATTTTTTGAATCTGGAATTAGAGGTGGAGTTTCATCAGTTTTAGGTAATCGTTATGTACAGTGTTACAATAAAAAAGTAAATCCTGATGATTATGGAATAATGAAACCTTTATCTCCAGAAGAAAGCGATCAGTTTATAAAATTGTTTAATCAAAATATAGAAGGACTTATATCAAATGAAGTTAGTCAAGCAGCAGTTGATGAAATCATGAGAGAAAACTATTTGTTATATTATGATTTTAATAGCTTATATTCTTCTTGCATGATACAAGAATTACCAACAGGTGAGATGGAATGGTGTAACATTCTTGATTATCAAAAAACATGTGATGGAAATTATAATCATGGTTATATATATGAAGTTGATTTAGTACATCCTGATGAAATAAAAGATAAAACAAAATATTTTCCTTTCTGTCCCGAAAACAAAATTCCCTATATAGAAGATTTTTCAGATTATCAAAAATCTTTAATTCCTAAGAAAGACAGACCAACAAAAAAACTTATGTTAACACAAAGCAATAAAGGAAAGTATGTTGTTGAAGGAAGAATGCTAGATTGGTATTTAGATCATGGAATGATTCTTTTAAAAATTCACCGGAAACTAGTGTATAGAAAATCTAGGTGGTTAAAAGATTATATAGAGTTCAATATTGAAAAACGTAAAATAGCTAAAAGAAATAAAGATGATTTTGGAAACGTGTTCTTCAAGTTAATGAATAATGCATTTTATGGTAAAACTTTAGAAAATGTGCGTAATAGACAAAATATTGAAATAGTTTATGATAAAGATAGGTTTCAAAATTTAACAAGGAAACCTACATATAAAAGAACTACTAGATTTAGTGATGAACTATGTGCTGTACATTTACGTCGAATTAGCGTAAAACATGACAAGTTTAATTTTATTGGATTCACTATATTAGAATTAGCTAAACTATTTATGTATAGATTTATACATGATTATTTAGCACCTGCTTATGGCAAAAACTATAAATTACACTTTACAGATACCGATTCTGTTTTCTTAGAATTAACAATACCGTATAATTCTTCACTTGATGAAGAAATTAATAAAATAAAAGATATCATTCATCCTTCTGATTTATGTAAAGTTAAGTTGAACTAGAAGGAAATGAAGATTTCATAACAGAAGCTATATTTTTAAAATCTAAATGTTACTGTTATAACACAACTAATAATATTAAAACACATAAAACATTAAAAGGAATTTCAAAGGCATCAGTGGCTAATCAAATAACATTTCAAGATTATAAAAATGTATTATTAAATAATGAAATAAAAACAGCATGTAATTATAGACTTAATTCAAGGAAACATAAAATGTATTTAAAAGAGGAACATAAATTAGCATTAGATCCATTTGATGATAAAAGAAAAATTTTACCTGATGGAATAACTACTTCACCTTTTTAAAGTTTATTTATTATTATTTAAATCAGTCTAGAGAAAATTTTTTTATTATTTAAATCAGTCTAGAATAAAAATTTTATTATTTATTACTCAGTAAACAAATCTTCTGTTACTCAGTAAACAAATGTTCTATAACTCTATCATGATTTTTTTTATCAATACTAATTGTAATGAAGCCATAATCTTTTGACCAAGCATTGTTACACGATTGTTTAAATTCATCTTTATTTCTTACGCATAAATCTCTTAACAAATCACTTAAGTTTCTTGCATTTATTTCAAATAGTATAAATATATTTGCATTCTTTCTAATAACACTTCCGTCTGATGAATACATACTTTGTGTTAAATAAAAAACACTACAGTTATTATGTCTACCTCTTGTGAAATAATTTCTCTGAACTGACTGATTTCTATCATTAACACAATCATCAAAAAATACACAATGTTTCATTCTTTTATCTAGTTTACTAGGATCTTTCATATTAGCACTATCATCTATTAATTGTATCTTTATATGCTTATTTTTATTGGATTCAACTAATTGATTATTTTTTGCTGCTTCTTCACACCACGAACTTATTTCTTCTTCATCTTCAGATTTTTCATATTCTTTGAATAATGAAGCAATTGCTGTTTTTTAAAGATTATTTTCAAATCATTATTTTAAAAATTGATAGACGGGTTGTTTTGCTGTTGTTGTATAAATTATAAGATTGTTATAATCTAAAAAATTTGGAGTCGTTAAAATTTTAAATAATAGATACGTTTTTCCACAACCTGATCTTCCGCAAATAACTGACAAAACTTTATTAGATAAATTTGGATGATGATTAAATTTGAGTTTTTTTTTATTTAATGGGGTACTTCACTCATTTTTTAATAAAAAAATTCAATTTTAATTTTTTGTTTCTAAAGAAGAAGAATAATAATAATAAGAAGAAAATTAAACTTCTCTAGCTTCGCGTGGGAGTTTATACCTCTCGAACGGGAGTTTATACCTCCCGAACCAAAAGATCTATCATAATCTCTTCACCTCCAAAATTTAGTTCTTGTCCTTTCTCATCAGTGATTCTAATGTTAATGTTGTTAATAGTTTTTCTTGTAATAGGGAAATATATTAATGCTTGTGGAATTACATTTAATCTATAACCAATGGGTACAGTAAAAGCTGGAAAACTGAATATTAAATTTGACAATTTACCATTTATATATCCTCCTTCAATAATGTCACAATGTACAACAATTGAATTTATTTCAGTTATTTTTGGAATCTTCTCACCTAAATGATTACCTTGACTATAAGTTTGTTTATTAAATCATAATAGCTTTGACAATGATCTATCATGATTAAAATCAACTTGATGATTTTCGTCTAAAGTAAGAGAAACTTTATTAACTGCCGGTTCAACTGCAAAATGTAATTGTTTCTTATCTTTAAATGGTATACCTAAATGTCTCTTAATTTCATTTGATATTGATTCAACTTCGTAAGAACCAGGAAGAAAAGTTCGTATTTTCCATGTTTTGCCTTTATCAGTAGAATATCTAAATTGATCATTCACATCTTTGATAACGTTTTGAATAGTGTTAAATGTGGAGAAACTAGTCAATGCAATTTGATAATTTTTATTTTGTTCCAAATGTAGAATGGGTTCTAAATTACAAGTGTGTGTTGAAGTAGTTGTAATAATTTTTAACGTCGTACTAAATTTTGATGAACCCAAAATCTCTGTTAGATTTTCTAAATGATTATTAATTTTGTCTAAATCTGCTGAACACATTTTTTAGTTAAAATTTTAAATAAACATTTTTTATAAAAAAATTAAAAACAACAACATATTTCAGCTACGGGCGAAGCCCTAGAACCTTCGGTTCGTTATACTTTTATAATCCTCTTCATTTAGAATCTTCTTTTCTAACAGTCTTTTCAATATAGCATGAATATCATTGAAACTAGAATTATGTCCTTCTTTTATTGCCGATATTAAAATATTTAATCTATTTAGTAATTCTTGTGGATCATCTCGTAAAAATACAGTTGTTTCTGTTTTAAAACCTTTTCCTACTTTAACTCCGGTTGATAATAAATTTTCTAATTCTCTATAAAGTTTAAGAGTTTTTCCTGCTTTAACTCTATCTAACATAGCTTTATATTTTATGAGATCTTCTACAGCATAATTATTTAAATCTGCTCCTCTTAAAAGATCAACAAAATTTCTATCTAAATTAAAAGGAGATTTATCTGGTGAAAAAATTAAACCTCGAAAAGGTTGTGGAAATATTTCTTTTTGTCCGAGATAAAATCTAGGTATTGTTTTTCCATCTATAAATGAAATAGAATGTTCAAATTGCATAGATTTTGGTAATTTCTTATTAATGTTTGATTCCAATAATCCATAGTCATCTAATATAGTTTTGTGCTCTGGATCTGTTATATCAATTTGTTGATCATTATTTGTAAGTTCTTTTTCAAGAGTTTTAAATGGTTTCATAGTTTTCTCAAAATCCGTTTTTACTTGCTCGGTTTGCTGCATTTTTCCAAACATATCAGATTGAATACCAGCTTTTATCATTCTATGTTGAAGATGATTTTCTTTCATAATATTTCTTTGTTTTATTAACTCTTCTAATTGTTTTATTCTTTTAAAATTATCAGCTTTAATTTTATCCATTTTTAAAATATAATATTTGAATTTTGTGGTAACATTGGAATACAGCAGAAACATTTTACTGAACAAATTATTTTTTATTGCTTTGTTGTCTGACATCTTTTCGTTTTAAGTTTTGTTTAATGAAGTTTTGTTTAATAAAGTTTTGCTTAAATTTTCGCTTAAAGTTTTTAGCTCTTCTAAAAAAATTTTATCATTTTCTTCATTAGAAATTTTACCATCACTAGAAATTTTGCCATCCTGTTTATTCTTATCATCAACTTTTTCTGACTGCAATTGAAATGATATTTGATTTACTTCATTAGCTATTTGATCAAATTTTTCAATCTCATCTAACGTAATAACATTATCATCACATACTCTTTGAAAGTAGTAATGTAATTTGTCATAGACTTCTGTAATGTGTAAATGCTTAGTTTTTAATGATTTTCGTTTCTTAGTTATTAAAGATTTATCTAACATTGTAACAAGTGAAGTTGCAAAAACACCCGTACCTGTTAAAGCAGTAGCAACTACTGGAATTACTAAAACACCAGAAGATATAACAACTGTTAAAGCACCTAAACTTAGTGTTAAGAATATGCCAATTCCTTGTGGTACATTCTTAACATTAGACCATCTCTTTCTTAATTTTTTATAATGCTCTTATCTTAATAATAATTGAGATTCCTTATCTTTCATGTAGCGTACTCTATCTTTGTGTTTTTCTTTATTCAATTCACTTGTTTTTAACTGTGATAACGAAGGATATATTCTTGCGGTTTCTATAGCCATTTTGATTGTTCAAAAATATTCGAACACTCCCTTTGTTATGCCGAAATGTAAATATATTGAAGTAAAATAGAAAATGGAAAATGAGCAGGCACCCAACGTTTACCCCCATGGTGTAGCCCTTGACAAAGGTCAAGACGACCGAAACGTTGGGTGCCTGCTCATTTTCCATTTTCTATTTTACTTCAATATATTTACATTTCGGCATAACAAAGGGAGTGTTCGAATATTTTTGAACAATCAAAATGGCTATAGTAAATTACCTCCCGTGTGCAGCCGTCAACTTTCTTGCGGTTTCTTCCACTTTTGTTTCATCCACTTTTGTTTCTTCCATTTTTAAAGAAATATTTTTAGTCACATAATTTTAGTTATCTCATATTTTAAAAACCTGAAAAATGGATAAAATTCATGAATTTGAAATTCTCAACTTTTATGATTTTCGGTGTCCTGGAACGGTCATGATTTTGGGGGTGTAAAATGTCATAATCACAAATTTGAGATTCTCAACTTTTATGATTTTTTCGGTGTCCTGGAACGGTCATGATTTTAAGGGCGGGTGTAAAATTGTAATTCTCAAATTTTGAGATTCTCAACTTTTATGATTTTCGGTGTCCTGGAACGGTCATGATTTTGGGGGTGAAAATTGTAATTCTCAAATTTGAGATTTTGAAAAATTTGAAAAATTGGGTATTTTTAAAAACGCCTATATTTATGAATTTAGGTCTTCATAACCTGAAAAAATGACCAAAATTCATGAATTTATGTCGTTTTTAAAAGTTACTATTTTTTTGAATTTTATGGTGTCCTGGAACGGTCTTTTGCCCATTATTGACGGAAGGCTACATCCTTGGTGTATTTTACATAGGATCTACATTCCTACCTATTGTTTTCAGTAATCTTGCGCAGAAACGAGGAGGAAAGTGGATAACTGTGATTTGTATTGGCGGCCTTTCTGCTATGAATCTTCTCACTCCTACGGCGGCTCATTTTAGTCCATACTTAGTTATGGTGGTTGTAGCATTGAAGGGCCTTGCTGTTGGACCATTGATTCCGGTTGCTCTGACTACAATGACACATTGGTCGCCAGCAAGTGAACGAAATGGCTTTCTCGGATTAGTTATCTCAGATCTGTATACTGGTGAAATCATGGGACAACTTGCAGCAGGCCCTATTTGTGTCTCTCTCACTTTAGGAGGTTGGCCAAGTGTGTTTTATTTGAACGCTCTCCTTGGTTTTGAATGGATTATTATATGGTGCTTGTTGGTCACCAGCTTCCCTCAAGATCACCCAAGCATTAATGAAGAAGAAAAGGAGTTGATCTTGAAGAGCTGCATTTCTCCGGAGAACGCATCCAACTTGTCAGATATTCCATGGAGAAGGATCGTTTGCAGGAAAATCCGTATAGTTATTATTCTATTGAGTATATGCTACGGATGGCAGAAATACATGACGATATTGATGCTCGCCCAATTTAACGACGATGTATTGCATTTTCCTATTAATCATAACACGCTGATCCTCGCTCTGTTTTCACTAATTGCTTTTCTGGGCACGAATATATTTGGTCAGATTACCGATGTTATGACAAAACGTGAATGGATGTCCAATAAAGTTTTGAAAAGAAGCAGCATTATCTTAGGATTTTCGGGATTTGGATTAATGTTGGTTGTTGTGACAATTATTCCATGTGATGCTATAGCTATGGTCGCAGTGCTTGGGATTGGAATCTTTGTCGTTCAAACTGCAGTGGTGACTTTTAACACTATGCCCAGTGATATTTCTCCAGAATATTTAGGCATTTTGTTTGGTCTATCAGATATATCTGTTATTATCTCTGGTTTTATCACGCCAGTTGTTATTGACCATCTGACGGCGTTACGCAAGAACAGAGCATCATGAAACAATGTTTTCCATTTATCTGTAGGAGTGTTTCTTTGCAGTGCTTTTAGTTCTTGCCGTTGATATCTCAAAGCGTCATGATTTTGAAGAAATTGAGAAAACTGAAGAGACTCCACTGAAAACTCCAGGTGATCATTAGCAGCGTGTCAAAGACTGAATACCGTATTTGTCTGTATCGACATTTTGACTTTATCTCGTTGCTGCAAGCAAATCCATAAATTGACTTCAACGCTCACGAAAAGATCAAAACCAAAGTCGGAACTACTTTCCGTCGAGGAGAGATAGTTAAGGAAACATCGATTTTATCGGTCAAGAAAAGTGGTGGGGAAGCTGATTCTAAAGCTGTGCCATGCGGACAAAATAGCTTTTCGAGTAACTCTTAGTGCATGTACGGTCCTAGCTCACATAAGCGATAGCATGTCGTTTCATCGACAGGCGGATGACATTCGTTCTAGAGCATACTGTATCCATAGATAGTTAAAGACATAAATTAAAACAGTAACTCTTAGACATTAAACTGTGATGTCTTTGAGCTTTATTAGGGACTCCAATGTCCTCTGGCTTTGGACATAGACATTGATGAAGCGCTTTGTGGACGAATGGACCTGTCGATGAAGTGAACCAGAATCATATGTAAGGCCTATAACGCAGTATTCGGTATAACACAAGTAATTAAAGAATTTTATTTCAAATTCCTGAAACTGATACAAATTTCGAGTTTTGAAATACAAGTTATGCACTAAATATAGGAAAAATATCACGGTTGGTTTAATGTGGATGAAAAAAGGTATCCAAAATATCTCTCCTTACATCTTCGTGCTATAATAACATTTCTGTGCATTTTAGAAAATGGAAAGATTGTAAATTCCTATGTCCTCTTATCAATGTGTTCACTGAATTTAAGTTTTCTGTACATTGGCTGTTTGTGAATTCGAGTACGTTCTCTCATTGTTTTTCCAGTTTCATCGATGGAGTATTTTTGACATCCATTGTGCGTATTGTATAAATTACATTTTGTGTCGAGCATCTCATACAATAATTAACTTGGGATATTTTTTCAATAAAGTTGCATTCAGACGCTTCTTTAAGATAATCACAAGCAACACATCTGGGGTCACGGCATTTTTTTACGGCATGTTGTATTTCGCTGAATTTTGACTTGCAAAGCATTGCTTGGTTGTCCTTCACTGTTAATGCGTTCTGTCATTGAGGATTGACTTGATTTGTGGGTCAATTTTCAAAATTAAATTTGTGTTGTTGATGAATAGCTGGATATTGATGTTATAAGGGTCGTTGTGGATTACCCGACCCCGTCCCGCGGATAGGTGGCACGTCAACAGACGGCCACTCAGGAAAGAGTCTCCCATTTCGACCCAATCAGAGGAACGGGGAGGGTACCATCACGAGGCGGCGGAAGGACATTGGCACCCATATTATGAGGGTTATATGTCGATGCGAAGGAACTATTTGTTTATTTTTCTATTCATTACCGAAGTCCAGAAGATTTGATTCATCAATGTTTGTGACTTGAAGGCATTGTTAATTAACTTCTAGGGATAATCTTGTAGTAATTCCGCTCTTGCAATCTCTTGTTTCGATTTGAATTTTCACTTACTATTGCACATATTCTTCTTGCTAGGTTGTATGGTACCGCCGTCTTGGTAGATCATGGATGAGCCGACTTAATAAAAGATACTGGTGCATGTCAGTTGGTTTGTAATAGCAATCACTTACTGATTTAGTTTTGTCTTTAACGATCATTATTTCAAGAAATGGTTTTTCTTTATCACTTTCTTCCAGCGTGAAAGAAACATTTTCATACAAATCCTTTAACAGCTCTGAGAATGTATCTAATTTATCATTTGGTAAAGTCCATATAATAATGAAGTCATCTAGGTGCTCCATCACGCACTAATCGATCATCGCACTAAAGAATGTCAGAACTTCACTTGCAGTGACTTCAAAGACAATATATGAAAGATGATCTACCCTAAGAATTGAGTATTTCTGTTGAATATGGTACGTTCGAATATGCGAGTACTAGTTGAATGGATGAACACTACACTGCTTCTCTTCGTTAAACATCTTACTAACTCGAAAATAAGCTTATGAACTGTATTTCAGCCGCAGTACAGGCAAAGATGAATAACATGACATGGGAACGGGTATGGGGCATGGCATGGGAATAATGGGTATACCCATTACTTTCGTTGCACTGAAGAATTTTTGACTGCTTGGCCCATTGACTGTTTCCTTTTTTAATAAGGCACCCTATTCAATTTAGGCTAATTAATCACTCATGTCGAGTTTTCAGGATACGGATGGCATTATGAAACTGCATGTGTCAGTCAATTTTACTTTTTAGAGTCGTCAATCGTACATCAAAAATTGATTCAATAAAACCGAATGTTCCAAAGCTCGTGCATGTCCTATCATGAATACATCAATTATTAGTTAGCCGAGTCATCAGAATTACTTCATTTGTGCGATAACACTGAATTCATTCTCCAGGTGACAGCAGACGGTTTAATCGGATGCCACAATCATCTTAGATAACACACACGTAGAATGGTTACTGAGATGTGCTTAACTGCCGTAGTAAACCAGCTGTTCTTTCTCACAACGAACTGATGCAATTCAGACTAAATAAAATAAATCAGTGACATTTTGAAGGATACAAAGTAAAATAAAAACTTCAAAATATTTTAGTCTACCGAGAGCATGATGATAGAAACTAAATAAGTAGTACAGGTATTGCAAAAATATGTTACAGGAGAGAATTCTGCCACACCTTCACAGTAGTGCTGGATTAATCAATCAAGGTCTTTAATTAATTTATTAATTAATTATTATTTAATTAATTGATCAATTAACTTTTTGAGGCTACTCATAATCCTAATCACAATCACGTCATTAAAGTTCAATCATTGATCGCAATCATGATCAAGGTTTTTGAAATTTAATCAATCGTCAATCATAATCAAAATCATGCTAATTAATCAGCATACTTGATTTTAGTCATCCAAACATCAGTTAAGATCAGAGCACGACTGCCCATGGCAGAGTGACAGTTATACTACATAAGAACGGTAACTACACAGAGTGCACCATTCCTTGATGCACGGTCATGAACATGCGTTCACGCCCCGTCATAGAATATCTTCACTACAATATCATCCCTCTGATGTCTTCTCTTTACGTGTACTTTATCACTCTAAACCAGCACCTCCTAAATCACACACTAAGGCAAGACACTATTCGTAACTAATAAAAAAATCCTAAAGCAAAGCGTTTTAGGAGGCTAGCGCACTAGGGCTATTGTTCTCTTTAGTATGTCAACATTCTATTTCACGCAACCTCCTAAAATTCTAGTGTGTCGTGCTTTAGGATGCAGGTTTCTTCGATTTTAGGAGATGCTGGTTTACAGTGAGATAAACAAAACAAACTCAACAGACTGCTGGGTTCAATATTTTTGTCAATTTGTACGCTATGATGGCACTGAAGCAAATCGAAGAATTACAGCACCGGTGCTAATACTTATTAAGTAGGGCTTATTAATTGAACAAGGAGATGCGCTAAAATAAAAGACTACTGTCACTGCACAGCATTAAACATCCTTATCACGATTCGAATGATTGCTTTAACGCACTAAAATTATCACTGACCCGACAAAGCGTCTGAAAGCCGCAATCAGCATCACGCATTCTACCCAGGCGTCATGATAAAACGTCTGACCACATTAATGACAGTCAGAATTTCGAACACCTTAATCAATCATAATCAATATTTTGACTTACTTTAATCATGATCTCAATCATAATGAACCTTTTTTAATATTGACTAATCGTTCCAGCTCTACTTCACAGGAGAGGAGTTCTAGTCGAAGAAGACTTTCCACCGCATCGTTGAGGAGATAAATGGCACCACCTGTTATTATTGAAGATTATTATCGCGCGGATGAATGAAAAGTCAATTCAGACATGTCTGAAAGTTACGAGCGCCATTACAGTTTCGTGTGGAATAAACTACAAACATGGTGAGCTAAACATCTCGATCTTTGGTGCTTTCACTTTAAAATAATGTGGGTTTGGCCTTGGAGTTAATTTTAAGTAATAATTAAGTCTCTGTCCAATAATTTCTCTATTTTGGCCTCCTATTTTTACTGTTTCTCTATAATCAAAATCGCTGTCTAGGCGATCCTAGGTATCTTGGGAGATGTAGAAAAAGTAGACTACCAGGGTTGCAAAAGCCCATGGTAGCTAGCAAAACCCAAAAGCTCACTAGATATAGGTTTTTGGGTTTTTGTTAGAAATCTATTCCATACATACCTACCATTCCACTGATATTTGTACAGCGCTTGTATTTCGATTAATTGCTGATCAATATCTCTCGTTGAATCGCATATCATTATCATATTATACACATGCCTGGAATTATAATGAAATGAGAACTAATGTTTTAAAAGGAAAATATATTGTAGGGCAGAGCGGAACGCTTAAAATTAATTCGTTCGTACTTCAATTATTCTTACTATATTTTCACAGTTAATCATAAGTATTATTATCAGTAGTTGTTTAATGTAAAAACAAGCAAGAAGGATGCTCAGATATTGGTACTATGTGTAAAAATCGCAGAAATGGTGAAACTGTCGTGTGTTCCGTTCTGCCCCTCCCGTTGGGACAAAATGGAACATTGTGTGTGGCAGAACAGAATACAGGCGGGGTAGAACGGAACATGTTGTGCTTTACATATTTGTATTAATTTAATAAAAATCTATTGAAAATCAACCCAATATATCGCTTATACATATTAGAACATATATGTCTCTATCACATATTTTAGAATAGTTTGTTGAGACTTGGGCCAATTTTTTGACTACATAGGCCTAGTTAAAAGGCTAGATTCTTGCTGAAAGTTAGGTACAGGCTACGTGATAGTGCCGGTACAGTTTTGAGCACACCACCGAAACTGTTCGCCCCTTTTCAGCACTTGTAATTTTTGCCACTTACTTTGCTCCCCTTTTAGCTATGATTTTATAAGGTGTTTGGAGATTGATTAATCCACTTTCATCCCCATTCCAAATTTGATAGGGCTCGTATTCATTAGAATCTAAACATGCCCTCAATATTTCGAAAAATTTACCAACTTGGTGATGATTGAATCCCGCTGCCCTTGCAACACTAGTTGGTTCAGTTTCCTGATAGCTAAATCGTTTCTTTTCATGAAAGATATAACCCAGTCTTTTCGTGCAATTCCTTTTTCTTCATTCAATAGATGTTTTAAATTCAATGATTTCGCTAGCTCAAATGCGATGCGCCGTGCATCTTCTGTCGACAAGCCGCAGAATTGTTCATTCAAACTAGACCCCTGCTCAGATACAGTTTTCATCGGCGGCGGCGTGTATCGGCGTACATGTGTTTAGTTCACGAGAATAGAAGTTGGATATATCCTTAGTATCTATAAGTATAGGCCTATTCTTCGTTATCCTTCGCTTAATCGAAAAAACGGATAGTCTAAATCTCATTGCTGACTAAAATTAGTACAGAAGAATTCGGCAAATACGTATTCACCATCTGAAAATGTTGTGGTGCATACAGCCTACCCGTTCGGCACAATTCACGGACCTACATATACAAGAGTTAGCCTATGCATTAAACACCACTAGAATATAAGCACAAAATATAGCTTTAGGTTGTAAGCACAAACACCACTAAAATATTATGATATAATATTATAATATTTAAATGCTACTATAGTAGCATAAGCCTTCGTTCATGTTGTATGAAAGGGGTCAATGAATTAATAAAAGATATCAATCATCTATATTTTACATGTAAGGCCTGCGAATGATTATCGAGGTTAAAGTTGAAGAAATTCAAGACTATTTTATTCTAAAATCCGGAAATTGCCGGATTGAGTAGAATCATAGATATCCTATTACAATGTATAGATAGATGTTAATAGCATAACCGGTAGGGATTGCAATCCCGGGATTCCGTTGCTGTGTGCAAATCCCGAAATCCCAGGATTAATTTATTAATTTAGCAGTAATTTTTGTAGTGATTTATAGATGTTTTACTGCCTCGCTAATGGAAACCGAATAGATTTTCGAATACTTTTCGATTTTTTGCTTTGAATTACAAATTCAATATTGTAACTTCTAGATGGCTACATATTTCAGTTGTGTCTGCATACTTGTATATGTGATTTTATACAAGATACAAATGATTTTATTCGGATTGCTTTTTATTCGGGATTGATGGAGACCCGTGATTTAGAGCCTGCCGCAAAAAAATCCCGACTTTTCTTGATCCCGGGATTCGGGATTGCAATCTCTGGCCCGGGATTGTGATTGACAAAATATAAGCATGCCAGTTCAAGCTACAAGTAAAATGGCAAAATGATTAAAATCACTAGCTATTCTCTCAATGCATTGCATTAGTACATTTAGCTTCTAAAATCCCATGACGGGGATTGCGCGATTGAAGAATCTTTTATATGCCTTTTTACCGTAAGCTAAGCTAATGCTGTTAATAACAACAACCGTGGTCAAATCAGAATAATTCTTCCTGAACAAACTCATCCCGGGATTGAGTTAACCAGAGGCTAATAATGTAAACGAAGCTTTGGTCTAGTGAGCAATTCGCCTCCGAGAGATCAGAATCCTGCGAATTAGCTCGATCCCGGTACTGTGTAATGAGCCTACTTCGCCAATGCTCATCTTCAAATTGGTCATGCTTTGGCAAATGACAAGTTCAAATTCAAGTCTCGACCTTTTTCAAAAAGTCTTATCAATGGATTACTAAAAACGCAAAGTTGACGACTATATTGAAGTGTGAAGGGCATTCATCTATCGTGAATGGATTTCTGATTAATTTGTCTCACTTTAGACGGACTACAGCTGAATTGTTAATTTCTCAAAATACGGGATTGAAATCCCTATGTATCACTTATTGTTTAATTCAAGGTGGCGGAATGATTGCTGGACGTAAGTTTAGAAGCAAAAACATAAAAATTTAACAAAACAACGAAAGCAAACTACTTTAGCATTATTTCAAGTTAAAGTTGCTTTTTATCAACTAAGGGTTCTTAATTAAACAACCATTGTGATTTTTGTGTAATTAACAGAAATACGACACCCTTATATGAAGCCATATATAACCAATGAATTATTTGTATGACATCACGGCTTCATTGCTGTATAGTAGACATAATATGCATGTCCATCCTACACTTGAATTCTAGCAAAGTGAAAATGTTATAGACCGATCGATATCCATACAATCGTATTCACCGACAACTTTGCTCCTGTCAGAATGTAGGGCTACTCTCTTGGTTATACCCAACTAGAAAGTATATTTGGACTTTTCCTCCGGGACAAGCGATATGCAATGGAGACAGTTAATCCATAAAATAAAACGAAAAATGTCTCCGCCGGCGCGACGCCGAAGAAGTGACCGGCGGCGGCGTTCACCGGCGGCGCAGGGGTCTAATTCAAACTCAATAAATGCTGCACCAAAATATTCTCAAAATCACTAAGGAACACAATGTGAAATCGTCCCATTGGTTGAATATCTCCCTTCCGGTGACAATGAAGGGTTGTTATCTGAATCCAATATGTTTTCGAAGCTTGGCTGATGCTTATTTTCTTATCGTTCACATCTTCTATGGCTTGTCTCATAGAGTCCGATCTCCAGTTTCCGGACGTAGTCTTTCCTATATAATTCCGCACCATTACCACAGCACTGTTGCTATTTCGCTGATGAATGAATTGAATATTGGGAAAAAAGCTTGCTAGTGTTGGTATAGCTCTTTGTGTTTGGTTTGAATTTCATCATAGATATCTATCTTCGGAGAAACACACGTCTGATCGAGATATGAACTAAGCTTGCAATCAAAGGAGTTAGCATCACAGAATTAGACAGGTCGTCTCTTCTTCTGTTTGAGTCACAGAAATAGATAGCTTATCTGAAGTTGACTAGAATGGAAATTGACTCAAGGTCTCGGCACATCCGGGGGAACTAAGTTGGGATATGGATCACCAATGAAAAGCTTAGAATTGCAAATGTGACTGATTCTAACCCAATGATACAGCCGTTGACAAGTGTCTCTAAGTGAAAATGCGTGCGATTTTTGTGCCACTATTGTGTATTGCATGAAGCTTCATTTCCATTCTAGAGGTTTTATTGTTATCAATTTCTATGGTTTGACTAGAAGGGACGCATTGAAACATGTAACACTTGTGAAATGGCACAATCTGCTGACATGATACCATAGAAATCGAACAATAAGCAGCCAGTTCAATATTTAGCACGTCAAATTGTGCGAAGTTTCAGTGACTGTTATCAACCGAATAACACAGAAAAGAGACGTAGTAGCTGTCAAGTTCTACAGAGAAGTTAATGAACGTTTTTTCGTGCGCCTGCTAGCTTTTTTAATAATGATCGGAGGGCCCAACATTATGGAGAGAGCCTTCGCGCAACGATCTGAATTCTTCGAATCTGAACGAATCGTAGCGATCTGAGCATTTTGGAGGAATTCAGAGCAATTCGCAAGCGGCGCACGACTATTTTCCATATCTTTGCAAGGTAGTAAACTTTCTTTTTGCCAACTTAATATGTTCCTAGATGTGCCATCGTTTTGAATCAGTTTGTACTTCTAGAAAAGTGACAAGATTAAACAATCTAATTCTGTGGTTAGCACAATCATTGATTATATTAGTCTGAGAAGCAGAACTATAGAAAAATTAAAATTATGTACAGCATGCGATTGAATGGGAACATGTGAATTTGAAGCTATTCATTTTATGTATTTTCATTCATGAGAAACTACGAATGAAGCTACTCCATTAACGTAATAATTGTGACAACCACATGAAGCGTGCGAGTTGTTTGTGGAAGTATAAAACACCGCGGAGCAGAACGTTGCACTGTGTTCCGTTCTGCCCCTTTCACGATGCCTTAGGTGTTTTCAAATTTTGAAATGAACTTTTCTTCCAGTTAGCTCTAAACAAGAATAAAAGATCTTCATAATCGGTACTAATAGAATTTGACATTAGAAATGTATCAACTCGCTTACAAAGTATTGATTTCTTTTATATTTCAGGTCTCCAAAGTTATATCAAAAACCGCATAAAACGATTATTTAGAAAAACAAGAGTCAAATTTTGCATTAGCAAAAAATGAATGTGACGAGTATGTGTTTTGCTGTACTAAGTGCTCTTGACACACAAATGATGAAAACAAATAAAAATCGAAGTGTTCCGTTCTGCGCCACCATTCCGTTCTGCCCTACTCTCATATTTTACATGTATAGAAATGCGAAAAAAGAACGAAAATCTTCCCCTTTGGAATAATGCGTAATGTACTATATGTACAATTTGTTACAGTCAAATACATTTATTGTAAAAGAAAATGTAGGCCGATAATATTTTATTGATGCGCGACATGTTTCGCCCTATCTCATCTGGCACATACTTAGGGTGACAAATCGTAAATAAAAGCAGCTTTTATATGACATAAGAACAGATGAATGAGTTGAGTTAAAAAGCAAGTCAGTTGTGGACAAATTAAATGAGTCACGTGTGTAGAATGAGGTTACCATGGCAGCATCATACCGATGATTGTCTCCTTTTGTTGACATAATGCTGGCTTGAGCCTATAAATCAGCAGCGCTTCCACCACACACAGCTGGCCTTTGTTGGAGCACCTTCTTAAAATTGAAAATCTGCTTCGGGTCCCAGATTGTAGAAGGGGGCAGGACATAAGATGTTTGGTAATACTGCTGTCAGGTTCAGTGTTTGATCGAGGTCTCGTACGGTTTCCTTTGTTCAGCCAGTCGGGAATATGTTGCCGTTGTCTCTTTGAGGCTTGGAATTGGGTCCTTCCGACGTAACTGCATCCACAGAAACATTTGAATTCATATATCACCATAGAGGGGTCCTTTTCCTTTGTTGCCTCGTATCCATCTTGAGCATAACACTTCCTTGTTGTGAAGACGATGACCGGGTTGACGTTGGGAAATTCTGCCATCGTCACTTTTCTTAGTTGATTGGAAGCAACTTGTGTCGGTATTTCGCCTTTGTATGGCAAGACCAATCGAACTTCTTTCCTTTTGGGGCCGATCATCTTTTCTCGTGCTTTATTGTATCTCTGGATGAACCACTGTGGATAGCCATTATCTTGTAATGTTTTCATTAAGATATTTTCTTCTTTCTCTAGGTGAATTGGGCTGCAAATTTTCCGGGCTCTGTTGAACAAGCAGGCAACTAAGTTACGCTTGTATGAGGTCGGGGCGAAGCTGTAGAAGGATAGATACAGCCCTGTCCATGTTTTCTTTCGGTAAGTCCTCGTTGTTGCTTGTCCATTGGTCTCACGTTGCACGAGCACATCCAAAAAGGCATCTTGCTTTTTAACTCAACTGATTCATCTGTTCTTATGTCATATAAAAGCTGCTTTTATTTACGATTTGTCACCCTAAGTATGTGCCAGATGAGATAGGGCGAAACATGTCGCGCATCAATAAAATATTATCGGCCTACATTTTCTTTTACAATACGATAAAGGAGAAATCTTGTTTTACAAATACATTTATATCGGAAACTAATATAATCTATAAATTTATAAATTAAGCAAGTGATGCATACAAAATACTTCGCAAGGAAAACATTTCTGCTTTGGAATGATGCGTAATGTGAACAGTATGCACAATTTGTTGTAATCAAATATATCTACAATAATAATAAATTTCAATAATCTACAAACTAAACAAGTGATGAATATGATATACAATCATCGCAAGGAAAAAATGGTCATGATATTATTTGGGAGTAGATGTATGCATGCATATATATATATACTGATGACAGTAGTTAAGTAACAGTTTAGAAGCTATGTCTGCAGACCCCATCCATCTCTACTCGAAGTCTCGAAGGGTATCTGAACCAGGAAAGCGTTTCTCAAACGTCAATGTGTCGAATTTTTGTCGAAAAACAACAAACTGCATCCGTACAAGCCAATTTATTCACAATGCATTGGCGATGGAGACAGTGACAGAAGAGCTCAATTTTGCGAAGAGATAATATCAAAGTTCGTAAGAGATCCATCATTCGAATGGAGAATCACTTTTTCTAACTAATGCGGATTCAATTTTGTTATCGACGTGAATAAACACAGTGTTCATTACTGGGGATCTGAAAATTCTATGATTCGCATTTGTGCATTTGTAATCCTGACCAAAGTGTAATTCTGATAGCGTGGACGCACATTAGCTATTACAATTTTGTAGCTGTTGATATATCCACAGAAACGATGACTGAACGACACCTCTCACTACCACCGAAGCGCCTAGACATTTTGGATAAATCGTTTTCGAATCAGTAGAGAGCGGAGGGTGCCAGTTGAATGACCAGCTGAATTACCAGACTTGAGTGCTTGTGACTATTATTTGTGGTCACATCTGACCTCAAAAGTCTACGTTGATGGAGCAAGCTTACATTCAGTAGATGAAAAGACTAAAATTGTACCGAAATTGAAAATATCCTATTGGATATGTTTAGAAGACCCTTTCTTGTTTTCATAAAACGTCATCGGACTTGCTTCGACAATGACGTCGGACTTTTCAAATTCTGATTTTTAATGATATGATACCATCCTACTTACAAATGAATGCTACATATGTTTTTATTTCACCCACGGGTGTGGAAGCGGAAGCGATCGTTTTCATTGGAAGTGGAGGTGGATACTCGACGATCGCTTCCGCTTCCGAAAGTATCATGATACTAATGACTGACGCAATTAGCGTGTCATGGCGAGGCGAGGCACTTCTGACTTTTGACCTTACGTCTTGATATGAGTTATGCAATAGTTGTCGTATTTAGTACTTACCCTGTTACACCCAATTCAAATTGGCACCTGCAATGCAGTTACTTCTAATTTTCTCATTATGATGAAAACGAAGGTGCATTATCTCAGAAAACTGGCATTCGAAATCAGAAAACCTCAGCATCTCTTATCAATGACAACTTAACACAATGCGGATATTTGTGTCTTGAGGCAATTACATTGTAGCATTCTTAAACACTCTCTTGGTAGTTTAATATTTTTTTACTACACACGTGTTGGGAAAATATGACGTTTTTATTTCACAATTTCTAAAAGGTCAAAATTTTCAGTAAATTTGAAAAATATTTGACTATCTGGTAACTCAAAAAAACGCATACAAGTCAGCTAGGGTTTACGACAGAGAGTCCGTGGAAACTGCGAAGTGTTAACGTCAGAACCTATAGGTCGTAAAAAAGTGGAAAATGAAGAAAAGGAGCTCGAAATAGGGAGGTGTGTAGCCCATGTCCGGTCTCCAATAATTAGAAGCGGAAGCGAATAAAGATCAATCGCTTCCGCAGCTATGATTTCACCGAATTAAGATGTTCTTTTTAGTTGACAAAGACTTTTGACTCACACGGTATTAATCAGCGGTTCGTGATCAGGTTCAACTTGATAAAAGGTACTATTCAGCTGGATACTTTTATCTAGTTGAAGTTGATCGTAAAACGTTCATTAATACATATCTATCACATTTGTGTAAGTGAATCGTGGAAAGTATTGGTTTGATTTTGTGACTGCTACTTGACTTTGCGTTCACCTTGAACGAAAATTTTGTAAAGCTCTTGTATTATTACTATCAGGCCACTATCAATGAACCTACTGTGTGCCAACGCCACTCAACTCGAAGAGGAAATGAACTTCGATTGAAACGGTGAATGCAAGCAATCGATACCACTCAAAAAAAATCACATGAACCCTCTCAATGCGCGGCGCTCTATTGCTTAATCTAGACAGAGATCGAGTGCCGCGAAGTTGAGATGTTATTCTGATTTCGATGCACAAATCTCAGCAATAATGAGGCAGCGCTGATATTCGTGATCTGTACCTTGTCGACCACTACAAGGTCAGCTCAGGTTACATGATTTCAAACTCAACATAATTCGATGAGTCGACCCTTTTCTACTCCATTTCATCTTTTGAGTGACCTTGTACCTCCACGTCTACAATATACAAAGCACTTTATGCTCGGCGCTGCTCGCACAGCTAGACGTCAGAAGTCATTTTTTATTCGCGTATGTCGAGATTACAATAAATGTATCGATATTTCTTCCAGTCTGTATTAAATGCTCAAGCTGTACTTTTACTGTTTCACGACGTCTAACTTATGTACTCATACATGCACGCTTAGTCACCTTCCTTCTGTGCATTTTTTTCTGTATCTGCCTACAACACTTGTACAATACGATTTTTATTTGATGAAAATATATACACTTTACTACTACTACTGCTACTACTTTGAAATCTGATAATCTGAAGATCATCTGTGAATTGGTCCTTGGCGTATCAAGGAGTTACTTTATTACTTACCTTGGTTTACCGTCAGTATTGTTCTCTTTTTACTCCATGGTCCATTTTACGCAACTTACCTTGTTTTTGACATGATTCTTGCGTTGTCGCTCGAAATTGTCACATCTCTTTCTTGCCAAGTATTTTTAAGCATTTACAGGCTACTGTAAACCGTTAATATTACCATGCATTATCTCACCAATTTTAACTGCGCTGCCTTATTGAATCTAAGTTGTTAAGATAGCATGCATTGTAAAGCTATTGTGTCCGATATCTTTGTCAACATGTACTGATCTTTTAATTTGTGTACGTGATGCATTTAGCAATGAAATTTTACTTCACTTCCTGTTCTGTCATCTTCGTGTCGCCATTGACAAAGTAAATTAACGAAATCCGGATCTGGCGCACTCTGATCGTTCTGGTCTTTGCATGGGTGGAGATGGGGGCAGAGGAAGGATAATAAATAAACATGTAATGTTTATGAATAACATTATGTAACATGCAGGGGTACGCTCGACTGAAAAAAGGTGGGTAGGCCCTATTTTGCAACTTTGACCCCTACCCCCTTTAGGTTATGAAAATAAAGTCATTTTTGGAATTTTCAAAATTTCGACTTTCTGAAAATATCAGAAAAGCTTCAAATTCTTGAATCTTTGACGTTGTTATGTCTAGAATAGAAGTGAAACTCAGACTCAGCCATTCTTAAGCATAGCTCGCAAACGATTCAATTGAAAGACAGTGCCTACTCAATATGAAAACCTAAGTTAGCTGAAATTTCATTGTCTCTCAAATAAAGGTTTATGGGATTAGGAGCCTTTACTTTAACTTAAGAATTATTGGTATGGTATCTCCAGAAATATGGAGCGAATAAAAAATCGTTTTCATCAAATCTGTGTAATAATATCAGTGCAACTTTAACAATCAAATTCTGCAAAATCTTTTCCGAGAGCACAATAGTAGATTGAAACAAAATCTACGTAACAAACCTTTTAAATTAATTCTAAAAACTCTCCTGAGCAGCAGACAATCCTTTGATGACAAACTAATTAGTAAACTTTCTCAACAGCAAACAAAACAGAAACAATTCAAAGTTGAAAACGTGACTAATGTTGCACCTGCTCGTATGTACAGTATATAGGCTGTCGTAATCAGACTCAGAGGACGAGGTATACATAGTCAATGTCAGAAAACAAGATTTAAAGAATAACTAACAACAAGACTTACAAGTTTTGCACATGTGAACGATAAAACATCTCTGAAATATGGGATTTCCTGGGAGCAGATTCTGATAATGAAATCTTCAGTGGCAAAAATATTAAAGTACTATACTCATAAACTCTGAAGCAAAAATATTCAATGTTCAAGTGCTCAGCAAAACGCGAGCGATATCCATTCCTATGGATTGCTTCTACACGCAAACACGTAGATTATTGAGAGCAATAACATTTGGACAGTTCATGCATGAAACAACAGAACGCCGAAAAATTGATGTCGGTAAAGAGACTCGAACCACCAACCTCGGAAATCTGGGCGGCCACTCTATGAGGCGAGAACATAGCATGTGGATTACCTGGTTGTTTTAGATATATCGAACTTGCGATAAAATTCAGATTGTGATCAATTTTTGGTTGGATTTGTTTGATCAGCAGTACCTCTACTCAACTTGCTAAATTAATAATCATTTCTACCTTCATACTTTACACTGATCTGGCAAAATATAGAACTGACCGTGCAAAATATGAAAGTACAAGTAATTGAAAATTTATCATATTACTTCCTTCCTAGATGAGCAGAGATCCAACCAAAAATTTATCACTGTTGCTATTGACTTTATCGGAACATATTTTGTAGTGCTTCAGCGTCTATGAATGTTATCCCACTGATTCGAATCCTGAGATTCCTAGTACATTTCCTGACAATTACCTACTAGCATCTTGGCAAGAAAGAACAGGAAACTTGTCAGAAAGTCAGGAATGGCAGGAAAATGACAGGTGATGATAGGAAACCCAGGAACTCGATAGGAAAGAACAAGAAAATGACAAGAAAGTCAGGAATGGCCGGAATATGGCAGGTTATTATAGGAAACCCAGGAACTCGACAGGAAATGACAGGTTCCTAGTACCTGCTAATTTGCTATTCAAGCAATCGTTCTCTCCCAGTTCCGGCATTATTATAACTATGCTGCTAAAGAGATTCATTTCATTAAATACAGTAATATATAATACTTAAGTAGTGATAATTTAAATCGACGATTTGGTCTGTGTTCATTGGCAACAGTTCAAAACAGCAATAAAAATATGAGATGAATAGACAGAGGGTATAATTATCGACCTGACATATAGTTCAACAAAACAGAAAATTGATTGTGTAAAATCATAAAAGTGCATCTAAATTGTCTGCTACAAATATACACTAATCATATATAGTCTTAATTGCCTTTTCGCGACTTCTTGAGCCAATCCAATCCCAATTGATCGATTGCTGATTTGGCTTCCTCCCAGCCATCAGGGAACCACCTCTGTAATCGAAAGTTAACCAATTTGGACCACGCATAATTATATATAATTTGCGTGAAGCAGCAAGAGTTTATGGTACCTGTGAGCTTTCCGGAGTTTCTAGAACTCCTTAGACAGACTCGCCAGAAAGTTAAGGAACTTAATACGAAAATCATTTGATTATCATCGATCCAACATTACATTACATGAAGCAAAAAATGAGTTCTAAAAGATAGTTGAATTGCGCAAAAAGACAAACTGTATGGAATCTATCTGCAATTGCTTTATGAGGACTACGTTGAATCATTTTCAGTGCATATCGATTAATCTACCTTGATAATTTGAATCCAAAAAGCATAACTCATCGAGCAGTAGTATTGACACATTGAACATCGACTGTGACATTATTTTCATTTCCGTGGTGTTTTCCAGAGACAACAGGTGAAAGATAATAAAACTTTCATTAAATCTCTCGCCTTACAATTTTTTATCAAATGATATCTTCATGTACATTGATATGTTCTATTACTTAAAAATTGTTGATATGTGACTATGAACATGTTTGTCCATTCTATGACACTTTCCACCTGCCCTAAATATGTTTGTGCATCCTATCTGTAACATTATTCGCTTCCTAACAGCAGCATCTTGTGATTCCACAGGAACTGAGTGACTTTTACTATGCTTCATGCTTTAACACCCAGAACTTATCGCAACTATTTGCGACTAGTTTTCTTGTGTCTTAATTTAGTGCTACTGTTGCTTATTATGCCTGATATAATTCAATAAAGATTTATTGTGTTTTTAGTTCAAAAATTGTATTGAAATATAAACAGCCATCGATAAACTTACTTTTAATAATTTCCTTTTGTTCTTGACATTCGGGCGGCAGTGGTGGCCGACCAACTTTTTTTTGTAGTGAAATTCTGAAATTCATTATTTGGTTCTTTTCCAGGACCATTTGGGCAACGTTAATGCCAAATAAGCTGGGCCGCTTTCCGGTCGCCATCGCCATATTCTGGTTTTTGTACATCTGTGAAGAAAAATATCAATTAGCAGAGCTGGGTATCGCGGAAGTTAAGTTGGAGTTTCCGTGATTTTGATTGAAAATGTCCGAAATTTTGAAGATATCAAGTTCACATGATTGAAAATATGAAGTTCACATATTTTTTAAGTTCAAAAACACTTATTTAATTTTTCTCCGCAATTGTCGGTACCTCATAGTTGTCGAATAATCATTGTAAATTATAGCAAAACAATGGTACCCGGTACTGAAATTAGGTCTGCTCGTTGGTAGAAAAACATAAATTCTACTGCGTTTCTTGAACTTTCTCAAGTTGGTTGATTTTGGTTGACTATTCTCGCACAGAGCTTCTTGATATTCGTCGTAAACATGTTGAAGATCTGTATCAAGGACTTCTCTCATTTCACAAAAAATGTTGAAGACGCATTCTCAAGTTATCACGAAGTGTGTCGTGCATGTTAGGTAAATAAATATCATGATCTACATGTACAGGTTTTTACACGCACGTTGAAAAAGGTACACATGGACCTAGGCCATATGACGCTATCTGAAAGGCTATCCAATGCATGCCCCTTCAGCTAATAACAATTGTAAAACAATGAGTGAGCATTAAACATTATGATACGTTACAATTGAATAAAGCACCAGAGACTTATAACTACCCGATCGCGGACATACAGTAAGAAATAGCTGGCTGGCCGCGATCGTAAAATCGTGGATCCGGAAGGTCAAATTTTTATTCGCGGAATCGCATAGGCATGGTAGTGATTACCATTTAAAATAAATTTCAAGCGATTGAAATACACACAGTTTTAAATAGGCAATACTCTTGGAGAATTCTATATGGACATCACTCATTCTTTTTCCAAATCTCAACACGTATTTACAATTGGCTCCACCTTTGTTAGATCACCAGATTGCGGTGCCTCAATTAGCCGTCGAATCTATAAAAGGGAAACACGTATTTCTTCTCAAAATATCCGCTTTTGGAGTAAAAATGTAGACCCTACCTTTTTGACTTCCTTGTTGACAGAATTTATGTCTTTTTTTAAATGGGCAATTTCTTTCATCATCTCGACTTGACAAGCTTGAATCTTCTGTAGAATCGCGACTGATTCCCTCCGCTCATCTGGTAAGGGTCGACCTGATTCCACTGACAAAAGCTGTTAAAATAAGCACACAAAGGGCATATTTACGATGACCGTTAGTTGGAATTGATTACTGAATATCATCGAACATACCTATATGTATACAAAATGTATAATATGTATAATCAAAATTTATTTTTATTGGTGTTAAAAAAAGAGATTCTAGTGTTGTGTGATGTACATATTTTTCCAAGAACACATGTAGCGCTTCACTCCTTAAATGCTTTGTCCTCAGCGACAGGGAAAGCGTGATTGAATTGATGTGAATGTGATTACATTTTAAATTTCCTCCACTTTATTTGTTTAGATTAAAATGTTTTGATAAACATATATATATATATATATATATATATATATATATATATATATATATATATTGTATATATGATTTGTATTTGCGCCATTCTACAAGCTCCAACCCAATGTATCCAAGCTAGAGCGTGAACCGTTTAACCGGTTAAAAATATAATCGGTTAACTGGTTACAAAAATATTAACCGTCCCAGCCCTGGTTATCAGCCTAGGCAAGGCCTGGTACCAACTCGCATAAAACTCAATTTTCGAAGACGCGAGTCATGCAATGTATCTGCTTTCTTGAATGAAAATACATATGTAAAGTTCTGAAACAGTTGTAAATTATTTAGAAGGCCTAATAAGGTCAACCTGTATTGGATGGGTCTCAACGAAAGCCTACCAGTATGCCGATCCATGTTATTAAAAAGTGAACGCTATTCTAAAGATTTATCCACAAAAACTTCATCAAGGCGGACTCCGTCCGGCTGTATTCGGCCACGACTTGAAATAATGAAATGGAAATGAACCCCTACATGTATAAACTAAGACGCGACCACCGTCCCAAAGTGTACATCATGAATGAGTAGCTATGTCGAAAATTTGAAATGCAAAGCAACATGCCCAGGTTGGTTGGAAAATATATACTGAAAGCATGCATTTACATCATTTTGTGGCGAGTCAATATAAGTTTATCCAAGGCATGTGCTAACATCCCAATTAAAAAGATAACGTTGAATCAACGGTGAAAAAACGTTGATGTTCAACGAGATTTTCGTTGATAAACGGTTGATTCAACGTTGATGGATGGTTGATATCGTGACGCTTTGGCCGCTGATATAACGTTGATTCAACGTTACTTAAAAACGTTGAAGAAAGTGGGGTGATCAACGTTTTATCAACTACTTTCTGTTAATATAAAACCTTTTTTAAACTGATTTTCAACCTTACATCCTCATTACCCGTTCCACGATATAAGTAAGGAAAATATCACAATTGTTGATAGGGAGATTTATTTACATTTCAATGACATAATTTGACATGAGCAAAATTACATAAAACTGGAATCACAAACTGCTAGCTCACTTAGGACATCCACTGAAAATATAGGGCTTCATGCAATATGGAGTCATGCATTAAACACATAAAATCATCCTATATCCGTACCAATCATGGTGATTGAATATAAAATGCAGTTAAGAAAATTTGCAGCAGATTTGTGAATTTATCTTGCAATGTTTTGACCGGGAATTGGTAGAATAGTTGCAGAAGAAAATGTTTCATATTTGAGGTTCATAAACTCGTACATGCTCTAAATTTTGCTGATCATTGCTTACATGACGATTATGTGACTTAAAACGAAAATGAAACAAAGTGAGCTACATAAAACGGAAAATCGGGAAAACCGGGGTTTAAATGCGTAAATTTGAAATATTCACATTAGTTCGTAAAAAAACGGAAAATTGCGATCCCTGATAACAAACCTATATAAAATGGTAGTGCAAACGATTATTCGGAAAATGCTACTCTGAAATATTCTTTAGATATTTTCTTGATGCAGCCTTGTCGATCGCAAGGGTGCCATCACAGTTTATTGAGTAATATAGTTAAAAGATATTTGAAATTTGAATAAAAAACGATTTAACAATCATTCAGCCTATGGAATTTTCTTCTGACTAAAGCAAATATATTATGGCACGATGCGCTTCTTTTTAAGCTATAGGGCCTACAGAATATAGCGCTTTAAACTGAAGTAAGTGTTCTTTATTCAAATTTCAAACATGATCGTCTTTCCGCACAATAGTAACCTCGTAGCAAAACAGTAGTTAGTACATTTGGTGAAATATTCCTACTAAAATTTTACTTTGTAGGAAAACATTCATCGAGATTACAAAAACTGAACCCTGTTCTCCCAAGTAAACAGCAGAAGGGATGGATATCTTTCAAAAACACAATTTTTCATCCACAAAGAATTCAGCAAATGAAGAAAGCTTTACCACCATACAAGATGACGTTTATATAGTAGCACACATCGAACGATCAGATACAAATAATCTTGATGAAAATCACTTTTATCAACATATATGGGAAATTTCTCTATCCGGATTTGATCATCCTTCATTTGAAAATCCTTCCAAACAGAAAACATGCCCACAGCCCGAATGCATATTTCACGTCATCTGGAACACTATCATTTCGAGTCGAATACCGCCGCGCCATTATCAGTCACATTTTTAAGAATAGAGGTGATACCACTTTCTCTATTACAATTCAACAGAGAAACATTCACTACTCAAATGAAGTTTGAGGCGATGATGCGAGGTCACTCAATAGCATCTTTGGTTGGATCACAAGGCGGTTGTCCGAATCTGATGATCACTTGGACGTTGCGAGTATGAGAGACTTATGGGTAAATAAAATTCCAGTAGCTTTCGGGGCTAATTAGCTCAAATAACAAGACAGAAAAACAGCCGAACGTAGGTCAGGTCTTGAGTCATCGGTGCACAGATAAGACGAGCTTGCACAGCCTCAGCAATCAACACCTGTAAAAAGAAGACAAATTTTGTGCTGATATGCAGAGCAGAATTATCAAACTGAACTACCCTCAATTAACAATCCATGGGTAGTCCTACTCAAAGCTGAAAAGAGAAATCATTTATGGTAATATTAGATGTTATAGTAAAGATAATTAAGAAAATTGCTTTTGGATCATTTAATCTTTGACAATGTGGCATGCGATATTCACAGGAATTTTGATAGCAAATGAAGAAATTCAGGAGTGGCCGAATTGTGATCATTATCAATTCATTAATAATTTTCTAATCAATACTCGCAGTATTTATCAATTTCATTCTGATATTCAAGTAACTTTTTTTAGAAAAATGTGATCTGCAAATAAAAACGGAGTATGTAGCCTATTGCCGAACGGTTTTTTAACAGTTCATGCGATGAAGATATTCAGGAGCGCTTGAATTTTTATTATAAAATTGATACATGTAAATTTATTTTGATATCCAAACAGTTTGTTCAAAAACACAATCTACAAACACGTACACACATAATATCCTCTTGTCTCTACTATTTATATGACATCTCTTCAGGTAATTCATGGTGACATGGGCATACAGCAAACATGTGACCATAATACCTAAGCCTACGATAATATTGAAAAGTACGAAGCATAATGTGTAATAAGTCAACACAAATTCAGATGAAAGAGTAGCAATGAGTTTGCATTTTGATTGTTTCATACTTGTCGTAAAGCATTAAGAATTATTGATTAAATTGCACAACTAAACCCATTATAGGGCTTTAACAAAAACTAGTCTTGTGCGCATAATTATACGGTGTGTATGTAGCCATATACAACGTGTAGTTCGTGGTGTAGCATCTATACCTTTTGTGTGCTTGATTATTTTTCTCAAACGACTCGAAATATCAAATTGATGGTATTTTTTTTAAATGTGGCAATTCTGAAATAAGTAATTACCACAGGCGATAGCTACAGGTTTTCAATTCAATTCAATGTAAATTAAAATAGAAATAATGACCTATTTAAACATGTTTCCTTGATGGATGCATCTTTAAGAAACAATAGAAAAATTATACAACTTAAGCAGAAATCGAATAGCAATAATAATTGTCGAAATTGATAAAAACATTATCCACCTAAACTTTTTGCGGTCCTGAAATAGAATTTTTAGGTCTTGTCGCATGTTAAACTGTTTCAAAAGCTTTTTCAATTATTTGTCATCCAAATATTAATGCTATAGCACAAGTAGGCCTATAGCCTGATACACATCTAATTATTGAAGTGCTAAATTACAATGGGTTTTATTGCGCTAATCAAATTCTTTCATGCTCATAGTTTCTCAAATTTCTAGCATGCAACTATTCTGTCTCAACAAGCCCAGATGTTTGTGCTATTTTAAATACAAGCAATCAGAAATTACGGATTTAAAAATGACATAATGTCATTTCAACATATTTCCATTTAATTATAATTCTTTTCACGACACAATAAACTTTTTATCGATTTTTCAACGAGAAACGTCGACTTGAAAACTGATAAACATGCACAACTCAATTTCTCATTTTGAATTCGAAGTAGGGAGTCAAGCGGTTAATTATAAATTAACCGGTTAACCGACGAGAAATTAACCGGTTAACCGATGTAATACTAGTAATAGATGTTTTTCAATTCCATGTGACTATACAAGGCTTATATAGTCGCACTGAGTATAGTATATGAGTATATGCATGTTTACCTGTTATACCAGTTGAGTAAGCTCGCTTACTTTATGGACATAAACATTTTCTACTGATTGCTTGTAGGTCTACTTCCTTAATATTTTATTTTCAAGAATACTGTTATGTTTTAGTCTACCCTCGTGAATATTTGAGTTTATTCCGTCTGGCTAACTTGAACCTAAAATCAATTTCACGGAATGTGCCTAATTCCATGTTAATTATTCAAAATAATAAATTATAAAATCTAAATCCACTAATGATAATAATAATGTATATTTTACCATAAAATCTGTACAAAACATTCAATGTGAGGTACCAGTATGGTAATTCACAACTTATATAGGATGTGGCCAGATAATATAAAAACAACGGCTACACAAAGCTATCTTTAGGTTACTAATATATTTATGTTATTATTGATACATCAATATTAATATGTTGAATTCCTTGTAGATGGTCATGTGTAGAAGACTGATATCAATTAGAATTACTTTGATCACTTGATATTCCTCTACTTTTAAATTACTTATAATGAGCCAAGACTTATCACAATTGATGTGGTTAGGTAACTCATCACAAGTAACAATATACCCGGTAGGCTATATCATTATTCTCTATTGCTAATCAAAACATCAATCTTATCTGGAATTAAAACTTCCTTATTATCATAATGGAATGGATCTTGGATGATCAGATATCAACTATTGTAACAACAAAATATACGTATAAGAGTATTTTATCAAAACCAATTGTCTGGGAAAACGAAGAAATCAGGTAGAGTTATTGTGATGCAGAAAAACGATGGCTTCTGCTGTTTCGAGTCTCACTCCCTTTCCAGGAAATTATTATTTGGCAATAGCTTACATCAGCAATGAGATATTATCAAAATTGGAAAATGAAAACTAAAGCAATGTAGTTGCAATGTAGCAGAAAAGTTGGGAAAGCGTCGGTTAACCGATTAATTATTTTTTAACCGGTTAAATTTAATTAACCGGTTAACCGGCTAACCGCTTGACTCCCTAATTCGAAGTAAATAAGCTTTGAGCATGTGACATCATTTTTTTTTCATCACACAAATGAATTCAAAGTATTGGTAGGACTCCTTGTGGCAAGTCTGCAACACAACTAAGAGCAATTGAGAAATTTTGTTGTTACCAGTAAATTATATTAAGTATGACGCTTATAACTTTTTAGCATTTGTAAAAGTAAGAGCAGATATAACAGTAATCACTAATAGAAAGGTCTATACGTTCATGATCAATGAACCCAAATCCATGCCCAAATCTCTCCTTCGACTTTGTTTTTGGGATTTCCAAATACATGTACCTAGACTTGCAACAAAATTGATAAGCTAAATCTGAAAACATTTAGAAACTTACCCTTTTTTGTAGTCTGATCCAATAGATGCATTTTTAATTCTGATACATGAATCAAATGAACTTGATGGCTTCATTGAGTAGAAAAACTCACTGACTACATACGAGTGCTCTTCATTTTCGATTTGTTGATAATTGAAAGAGAATTGATGGTCCATATAACTGGACACATTGCAGGTCATTGAGGTAGTCGTGAGTAGATTGTGCTCCATGTATTGTGCATGATAACGAAGTATGATAAAAAACGTAGACGATGACTAAATAACGGTGTGTAAGTAGAAATATCCTCTTGATGCGCTGACTTTTGTAATAGCAAGCAGCACACGTAAACACGGATTCGATAGACCACAAGAGTGAAGAGTGCACAAGCTACTGCGCCTGACTTGCGCAGCTTTCTGTTTCACGTCATGGGCGGACAATAATTACCCTATCAACCACAAAAGTCGCCCAGCGGTCGCCGCGACAGCCCTCGGCGTCGCCGAAGTCGCCGCCGCCCGGCGACTCCTGGTGGCGGTCGCCTCGACTGTATGTGGGCGACCGTTGCCCGGCGACCGCTGTCAGCAGTTGCCTCGAGTGTCAACGACGACCTTCATCATATGTCTGGTTTTAACATTTAACTAGCCTCCATGATGTCAGAAAGGCAATATTCCGGCTTCGCAAAACTGATAAATTGCAAAAATTTCGGCAATCAGCTTCAGAGATTCTAATTAAGACTCAAATGTAGAATGCTTGTGGAAAAAGATGCTTCTGATGCAGAAATTCGAGCGCATTTAATCAAACTAGATCGATGCATTTCCCGCGAGAAAATGAGTCGTGGGTCCCTCGTCAAAAAGTCTTGGGCCACATGAAAAAATTGGGACCAACAAATTTTTCGAAAATGGCTTATTTGGAAGTAAAAATGCATGATCATATCAATTTGTGACCGCTCTCATCGAAAAATGACGTGAAATGTGATGTCTTGAAGTCGAGGTTTGCCCCCCCCCCAATTTTCACGTTTATTTTTTTGACAGGGAGTGGTCGTGAGTCAGCCCTTAAATTCACACGAGCTAATTTTGAAATAGAACGACCCCAGAGTTGTCACACACATTGAGCAGCGAATTTGTTGTGATTTCTAAGAAAAACGTATCTCCAATGTTAGTGGACTGGCCCGAAACTGTCATCGATCGGCTGTCTGGCACATCTAGGCAAGTTTTTCCTTGGAATATATAACCTTAGCTCTCATTTCTCTCAGTGATTTTCGCTACATGATGATGATGCATTCAATCGTGAAATGTTGCGTCAAACATCTTTGGTTGCAATGCATCATATATATTTGCATGACGCATCGATGACAATGAAAAAATTGCTCAAAATTCTTGACTTGACCGTGAACTTTATATCATTCTGACCATGATTCTGACTATGCCTGAATTTCACCGCTTGTCAATTTTTTGGTCAATCAAGGTTGCAAGTTGTATTATTGTTCATTCATTAAATTGTGAATGAATGGAAGAATCCTCAATGAGTGTTGCATAATATCTCGGTCGCTTCAAGCCTGTGATACAGTGAGGGAGAGAAGGGAGAGAGAGAATTCTATTAATAGAAGAGCGCTTTGTCCAGTCCAGCCCGATAGCAGATAACTTTCTCGTGCGCCTTCGATAGCGCAGCGCAATCGGAAGATCACATTTCAACTCGAGGGGTGAAATAGAGGTCATCGCTTCATTTCACAAAAAGAAATAGCGCAGAATAATCTGGAAGTTTCATTCGTGTCTCTACACTGTTAGGCAAAATGGTCCGTATTACAGGTAGGAAAGGGTCCGTATTACGATGGTCCGAAATTATTTTGAGAAAAATTCTGTCACGTGTGTTATTTATTACTGATTAATGCTTGCATACCTGAAAAATTGCTAACAATAAAGTTTAAAGAAAAAAGCAAAGTTGATTTTATTCAATATTGCATGAAATCTTTAGAGGGTCCGTATTCACAATATATGTGAAGGTCCGAAATATGGTCTGCAATATTTCATAGGGTCCGTAGGCCACACTGGTTGACAAAATTGCGGAAAAATTGCAATATATATCCGATAATACAGAAATAGTGCAATTTATAATTTGATGATATAAAACTATTACGATTTATATATAAACTGAAAAATTGCAGTTTCTGAAAGTTTTATTTATTGCAATAAAATCATATGAAATGCAAATTATGAAAAGTATTGTAGAGGGCGCTCAAAGAGATCAATGACTTAGAATATGGTTAGAATGTATGAATCAGATTGTCTGTAGGTGCGGTGACTTATTATTTTACGCCCGTATTATAAGACGCATAACATTTTGAGAGGCTCTTACTGACTTAAAATGACTGTATCACTCAACGTCTTTTGGAATTCATTGCAATGCAGTTGTAACATCTCAATGTCAGCTTAATGACGTAAGCAAGTTGACAATGAGTGACATTCAGCGGGTGCTCCATCCATCCACTTCTTCAGCAATTAAGATTCATCAATTATTCTCCTATCACCCACCCCATCAATGTCTTCATTTCTCATTCACATTCATTAACATTAGCATATGGAAAAGCAGAGCGTTGATTTGAGAATCACGTGCTCCATCTCAATCATCATTCGTTAATTTTAACTTGTAAAACTTTAACATTTCTGTACATGTGATTGATTTCACTGAGAAGAAAATGAATATATATATATATATTTGGTTTTGAGTTCTAGAGCAATGAAAAGTTATGCTTGAAGCGTAAATCAAGGATCTAGATATCATTTGTGGATTAAGGGACATTTGAAATGATCTTCAGATCAGAAATGGAATGAAACATTCAACACAAGTGACAAACTTAATCATACGAAAGAGTCAGCGCTCCTTTTTAATTGGCTTAAATTTGATGACAGACCAATGAGAATACGCCGACTGCTTTCAATGGATAATGAAATTAGAATTTGCTGTCTTCGACGAGTGAGAACTGCAAAACTTACGCTCCTGTTCTTTCAAATGAACTACACGTCTGTCGCATCGTTTTTTATGTGATTAGCCATTGAGTGAAATAGTATGTGAATAAGACATAAATAATATTCAACGTTCGCATAAATTTAAACCATTGATAATTATTTATGTAACATATTTCTTTGAATACCCCGGAATACCCTTGAATTATGAGAATGTTATGTTGTACCTTTAGAATGTAGAATTATGGTTAATAATTATTTTTGAATTGAGACTCGAAACAGTAAGAGTCGCATTTTAATAACCTGTATTATTCATATTATAAATTGCATTGGATAGGTAAGAATATGTTTAGGGAGGAGAAAAGTGAAGACCTCGTGGCCTCGACATGTCGCTCACCATGTCCATCAAAATCAAAACTCGAGTTCGGTAGACGAGAGTTATTAGAAAGTTATCTTGAAGGTTTATTCGACTCACGCACGGCGAAAAGAAGTTAAAAACTGTATTCCTTAGCATTCATTTCCTATTACACATAGGGAAGAATAGGCAATCTCAGCGAATCAACTACGTACCGGCGTACCACCCATGCTCGAGGGATGTAACTTTCCCAGGGCCTATCACATATGTAATTATGTCTACCTTTATGTCTCACTCAACATCAGTTAGACGAATCAGTAAACGAGTCTACGAGAAGTTAGGTACCTGTATTTTCTCTAGAAGGTATACCTAACTTGATACGCTCTACATGTAAGCCTAGATGCTTCGTAAAAAAGCGGGTTTGTTCTTGGAGCTACTATTTATACAGAAATTATTTACTAGCTTGTTTAGGTTATTAAAACGTACTTTGAATATGTAGGCCTACTGAAATGCTGCATTTGTGCCTATCACATGTAAAAGCCTACGACAAGAGGAAAAAATTATAAGATACCTAAGGCTTTCAGCTTGGTCCATTACATCCCGCATACAGGTTAACTTGAATTATGTAAACTACCCAAATAACCCTAAACCATTCGCAATTATCGTGTCTCCCACACATTTTTCTACTGTGCTTATAGTAGGGCTATTAGGCTATCTTACAATTTGATCCCTTGTAGCTACTTGGGCTACCCGGTATTATGAAATAAGAGTTAGAACTTAAATGACATGATACAAAAATAGGAGGATACAAATGAGTTACTCTGCACGTTGTCCACGATGTCGAAGACCAGATTATCACAAGAATTGTGCACTATTTCTATCATTTCACAATTTCGCTAAGTGAAAGAGACACGTTTTTATGGCAAATTCCGTTCTGGTCACTAATTCAGGCAAAAGCACTTTCTTGGAGGACCTCCCCAGACTTGCTTAACATGATTCGGATGTCAAATGAGTTACTCTGCACGTTGTCCACGATGTCGAAGACCAGATTATCACAAGAATTGTGCACTATTTCTATCATTTCACAATTTCGCTATGTGAAAGAGACACGTTTTTATGGCAAATTCCGTTCTGGTCACTAATTCAAGCAAAAGCACTTTCTTGGAGGACCTCCCCAGACTTGCTTAACATGATTCGGATGTCAAATGAATTACTCTGCACGTTGTCCACGATGTCGAAGACCAGATTATCACAAGAATTGTGCACTATTTCTATCATTTCACAATTTCGCTAAGTGAAAGAGACACGTTTTTATGGCAAATTCCGTTCTGGTCACTAATTCAGGCAAAAGCACTTTCTTGGAGGACCTCCCCAGACTTGCTTAACATGATTCGGATGTCAAATGAGTTACTCTGCACGTTGTCCACGATGTCGAAGACCAGATTATCATAAGAATGTGTCATGTTGACCAATAATTATATGCTAACACATGTTTGTAAATGTGTAAAAGACGTGATGAGATGTCCAGACTTTACAGACATTGAATGCATGACGCAAATATGCTTGCAAATGCTTAGACGAGAGCCTGTTGACGTTATAATTGAGTAAATACGATGTCAGTAGCATTGAAAATTATCGCTCCTGCTGTAGGCAAAGAAGAATAAATGAGAGAAAATGTGTGCGTGTGCAGTAGGCATAATATATGAAAATTTTGAAATTTGCGATAGGCTATCCGTTAGTACAGTATCAATGTCATCCACAGATTTTTTTTGATAATCGATGATGGTTATGATCAAACTATTTACTAGTACATTTCGAGTGCAGTCCCCACTGAAATCCCCTGAATTCCCTGAAATAATTTCCCAAGTTATTTGTTGAATTGAATGGTCTTCGAATGTGGCATAAACGGTTGCAGATATAGAACCGTAAAGGAAACTAATTTATTTAATCATTTCGGACTTCATCCATCGAACAAAAAGTGAGTCAAATAGCTCACGTTCAACATCTTACCATTTTCCTTATGTTAATTAATGTGTGGGTACCCCAAAAATTGACCTAGCTATTTTAAGGACAGCAGGTCTCCTCATATCCGGTTATATAATAAAGTAATTAGAAAGAAGTAAGTTAATTTCGCGTTGAAATTACGACTCCTGTCTGACCCGTGTGTTTTTCATTGCTTTCATTCTATATGATCAAGCTGTTAGCCGAAACCTCGCGATCGGAAAAAATCTGTGTACTGTGTATTTCGGAAATTAACTTGATAAAAGCCATATGTGCAAAAAGTTTGAATAAGGTTAATAAAGTAATTGTCAGTATTTGCGTAAAAGGAAGCTGTGCTTAGTCAGAATATTCAAGATGAGCTAAATTGTGATAGTGGTCCATATAAAGTTCATATAAATAAACGAATTTTTCTTTTTATTCCCGATAGGTATTTGGATTCAACGCAGTTATCCTTCATTTGCGAAGCAATCTCTGATGAACATCCCGTCTTAACAGACAATAATAATGAAGATGCAAAGGTAAGCTTCATTTCAGACATCCATCCATCTATGAGAATTTTCCGCCTAATGCTTACAAGCATTACAATAAGCTTACAAGATTGATCCGTAGTCATTTAAGTATACTTAATTTTCGAATTAATGGCCCTTGAAACAAAGAAATATCTGACTTCATGTCTAAATGCAGATCAATCAGTAGCTGTCCACGCCTACATTTTGAGTTTTAATAACCAAGTGATCTACGTTCCAAGTGCAATGCTAAAATTAGATACGTCAATACGGGGATTATGAATCTGTGCTTATGTCATACTTGCAGACTTAAATTTGTATGGTGGATTCATAACTTAGATTATCTTGACGAAAAATTAAAAAATTGTCCTGATCCCACATTGGGAAAAATGGATAATTCTCATACGTGTATCGATCACTCATGAATGCAAATTATGAATTACAGAAGTTTTGGAGAATCTGACTCATACGGCGCCTGAAAGAATTTGGGGCGTCTTTGGCCCCAAATGAGAAATTGTTATTTATGCGACAAAAATTTGGAAGGAAACGGAAAGCAAGTATAGATGAGTTCCATAACGCAGTGCAAGTCAACGTTAATAAGTGGTAAGCCGCCTATTTATTGTTTACAGTATACAATGATAAACGGTGTCCTATTTCTGTTATCCAGCATGTCATCAACCACAGATCTTCCTGAAACTGAATCAATGGAAACGGACACTGATAAAGAGAGCGACGTGGAAAGTCTATCGACCAGTTATTGCCCCAGATTCAAAGATTATTCCATAAGCCGTGATGCTCATCGGGTAAGTATACTTCCTCGTTTTATGACAATTGTATTGGTAATTGAAGTGTGAAGTAAATCAGACCTATTAAATTAATTAACCTATTAACCCTTAGCTTTTATCATGTCTCCTTGGATACCTCTTGCAACCTTGTATATAGAGCACCTGTAATTTAAGTAAATTACGTTTTTCAATTTAAGACAATTCAAAGCAGTGGCTACTTAAAAAGTTGAGTGAACCATGTGTAACCATACTGTGCTGCATTACAATGTACAAGTATACTTTTGGAGTTGCCTGACTGACACCTGTGGACATCGTATGTAAATTGATTGATCTTATTAATGGATTATCAACCAAATTACAATATAGAAAATGCGAGGAATATCTTGAGCCGAAAATATTGATAGAACGGATTACTTATCAAACGAAATTCGTATCAGGTAAGTCGAATGAAGTGATGATAGATAAATTAAGTAATTAATAGCGGTTTACCTGCGCACTACACATTATACCAAGCACTGAATTGACTGAAATATTTCAACAGATAACTTTTGAATTAGATGTGATGTAAAAAGTGTTCCTCTGGTTATAAATATTTGACTATAGGTAAAGCAAGCCAATTTTTCACGACCATTCAAATAGAATCGTGCGGACAGAATGACATCGTTAACGAATCGCTTCGCATGAATACAGTAAATCCAGTCGAAGCTCGTTAATTCGGACACGGACAATTAAGACTTCGGTCAATTAAGATCATACGGCCGCGGCATTTTTTGTATATTTGGCGGCTTTTGAATTCAGACTTTCAATAATTAAGAGATAGTAAACCTGGTATTTATACTCTTAATTATCGAGCTTTGACTGCAAGATACTTTGCACAGCGTTGGCGCTAATTGATGGTTCGCTGCAATGAGATAAAGTCAATTCTGGTAACGTGACATTAGACGGGCGTGAATTAGACGGACATTAGACATGAGGGGTAAACATTTTCGAGTAAGCTGCAACGTTTAAAATATTTCATTTAACCAACCTCATTCCCACAGAGATTTCACTAAGTTATCTCATTTTTACATGTCACCACTACATTTATGCATCATCGCGATAGGCGTACCTCTGTATAGCTGAACATAGACGAAGCTATAGCTGAATTTTCTTAAATTCGCGTGCTTTACGTGCTCAACTTCATCGGCAAATTAGTCTTAATTATTTTTAGTAAGCTTAATGAGTCTCATTCGAACTTCTTTCTCTTTGAAAGAAGATTTTATTGTTTTACAAAAAATATTTTGCAATTTTCAGGGATATCTGTGTAATTGATGAGTCGATAGCTTGTCAATATAGATTAATTGATATTGTTGCTTGAAGCAAATGATTTCGTCAGATCGAGAAAGCCTGTCTTAAGTCGATTGGAATTAAAGCGTCTATGCCGGTTTATAAAAAGTGTCTAATCTTCGGAAGTACTTCATCCAGGCTCGTGAATATCCCATTCCTTGAACTGCGAATATAAAAGGGCCATATACTAACACAGAGTGCCACACTATTAGGTTTAATCGTTTTGAATCTGTTCAAGTTTTATGTGCGAATGTGTAGCCTTCAGAATGCAAATTTAAACAGATATAAATAATGAGAGCTATGCACAGTTAATTGGATTTTTCAATCGTGGCAGAAATCTTCAAAATTCTTGTTTCACATATCTTATCGGCTACAACGGCCAGAATTTTAGCTGAGCTGATATTTTCTATCTGAAGCCTCGTCTAGCCGTAAACCGTTCGCTCGCTTTTGGCCATGTCTAGTCACAATTTCTTCTGTGGCCATGTCATCAATTCTATTAGATAGATCTCAGAAGAAATAGAAGAGCTGTATTAAACTTTTGCATGTTAACATTTTCTATCAAATAATCTGATAGTTGTTTCAAGATGCGAGCGCTGCAATTGATCACAGTCCAGAGAATGAATGTATTTCCGGTTGCGTATCAATCTTCATAACATATTCTATCACCAGGAAATTGAAGAAATTACCGGGTGATTTTCGAAAATATTGGATGAGTTGTTTCAGACCTCCAATTCTATCTGATAAACTGATAAACTTCACAGCCTATAGTGATGTTTTTTATTCCTATCCTGCAGGAGCGCATGATATTGACTAATTCTTTTAAGAGACCGGTCCACTTATTCCTTGACTTACGACTGTCATTCAACGGTTTCGTTGCATGAATAGAGAGAAAGATGAGTCGCGCAAATCTGAGCCAGAGCACCGAAATGGCATTTCGCTCACTCACTAGCTCGCTATAACGTTCAGAATTTGGCAGTGACTGCTTTCTGTCTGGTTATTGAAATTGGTCGTAATTCCTGTGGCTCAGCAGATAGAGCCGGTCTAAACAGTGTTTCTACATCGAACTTGATGCAGACTTGCTTTTATGCATAATTAAGGTTTATATTGACCTGGGGTCTAAACAGTGTTTCTACGTCGAACTTTATGTAGACTTGCTTTAATGCATAATTAAGGTATATATTGACCTGGATGACTGGTTGACTACTTTCAATATTAGGCACACGTGAGATTTTCAATTCAAAATGAAGGCAGAAGCTGTCACTGTCATTTGCATCACTCAATGATTGTCGGCATTAAAAGAGCGGTGCTACCCACGACCTGATTATTAACTGAATCATTTAAATGACTTTTGCAGACACAAATGATTTACTGGAATCACAAAGCCACTCACATCGTTTTGAAATTATTTGCTCTGTTTGATTTAGGTACACCACAATGAAGTGGAAATGTACTGACGTACGTGGAGAAGCTTTACCATTTTAAAAGCAGCTTTATTTTTCAGGCAAAGCAGTTCTCACTGATCGGCGGCAGCGGACTAAACAATTTATGCCGTCGAATATTTTGAAGGATTTTGGCTGCGGATATTTCGAAGAAGTATTCATTTCACGGCAGGAACAACAAATTTCCATTCAAGAATTCCCGAATTTATCGTGCGGTATCAAACTTTCTAGATCTCATGTGACTGAGAAGGAAATAGAGGCCTCTTTGCAGAGCGTACTAAAGCACGCAAAAGATAGATCTGATGGAAGGAGCCACCAACGCTCCCCTGCAGCTGAGTAATTGTGCCTGATGCCCCTTTTCTCAATAGGTGACTCAATTTTTCATCTCTTGTATTTGGTGTTATATCCTGGTTATCTGTGTAGCGGTTATTGTGCATATAATCTAAAAAGCAGGAACTTTATTAACAACATCAAACCCGCATGTTTCTGTTGAAATTTTAACTGGAAAATCGATGCTTTTTTCTGACAATTTGGAGTCATCAAATTTCAATGTTATTAAGAAAGTTCCTGTTATTTAGATTGTACTACATATGTCTTTCGATGCCTTTCATAGAACATTTTGTAACCTCCATAGAACAATTGTATTTTTCGATCGTTAAGTTGTACTTTTGTATCTTCAGTGCTTATAAATACAATTTTCATGTGTGCACATTAAATTTTCATTGAATCGGTGCAGGTGTATTGCAAAATATCGTATTCTGTGTAATTTCGTTTTATTTCTACTACTCCTCATAGCTAGGAAGCTTATTGGTTTTCAGTCGAGTAATACTGAAGCACCTGCATCTTAGGGAGATAGCTAGTGTTTTACTAATTAATAGCGCAATGGGAAATTTCAAGTGAAGGGTAGGGGCAAATCGGTAGAATCGGCGACCGCAGCTACCTACAGGCGACCACACCTCATCTGCTAGGCGACCGCTGTTAGACCTCCGGGCGACTCCGCCCCGGCTCTTAAGGCGACCGCCCCAGGCAGTCAGGGCGGTGGACAAATAGGAATCCCCGGCGACGCTGAGGGCGACCTTTAGGCGACTGACCATGGCGGTCGCGGCGACCGCTCTGGTTGATAGGGTATAAGCAGGGACTATGAGTCACAGGCATCAACAATTCGCAGCGGAAGAATATTATCGACCACTACTTCTCAGTCTGCACGCAGATGCGGCCACGGCCATCACAGGCTGCCAACAATGTGACTGAACTCCCTCAGCTGCGTGCGCGTGGCGATCGAATTTCCTTAAGTGACGGAAAGTTATAGAAGCGAAATACGATTACGCAGATGGAGCTGGATGCTTATGCAGCTGTTTAGTCCAGTTACACACTGATTTAATATCAAAAGTTTTGCAAATTATTAGCCAACCAATTTGGCGAACACACGAGCAAATCGATCAAAATCGACATGCTGATGGGTACGGTATAGCTACGTGGAGCTTATAGATTTCAATTGACAGATATTCGATTTGAGAAGGTAAAATGTGTGCCAGTAGAATTGCTTAGGCTCCCTTTGAGAATATATGTCATGTGTAATTGTTGACCTGATTCGTTCGTCAGTGTTGATTGATGTTGTTGCTATAATAGCTATACAGTACACATGTAGTGAGTGTGAACGATGATGAAAATGAGAGGAAGAAGAAAAGGGACAGAGTGAGTGAGAAAGAGAGAAGGAGATGATGAAGTCACCCGAATATCTATTTTATACAGGCATAAAGTAGATATTCGGGTGACTTCATCATTTTTTTCTGTAGGTCTACAAAATTTCATCAAATAAAAAGAGCACATGTATATAAAATACTCATATAGAATACTCATATAAAATAGTATACGCATGTTTCATATGTCAATGTTGTATCCATGAGCGATTCTTTGAGTTATTTAAATGTATTTATGTCACTTCTTACAACATCAATATTATTAGTTATAGTCGGTATCTAAATTCAAATGGACAATTCTTCTTTAAATGAAACGCTCTTTTAGTTATATTTTATCCACTTACATGGATGATCGATGTTTTAACCATGTACAATTCCAAATTATTATTTAGAGCAAATTTTATATACATTTCCCACTCTTCACAGTGTTAAATATTATTAGTAGCGTGTAGCCATACTTATTCCAGACCATTTTGCTAAATATGGAATGATACCTCTTGATAGGGTTTTCCATGGTGCATGCATCATCCATGTTTTATCCAAAAACGGGCATTAGGGCTTACATCGGCAGAAACAATAAAAATGTTTAATCAACGTTTATTCAATGTTTTTCAAAGTTTTTCACACCAAGTTGATTTTTGGTTAGTTTTCAACGATGATTTCAACCGTACGTTTATCAGCAACGTTTATTCAACGTTTTTCAACGTTTGTCACACCAAGTTGATTTTTGGTTAGTTTTCAACGATGATTTCAACCGTTGAAAAAACGTCATTTTTTTCTTGGGATGTGTCATTTTTTCTCATAAAAGTCTTATAAGAGCATGTATAAAAGCTATCTATATATAGGCCTACATTCAGACAGGTTAGCTCTCAATTATCTTTTTGGGCCTGCATCAATTAACCTGACCACGCTTTTCGTAAGTTATGATTTTTCAGGAAATCGAAAATCCTACCAACATTCAGTTTTAAAAATCAGTTTTGGTCCGACTAGTCTACATCAGTTAAAATCAAAAATTTGGGCAGAGCCTCCCACACCTAAACCAAAAGTCTGTTTTTAAAATCAGTTTTGGTCCTAGCCTACATCAGTTAAAATCAAAAATTTGTACAGAGCCTCCGGCCTACGTCAACCAAAATTCAGTTTTCAAAATCAGGTTTGGTTTTCGAAAATTTGGGCAGAGCCTCCGGCAAACCCAATCATTTGTGTTGTACGAAGAAGTTGAACGTTATGTAAGTTTAAGCCTACGTACGTCAATAATACTATCAATTGACTTAGTAAAACTTAGTATGAATTGGTATAAAAGCATGCCAGCTGCTCCTAGCAGGGAGATGTGGAGAAAGTTAATTCCTACCCTCAAGAACCGGGCTAAAGAATTAAATATGAGGACAACAGACACTTGTCCCATAAACAATCATGACACAATTTTTCTACATTCACACTTTTCACCACACATACTCACCGTCTTCGAAGTTCACAAACCAATGAATGCTGACTATCACAGCGCATTGGTCGTATAATTCGATGACAGACGCACACACGCACAATAGAGCTGTCGCGAAGCCGACGGGGAAGACGAGACAGTAAGCAGTGCGCACACGTGTGTGTTTGATGCACTTTTTGTGAATCTCGATGATCTCAGTACAAAGTATGGGAGTGGTCAATACTCTAAAGTTGTAAGATGACATGGACCAAATTTGATAAAAGTTACATATTCTTGGAGCTCATCAGATTTCCTTTCTTTTAAGACCTGACTCGAATGTTCTAAAATCAGTAGATAAGGTAGCACATTGCACCGTGAAATACACTTGAAGTTGCTATTAACAGGTACTTTTAATTTGAATTAAAGTGTTCAAAATGTAAACAAAACTTGAAAACTTCATATCATCTGATATCTTATTAAAAGATTGATTCAATTTGATGGTAATCTCAATGTTTAATCTCAATCATTCCTAATACTGCCTAATACTTTGTTTCCTACTAAGATCCTAACAGGTCTTGTCAAGCATATTTCTCTGGTGTTTCCTAATAGGATCCTGACAGGTCTGGTCAAGTATATTTCTCTCGTGTTTCCTATTAAGATCCTATTAAGACTAGGAACTATTAAAGTTCATACGAAACCTGCCAGGAAATTACCAGGAAATGGCGGTTTTCACAGGTTATGGTAGGAAACATAGGATTCTTGCCAGACAAGTAGGATTCGAATCAGTGGGATTGATCACTGCACAAACTGCGAAGCGGATGCATTCCAGAAATGCTAAAATCCTTAAGTAGCCGTAGTTTTAATCAACACTTTCTCGACAGAAGTCAAATCTTTCTCCGTGACAGCAATACGTTTTCTGGAGAGATTGTCGGTTGCATGGTGGTGTCGCTTCGACTATTCAGCAAGACTAGGAGCTGGATCCCAAAGATGGGAGGGTGGTCCATTGACTCCTATAAAGAGAAGGGACGAAGCGTTCTGTATCGTTAGCACAGACCTACTTGAAGTGGAAACCAAGTTCATCTGGGAAAAGCCTCGTTCCGCCTCGGAGGGCGGGGATCATCATGGCCAGTCCATATATCATTGACTTCTGAATTTGCCCAGGCACTTTCATCGGGTTTGACATATATTCGCGGAATGAGGGAATAATTCCTTCCTCAGGAATAAAGAACCTCTCGCAAAGGTGTCGGATTTTGTTTTCACCCTCAAGCCAGGGAATGTCATAATCTTCAGGCCAGTTTTCCTGGTAGAGAACACCTATCAACTTCAAGCATGGCTTCTGTGTCTCAATCGAGAGTCGTGCGTTCACGTTGTCGATCAATACCTTAATGAAGCGACCATGACTGAAAGATTGGTGCTGGGTTCTCCTGGTAAATTCCTTCAAATCAACACCCATGAAAGTTACTTTGTGTTCACCTTCGGCCTCAACACTGAGATTTTCCTGTATTTTGTCAAACGCATATTGTCCGTTAGCCACGCCAGATTGCATGCTCTTCAGGGCAGAGATCGTCCATTTAATGTGCTTGTTCGCCATATTGATGGTCATGGTCCGATTTTGAAGAGTTTCGCTCAATTCAGCAAGTGCTACTAAGCAATCTTTGACGAGTGCCAGATCTTGGATGAACTCTTTGGTCGTGAGTTTGGAAACTATTCCCGAATACGTATATCTTTCATTCGATTTCACTATGTCAACCCTCGACAATTCATTGAAATGCTTGACCAGGGCGGCATAGTCACTCCATATCGCGTTGACGGTCCGGTACGATGAGGCAACCCATCTCACATCGAACACTTTACCAATCTTCTTCAGATGAACATGGAGATTCCTTTCTACATCGTTCAACTGCCGCTGCATCTTCGAGAAATATGAGTACCGGTATATACTGTGAAGCTTCGATAGCATAGATTGAATGTGAAAAATGCCGTCCACCGCCTTTATTGAGTCAGAGACACTGAGCTCCAGTCTGTGGTTCAAGCAGTGCCATAACGCAATAGATAGAAATTGCTTTTCAGCTGCGCTCCTACACCGCTTTGCTTTCCTAGCATCACGGAGGCTCCATCAGTGCACAAGGAAATCAAATGGGAGGACAGGTAGGCGTCATCAAAACCATTGGCTTTTAGCGATGTCATCAATCAGTTCAACACAGTGGATGCATTCTGGGCAGGAAGTTCAACAAGGTCTAGAAACACATTCAGTGGAGGATCTTCCGGGGTTACCTTTGAACGCATGTAAATGATCAGACATGATCGCTTTGATAACGAGGTTGATTCGTCGATTATCAATGAGATTCCATTTTTGCTCCCTCTGATCTTCTCACAGAGTTGGCGACGCATTGTGCTCGAGATCACTTCAATCATTCTTGTACATGTGTCATGAGAATGCAAATTTCGACCCAAATCTAAGCCATTGGTCTCTTGAAGATCTATCAATGTTTCATAGTCTGTATAGGGCCGATTATTTTTGGCAATGTAGTATGCCGTTCTGAGGCATTTTGTAGTGGTCGCTTTGCTTCGATTTTCGATTTGTGCCGACAGAGTTCCGATCTGGTCCAATTTCCCTTCCTGCATAATTTTTTGCACAGCGCAGTGAGCGTTCGAGTCCCTGTGCCTATACACTTTGTTTCTTAAATGCTTCTGGCGACTGACTTTGTCCGCTTTGTCAATTCTGTTGTCGACAGCAGATATTTCGCATGCTGCCCATTCTCTCGATACATGGACATCTTGCTTACTGTGTGGTCCCAAGTTCGATGTCTGAAAGTCTCTACAGAAACTGCACCCAAGCTTTCCATTCTTGATAATAAGCCATTCGTTAGCTTGCATGAAGATGAGTTTCTGTTTGGCTGACCAGGTTTCATCGACATCTCCTTTCTCGTCATTTTCTTGTGTTCTTTCAATCTCTTGAGACGAGGCCATTGATGGCAATGATGGCTCCGTATCTGCAGGTAGAGTCGACGTTGTCGAGGATTATAAATCATCCTGATATAATGATAAAATAATAAAATGATAAATTTGGCGCAGCTTGCTTTCCAAAGAAGTCCAACAAACTTCTTTGACGTTTAGCTGACTTACCATCCATGTAATTGTGCCTGCAATGAAAAAGAAAATATGCTATTATCACAAATGCATTAAACTGTAGTTTTTATACACGTGTATATATAGGTAGTATTTCATGGAACCAAAGATCGACTTAATCAAGTAAATCTACAATGAAAATAGTAGTGGTGGGCAGCGATCACACAACCCATGCAAACAAAAGCACCAACTATGAAATGCCTATAGGTGTCCTTACAACTCGGTCCGGCTATAAATTCTATAAACTGCAATATTCAAAAATCATCCTCTGTCCATATCAAAATCAGACTCATATGAGCTTTAATGACGTGTGCTTCATTCCTTGATGTAACAAGTGTGAGATTAAAAAGGTGGAAGAAATCTGACCACCAATATGCATCAGGAATCTGGGAAATTTGCAGGCCTATCTGCGCTTTGGCAAGCCTACCCACCGGTACCGGCCATCTACAAAACATCTGAAAAATGCTGCATGTGCTGCAGAATTTGTTTCTTACAAGTAATTTGATCTATTTGTACATATGCATGCAGCTTTTACAACATCAGTAAATTATCAAAATGGAATATCGTATAAAAGCTTATTAACAGGATGCGATTGGGAAAATGACTGAGCATACTCATCCCACCGGATGAAAAAAAGTAAAATGAAACCATTAAACGAATCAATAATCAACCATGAATACTATCATCTTGTTAACTCAGATATAGCTTCTCTGATCTTCTCTTGATCTCAACACAATCGTATCAAATGAAAAAGATGCGTTGCACATTTTGCAACAACAATGTTTTCAAGGAGGTATAAAAAGCATTGTTTCTTGCAAAATGAAAATGTCAGATTTTTTACTTCTAAGATGATACGGACGCATCTTTTTTTTATTCAACTGAAACAAATAAGTTCTTCAATGACCAGGTGGGCCATAGGGAGGGCTAAGGCTTCCCACTTTTCAAGAAGCACGCAACAACACTTTTATATTTTTAGAAGCATTGTGGCTAAAGCCTTCCCATTTTATAAACACTATACCGGTATCAGACCCTACCACTGCAAAAATGCTTAAATGGCGTGAAGGAAGTAGGTCTATCCCGTGTTATAATGTACCCAAACAATTGAAAAGGAGGCCTCTAGTTTTAGACGTTCCTAACTTACAAAAGTGGTTTTACTTGAAGTAAACGAAGAAGGTTTTCATACACGCCTATCCCTGTGCAGACGGAAAATCGGCCAAAGTCTGGGCCGAAGTCGTCAAACAATTTCGGCCCGAACGCGACGTGTCCGGACGCCCCTAAGTCGGTCCGGGTTCGGCTGTTCGATTTCGGCCCGTAGTGTATTGACCGTATGTAGCGAGTCGATTTGTGGTGGCCGAATCCATTCCACGAGATCTGCGTTTGCTTGCCTTTACCTAACCACGTGTAATAAGCAATAACAACTACTCAGATGATGAAACTTACCTAGATTGAGTCAATTTTGTAAACGTAGACATCGGGATTCAGGTTGATTGTACCTCAGACAAGTTTAAATCTTGAATACAATGGATAATAACAATCATATCCAGTGGTATTCAAAACTATCGTAGATGAGGTTCATTAGGATATTCTGCTCCTAAATTTTGATGTCTGAAACCAACAGATATACATTATAAGCGAATTAAGATTGTAAAAGGCAGACAAACTGTGAACAATGATGTAAAACATAAATCATGTAGAGCTCTAACGACACATAATAGAGAAATGACACAGAAATGAGAATTAATTTATTGTAAGATGAAAGAAGGTGATAATTAATCTAAACTATTTTTATATTTCATCATTCCAATAATTTACAACAGCAACAAGTTAATCGACAACACATTTTCCCAGGGTGGACAACATGCCGTAAGCAGAAAATCCGATGAATTTGATATTTAATTTAAAATGATTTCTTCTTTAGCTGAAATAAATAACAAGGTACCGCAAGATGGTTTACTTACACATCCAAACCAACCATGTAGTGAAACATTCCACGGTTCACCGGAAGTTGAATCTAAACATAAAAAATACGACCCCAAAACGAAGTTCATTTTTGAACTACACTATACCCATAGATACTCATGTGATATGTCGCTCAAATCCTGAATGAGCTTCTTGCGAGAAAATCATAGATATCGGATTGTGTCCAAATCCTCAATTTTTTACTACTAACGTTTTGGACTAATTTCTTCAAACTTAATGCTATTGTAAATCTGACCTTATTAGATATCGGGAATAATATTCCACTAGAATTGACAACTTGCATGAAGCTTTGTTTGCTATTTTACATAGATATCTGGCCTGCTTCTAATGTTTTAATACCATATGAATCCTTAAAAACTTGTATAATTTTAGATATCGAAAAGTCTTTTGTGATTAAATTAAATTCTATGTATTACAACATCTTATAAACGAGGTTTGATGTGCATGAAGTTTACAAATGGCGAGAGTTGTATCGAATTACGCAGTGAAGAAGATGCGTTCCATAATTTTCATTATTCTGACTTACTTTTCCTCCTGATTTCCACATAGTGTCAAAATCCGAGTGAACAGCTTCTGATGCCTGCTCACTAAAACGTGATAGTCCGCATTTTTTAAGCTTACAAAATTGAATTAAATGCACCATTACAATATGAGCTGCAGTTGTCACAGTCATCCCCGTTTGGAGATATAAGTTTTCAAAGGTTTTAACAGAGTTTTCAAAGACAGGACAAAGTTGTTTTCCGAAAGAATGGTCGACAACGTTGTCAAATGCGACTAATGTTGATCCAAATAGATTTATTAACGGTGCTTGATTCGATCTATTACCAATTTCAGTTAGAACATGAGCACTTTTCAATAACTTTCGGCACATATTTCCGGTAAATTCCCCACCGTGATGTTTGGGCTGAAATATTCCAAGATTGTTTAGCCATTCCTCAGCAATATTGGGAACGGCCGTTTGTAATTCCTTGAATATTTTGTTTACTATACGAAGAAGTAAATGAAGTTCTGGTGGGGGAATCAGTTGTATAAGCATTTCACTATCACTACCTTGGATCATCGGATGATTTACACAACTCCTGAACTCTTTAGCAGATGCCTTCTCGTTGTAAATACGTCGTACATTCATGTAGTCATCAGCATATTTCTTTATCTCACCGATAGTCCTCATTGGATGAGATCTGAATTTTTCCTTGTCGGAGAATTCCATCTTCGGACAGTTGCAATATACACAGGGAAAACTGCTTGAGTGTGATTGCAGTCCACATAAAATGTTCGCCATTTTCAGGTCGACTGCACAAACATATTCAAAGTCAATCTCATCGATCTTCAACAGGTTAAGGATTAGCCGTACATTAAAATATGTTTCTTTCACATCGTAACTTATAGCAACAATGAGAAGCCTCTTCACACTTGTGTCGAGCATTGTCCTATTGATCAGTTTCTTTGAATCGTTATTGGTATCAGAATTGGACATTATATTCAAGCAAAACTTAAGACAGCCACCGCCACTATCAATTCCCATTTTAAAGGTGACGGATGCTTTTTCATAGTTGCGCTTTTCACAAACGAAATTAACAAAATCTGTGATATTTGTACAGTATACAAGATCTTTGGAAACGGTTGAGGTTCCATCCTCGTTGGCAGTACACTCGAATTCACATGTTGTACAACTGAAGAAGTCCAGACAGTTATTATCTCTGTCACGAAGTTTCGATCCAATATCCGATTCAACTGATGCTTTTCCGAGAACACTTCTGACAAATGGAACAAATTTTCGACGAATTTCGTTGTTAGATGACGAGGTAGCATTTTGAAATTTCATAATATCATCGATGTTGAATTGAGATGAATCTTTCGTATTATTTGAGAGGACTTTCACTTTTAATGGATGTGAACCACCGGAGTAGAGACTGCTTATATTGTCAATCGAGGATTTCCTGATAATCGATGATGCGACAGCCTGCTGTGTATTGTCATCACTTGAGTTTATCATTCTCAACATATTATCACGTAGATTTCTTTGCGTACACTTATGATTGATACCTTTTCCGTATTCTGATTTACAGAAGCTGCATAGCACAATCGGCATACTGGTAGGTCTTTCAATGCTTCTTGGGCGACCCTTACTCCGATGAGTTATACAGCCTGATTTCTGGGATACATTGCATATTTCACAGTCACATAATGGGACAGGATTAGATCTCGTCGTGGTAGTGATGGGCGAAATGTGTATATAATCATAAAGTTCAGGTAGAATTTCGATCTTCTTCTTGCCGGCACTTATATCAATCAAATTGGATCTGCACTTGCTGCATATGCCACATGGAAATCGATTGTCAGATGGATCATAGTCTTTTCGAAAATATCGTTGTATTCGCTCAAGAACAATGGCAGTCAGATTGTATTTAGCTTTGCCAAAGCAAATAGCGCAAACTTTACACCGATTTTCCTCATGTGTTAACGCACGCTTCATGTGTGCCATCGTGAAGTAAATGAAGAACGTTGACTTGCTTTGTACGTACATTTGAACTAAATTTAGATTTCAAATTCAATTATGTCGCAACCTGTGTCTCAAATTACGACTATGTTATTGTCATTATTATAAAACAGTGAAACAGGCTAAATATCTATGTAGCAAACAATGATATCTAGATAGCATATACTTTTCGATATCTAAAAAATTAAACTAGTTTTTAAGAATTCATATGGTATTAAAACATTAGAATCTATCACTATCAAATATTGTGTTATTATCATTATTAATAAACCTTGAAGCAGGCCAGATATCTATGTAAAATAGCAAACAAAGCTTCATGCAAGTTGTCAATTCTAGTGGAATATTATTCCCGATATCTAATAAGGTCAGATTTACAATAGCATTAAGTTTGAAGAAATTAGTCCAAAACGTTAGTAGTAAAAAATTGAGGATTTGGACACAATCCGATATCTATGATTTTCTCGCAAGAAGCTCATTCAGGATTTGAGCGACATATCACATGAGTATCTATGGGTATAGTGTAGTTCAAAAATGAACTTCGTTTTGGGGTCGTATTTTTTATGTTTAGATTCAACTTCCGGTGAACCGTGATTCGAATCTGAGACTTATTTTCAAAGTTTGCGACTAATTGTTGCCAAACAGGGTTGAGAAGGGAAGAACGTAGTCCCGGCGGAAATCCACATTTCAAGGAGGCCCAAAAAGATCAACAAAATAATACTTAAAGCCGAGCTATTACTAATACAAATCCGCTAGAAAATTCTCATCCCTTAAATATTAGAAAAAAATTTTCAATCCCGATTTACGACCTTATATTTTAAATAAAACTTCTTGTAATGACACCCGACGTCCTGCATGCTGACTTGATCACGGGAATAACCCAATGCTGGTAAAATCAAAACATTTGGAGGTAGTGACAAGAATATAGCCTTACAACATATTTACACATTACAAAATACTGTCGATCACATCACTCAGTTACAAAGAATCGCAAAAAATTACTTGTCACGCTCGGCAGACGATGAAACGTCAGATGTCATTTCATGAAGTTTTATTCAATATGTAAGGTCGTAATTGTGAGTGAAATTCTGTTTTTTTTTCAACCAATGGCAAACCTCCCGTGAGACTATAAACTAAAACATTATACACACGGAAATTAAATGGCATGAATAATTACAGTGGTATGGCATAATTTTCTCCTTTTAATTTTTTGTTTACTTATAATTAGAATGCTTTCAATTGCCTCAACTCCTTTTCATGTACAATATAGGGTCGTAAATTACTTGTCACAGTTGGCAGACGATGAAACGTCAGGTGTCATTTCATGAAGTTTTATTCAATGTAAGGTCGTAAATTGTGAGTATGAAATTCTGTTTTTTTTTCAACCAATGGCAAACCTCCCGTGGGACAATAAATTGAAACATTAGCATGCACACGGAAATTAAATGGCATGAATAATGTGCATGGTATGGCATAATTTTCTCCTTTTAATTTTTTGTTTGCTTATAAGAATGCTTTCAATAGCCTTAACTCTTTTTCATGTACAATGGGCCTAATTAAACAACCCACTGCTTAATTAGGCCTATGCTATATTACACGTAGGCCTGACAAAACGATAGACGGCTTGCTCACAAACTACATTATCGAAAAGCATCAATCAACGAATTGAATTTTTTAAGATGGAGGACATTCATATTTATTCACCACTCCTGTTTTTAGGAAATATGCTTCAATATCAAGGTTCCAACTTTCCATCTCCTATCAACGACCCTGATGCATCACGCGATTAATTCTTTAATCAAATACACATTTTATTTTGTAACTTCAGGACAATTAGAATCGTTGGCTTAAAATCTGTTACTATACAAATTACCTATTGATGAGGTTTATTCACCTGATTTACGAGTACGATTTATTTGCTACTCACATGTCTTTCTTAATATTGTTGACGCACCATATACACTCTATTTAGGTACTCATATATCCGCGGTGATAATCTTCAACAAAAGATGGCAACATGTATACTATCTTCAATGAATAGAGAAAACTGCACCGTCAGCTGTTAGACGAGTTGATTCACACCACACACCGCATGAGGAATCCGTGAACTAACTGATAGACGCAGCGCGCGGCGAAGAAATGCATTGCAATGTTAGAATTCGGGAGGCTTGCCATCATGAAGACATGATAATCCCCTTTTAGAATAGGTCAGAAATATAAATTAGGTAATTACAGTGGTCGGGATGCATTAGAATGAAGTCATGCTTTATAAATAATCATGAAAACTGACTATCGTACATGCATACTCGTGAAACATCGGAAAATGATAGCATTTCTACCTGAGCGCCGTATACGGACTTCTAAATATAGTACCCAATACAGGATTCCCGTCACAGTGCGATTAATCGCTATGTTCCGAAGTCAGCTACGTTTTTCGTGTTGCCGAAGTTCTGCCGAAAGTCGATTGACCGAATTATGACGCACTTGTGCCGACATTCATAAAAATGCGTGGTTATAAAAGCATTTCTATTTATTTCATATTAAAACATCTTTCGCAGTTCATATCATAACACAGATAATATAAATTACGATAGAAACTTCATTTGAATTGAAACTGCTCAAGATGGCCGAAGAGTCGCACTTTGCTGTTTTCGGCCCGGACACGGTCCTACATTTACGTTTGCACAGGGATCTCACAAAAAAAAGACCAGAGGAGGGCAAGGGCCGGGCTAGGCTTTCACATTTTATACAGAATAAAGTCATGAAGGAAATGGCCTCATTATTCCAAGATTCATGCCTCAAAGCAAATCTTATCAGGTTGATCATTAAGGCTATGCCTTTTCAACTTCACTAAAGCACTTTTATTTTTATAGGCCTCGGCGTATGGAATGAAGGAAATAGGCCTATTCCAGTTATCGCACATTAAAACAAATTTGACGGAAGTGAGCTTAATTGCCGCAAGCTGTTGTGACTTTTACCGGTCATTAAGCATTACAAAATCGTGATTGATGTGTCAAATAAAGCAAAAATTGCATTTATCAGAAGAAATTCCAAATATCACACGATGCCACTACCTTGAAGTGCTCGAGGTTACCTTCACTGATCGGCTGAAAATGGACCAACATATACGAAATCAGCTTAAGAAATCGAATGGCAGTCTATGCGTTATCAAAATTATTAAAAGCCGAAGAGCAAGCACCGAAACTCTACATCAAGTCTACACTGCTCTCATATTGAATCGCCTTCTGTATGCGACACACAGCTGGTGGGGTAAGTACAACAGAAAGGAAAAGAATTGCCAATTATGTGGGAAGCTCGCTTCAAATACTGCCAGGCTGCCAGCAAATTGATGTGCGAGGTTCAGTTGAAATATCAGACAAACGGCTGTTTAAGAAAACCACGACCAATAGATTCCACGTCCTACACATGTTTTTGCCTTCGACCACCAACCATAACCGAAACCATAGACAAAAGAGTCATAGCTTCCAACGCAGTGCATTCAACACCAATACCGGCCGGAATTTCATAACTCGACTGCTGCACGTTGACTTCCTCCCATGACATTGACAACATATCGTTTTTCTTCTTCTCCCGCTCGTGATCTACCTCCTTCCTTCCCATTGTGACTTGTAATTTCACTGTTCCTCACTGTTAATCGTTATGCGCATGTCATTTCGAAATAGAGCTCTTTTATTATTATTATTATTATTTACGAGGGAACATCATCTAATACTCTTTAATAATGGACTTCGTCATTTATTAACTACTTGTATTGACATGACAAAGGCCCAGCAATGACGAAGATGTATAAGAAACTATTTATCAACACCGACACGGACAATCAACACATCAATAACGTTAAAACTCAACATCAACGATCATTTTTTATTTGAGGTGGTTGTTAACTATCAAAAACAAATGATAATACATAGATGAAATAATTGTTTAATTATTATGATTGGTGCGAATGTTTACCGACAACAAATATTTTTAGCACAAGATAACACAAGCATCGACACGCTATTCGCTGCTGAGATTCAGCTGATTAATATGTTCAAGGTCATGTCGTCAATACCTTATACTTTTGTAAGTAATATGTAAAGGTACTCACCAATTTTTTGTTGAATATCCATACGGATGACAAGCGTTTAGCACCTTCATATTTTAGTGAAATATTCACTACAGATTTCACCATCTTTATCAATAAATCATTCAAAATTGGAGAGCCTACCCGAGCCCCCCGGAACTGGGCCATGAAGAAAGTGCCCCCCGGGCACCCCCCGAGCGCACACCTGGTAACATGTATGTAATGTTAATAAATAAACATTAAATCTCCAAGGCTGTCATGAGAATCTGTGAAATACCATCATTCCTTCTGCATTACGATCATGATCACTCAATTCCTTGTAATTTCTGCAAAACTGCAAAATTGTGCATATCTCACATTCGGTGACAATGTATCTCCCTTGAATTCATTTAATAAAATCGAAAGTGTATCCACAGTGGGGATTTAATAAATGCGGAGTTGCCACTCTACCTAATATATTTACTCTATGGTACCAATCATGCTAAATCTTTAGACAAAATTGAGGCAATTCAGTGCATTGCACTTCATCATGTTGTACTCAAATCTGAATACATTCTAAACGTCACATGCTTATGATTAGCAGATAAAGTCAAACACTTGATTGTCGGTGACAGCAGGTCTATCTTTCAAGTGATCAACTCCTAAACTCATCATCTAAGTTTTGCATTACATGCGACCTGATAAGACCGACATGCAGCAACTGTAATCTTGAATAGGGATACAATTGGCCGATAACAAATACCCTTTCATATTGTGGTTGCGGAGAATAAGAAATGATATCAACCATTCTTTGCAAATTATGCAAATTATGAGGATGTGTTTCTTTGCGCCATAATCTTGTTCTGGATGTTAGTACAGCATTAATGCGTGATGTTTGTAAGGATGTCAATACAGAAGCTCATTCCATTGGAAAATGACATATTTTTATGATAAATAGCCTGTTCTAAGACTTCCATAATGGCATGATTGGATTTGTCATTCGACCCTATGCTTCAAAAATAGCACAAACTCATCATATCGACGCCGTCGATTTTCAGCGTCGATGTAATGATGGAAACTTTAGTCGCCCTTTAATCTGCACTGCTTGACCTAACATCCTTGGACAATACTTGATGTACCAACGCCAGAAATGTCTTATGAATGTACGGACTTGAAAAGTAAGGCGCCGTTTGCCCTGTTTCTAAATTTACACCTTGCAAACAGTTCCTGTGCATCAATGGAGTGGTGTTTACTAAGTTTCCATATTTTTATCTTTCAATAAACGAGTCGCTTCTTTGCGGCACTAGCACTTCCTCTGGTTAGGAGATCACAATAAGTAGCCGTCGATGTTATGACGAATTGTAGTCACCTTCTTAGAGAAAATAAATAATTTTTCAAGATAAATGATACAGAATCATTGAGCATTAGTCAAGCGACTTCTGATTTCCAATTAAGACCAGTTAAGCATTCTACATGTACAGTTTCGTTTGCAGTGATGCAGTCAATCAAAATTTGGAGTCGTCGATGTAATGACGGAAGTTATGGACAACTATTTAGGGTCACCTAGCTCAAATTTCAACGAGTATGATTTCTCAACTCTTGATATTTCTTTGATTGAAGGGCATTAGGGATTCATCGACCCAACGTCCGCTTAAATACATGCTATTTTTATTTGTTGTACAGCAATCCAAAGTAATGTATTTTTCGTGTGGACAGGCGAAAATGAGGTGTTTTGAATTTCAAATGATTTTTTATGTCAAAAACCTGATGCATGAAACTTAATGTGATAGACATATTTGGTTAGAGCAGACAAAGACCAATCGAATGATATGCTGAACATGAACAATAGACCTATATTTTGGCCGCAAAATGCAAAATACAAAAATCACTCCAAGAAACACTAAAATTTCCGGATTTTACCATAGTACAGATCATACTGGTGAATGGCAATTATGAAGGAATCAAGTTAAAGGAAATGTGGCATAACGAAAGTTCGTTTAATTTTTGACCCCTATATCCAAGACTCAACAAACCGTTTTTCATTATTGAGAATGAAAGTTTGGTTCTTCGATGACACAAGACATCAGGATATTTGTAAAAAAATTCATTGTAATTAGAGATGCAATGCGTTTCAAGACAATGTTCGACTGTGAACCTTATCATTGAATATCAACGGAACAAAGGACGACTTTCGTTCATATTTTCGCTTATTTTCTAATGCATGTTGCAATATGATCTCTTCTTTTCAGGTATGATGAAGAGTGGGAGTTGATAATTCTAATGTCAAGAAAAACACTTGTCTAATGTTCTCCAAACTCCGCTCGTGGAGATGGCCAATCTAGCACGATCTTCTGTAGCACCTGAATGAAGAATGATGTCATTTTCCAATGAAATGACCTCAGCATCTGTATTGACATCCTTACAAACATCACGCATTAATGCTGTAATAACATCCAGAACAAGATTATGGCGCAAAGAAACACATCCTCATAATTTGCAGCATTTGCAAAGAATGGTTGATATCATTTCTTATTCTCCGCAACCACAATATGAAGGGGTATTTGTTATCAGCCAATTGTATCCCTATTCAAGATTACAGTTGCTGCATGTCGGTCTTATCAGGTCGCATGTAATGCAAAACTTAGATGATGAGTTTAGGAGTTGATCACTTGAAAGATAGACCTGATGTCACCGACAATCAAGTGTTTGACTTTATCTGCTAATCATAAGCATGTGACGTTTAGAATGTATTCAGATTTGAGTACAACATGATGAAGTGCAATGCACTGAATTGCCTCAATTTTGTCTAAAGATTTAGCATGATTGGTACCCTATCAGTAGCCCATCAATGTGCATGCACTTTGTAGGGTTTCGGAATGAGACTACCTAGGAAGCTGAGCTGTCATTCCTAGTGTTGACAGATTACACGGCTTTCGTCGATTGTATTGATATAGAAGTTCGCTGTGCAGTTTCAATGATTTTGAGGGCTTTCCACAGCTACTCGTTTTCAATTTTACACATAAAATTGCACCGGAGACAAATTGCTTCAAGTGTATAGTGCTAATTTCATTGTCTGATCGGAAACTGAAAGCACAGTATTAAGTTTCCAGATCAGAAACTGTGGCTTTTGCAACAGTGTTAAGTATCCTGCACGAAAGACGTAACCCAAGTAGCACAACCCACTCGGGTCGCACATGGAAGAGTGCCGTTTGTCCCGATGGCCCCATGTGCCAGCCGAATGGGGCAAGGTACTGGCAAACATCATGAAATTGTTGTTTTAGATTAGTTAAAACCACGTGGGCCCATAGGTGCCATTGCCTGCACTTCGAAGGACCGGAAAAAATGTCCTGAATTGGTTGCAATATGCCCAGCACTAGAACATGAATTTTTAATGTAAATACACTGGCAGAACGTCACAGCAATACCGGCGATGTGAGGGCATGTCTAAGGGCCAATAGTAGCACTGCACCAATTTTATCAAATCTCCATTGTAATTTAATAAAGAACACAACATAAAGTATAATATTTCCAAAAACCTGCGAAAATCTTTTTCATGCTGCAATCAATTGCTATAGACCTAACTTAATATTTCTTCGATCACTTCATCTGCATTGATACTGTGGATTAAACACCATTGCTATGGTGCCTATTATAAAGGATCACTCCCTGTGGGAACGAATCTACGAAAAGCTGGTGGATGTCAGCTGCATAACAAGATGCTACATTTCATATCATTTTTGTATAACATCTCCTGACATTCATTTAGTTGCAACCATAATTAATATTTGAATCATTTTTCGTAACATCTACTGCGATATTCATGGAAGATAAATACTTTTCTAGTTTGCGCTTTCATAAACTTAAAAAATTCAATTTTTAGCTTATTAGACTGAATATACAATATATCTTCATATGAAGGTAATATACGAGCATTACTACTTATTACTAATAAATCGCTACAATATCCACTATTTCGTCGGTTGGAGAAAAATCAGCTCAAATTAGTAAACAAAAATCTGTCAATTAGTTATAGCAACTTGCTCGCCACCTACTGCTTTTGGATTTTAGACGCATTTCTTAAAAAATCAAGGCGACTTTCACATCTTGCAATAATTTTGTTTCAAAATTGAGGAAAAAAACAAATTTTGCCACAAAATCGCTATTTCACCAGATAATCTCTTGATATTAGTGAGCGACGTTCCCACAGGGCGATGATGTGATAGCAAAATACTAGAGTAGGTTGGTGGACATATGTTGAATGGCAATATGAAGTATGACAATGAGCTTGAGCATGCGCACTGTACATTATGGCATATTTTGCTGATGAAAAGTTATTATAGTTATCTTTTTCTCTTGTGCATCTGTTAGGCCTACATGTACATGCACATGGAGAGGCTGTTGTTGTGTCTGTTTTTGGAGAGGCTTAAACCTTTCATGAAAGCAGATGTCTCATAAAGCACATTTATATTCAAGTCTCCATTCATTCTCTATTAGCCTATCATATCATTAAAAGAGATTGTTAACAATTTCGTCGTCAGAACTTTGATGAGTTTTATCCGTTAAATGCTGTGTAGGCCTGTCAGACCTATCACGACTCCGTCTAATAAAGCAATCACACAAAAACGATCCATGAGACATAGGCTACTAAGACAAATCCTGAACAAAACTTGAAATCCAATAACAAAGCAACGGAAAATTTATCCTAACAGCCCTAAATATAGCCTATTCTATAAACTAATAACCCAAAACTCATTCTCATTCTAAATTAATTTTCGCGTAAACCGCATGATGAGAAGGTAGCAATTAATTCGAAGTCGATGTGGCCTTAAGGGATCCCACCAATGCTAGTCATAGCAATGTGTCATGAATATCCATCCTCATCCTAAACTAAAACATATGCATAAACACTTAACTTAAAAACCATCAAAAAATATAACTGTCAAAAGAATCTCATGTACTCTACCGGTACTACAACTTCCTTAAATCCTATAAATACGATTGATTAGATATACACTACAAATTCATTGTCAAGCATAAATAGAAATATGTATGCCACCATAAATCTACGTAAGGGTTGAGACCAGTGGAGACAGTTGTGTGCCCTCTATTTGATATTCATTTTATCATAGTTAATTATTTCAAGTATGCCTACTCCATTTCATGACGCTGTAATGTGAATATAGGAGAATAACCATGAAGTTTGAAAGTCAATACATTCATGATGATTTCATATTGACGACCTTAATATTGTAATATTGTTTTCCAATGTTTTTTGGAAATAAGCAACTTTTGACTTTTGTCTATAAACTCTTGTCATCGAATCAGCATATGATAGCTAGAAACAGTTTCGAAATTTGAATTTAGAATCATGTCTATTACAGGCTATTTAGGCCTACCTCCGTTGCACCATAGGTCTAGATTGTCAGCTTTTGAATTCATCGTGAATGCTTTGAGTACATGTCCTCAGCATGATGACCATTGAAATAAAGAAGATAAATAACAACATGCGTGTATAGATATAATTATATTAACTTTCGGTCATCATCGACGCATCACCGTCATCACATCGACACCCTCATATCAGAAGCTCGGCCACGGATCTCCTAATAGTAATTAGATTGTGGTTTAGCACACATCATGTACCTTACAAGAACCAAATACAACCATCAGGAGCAAAAGAAATCAATTTTTCGAGTTTTTTTGCTGGATTTTACGAAATAGTGTTCATGTTTCAACTTACTTTTATATAGTCTTCATTCATCTGAGTAGCGGTATATGCAGAATAAGCTTTTTTATTATGCGTTCAACTTGTTATTGCTATACCTTTTGTAATCTGTACATATCTCTTAATATAGTTGATACTGTATGTACTTGAATACGCCATCCGAATAAGGATGGGCGGACTTTAAATTTTCAATTGTGACGGAGCTGAATTTGGGATTGCTAAAAATGAAGAAGGAATTTGGATGAATAATCAGTTTCATGCTACTATAGTGCGCATTGTGTGCCTGCTTTGGTCATCGGCTCGAGACCTGTCAGCCGCAACCATAGCTATTTTCTTGAGAGAGGAAATATCAACTTTTCTTGCCGCAGCTAGCCGGAGCGTAGCGAGGGATGGACAGATAGCTAAGCTAAAAATGATGAGAGATGCTCACAATCTTGAAGTTGCAGAAGTTCACTTCAAAGTCAAGAAGAATTATAATTACCGATGAGCTAGCGATCATCGAATCAAAAGAAAAACAAATTTTTGTATGTATGAGGAATGCAAGGTTTTTAAGGACCCGAATGTTAAAAAGGACGGAGATGCTGAGATATCACAATAGAACCTATTCCTGAGAAAAACTGGCGTAAAATTAGACACCTGAGTGCCTGTTCATTTAATTTTTTTTGTCTAGGTGCAAGAAGTACAATGATCATTGTCCCCAAGCTTTTTTGATATTGTCTGACATCGTGACAATTATCTTCTTGAACTATTACATAACTCAACTTTTTTCTTTCATTGCTAGTCAAATAAGAGTTCTTAACTTTTGACTTCATTATCGAATGAATTGCTAACATCTATGTGCACAAACACTTAGCGCATGACAAGCGTTAATGCGTGCTCTCTAAGGAGCTCAATCAATCAACGGTCACAGTTCAATGGCTACTCGGCAATGAAAACACCCTCCTACAAGAATCTTTATATCACTGATAATTGACCTTTGTTTCAGGTGTCAAACATATCAAAGTGATGGTTGCACTGTCACATGCATTCGCATAATCGCTTTTAACCCTTAAAGTACGGTGGGGCCTAACAGGCCCCCATGGCATTTTTAATTGTAGATATTTTAAAAACTTTTATATATATATTTGGTTCTCGTTTTGCAATGTTCTGCTTCAATTTGCAGATGTTGAATATATCTAATCATTTGTCAATCCAATAGACTCATTATAAAGCAATAATCTAAGTGGGTAAATCTCACTTTATTTTGTAACAAATAATGCGGTGGGGGCCTGAGAGGCCCCAAGAAATGTAAGCACGCTCAATCCCATGTCATGCGAGTCATAATGAGCAGAATATCCTGGAATCAACATTTTAACTGACTCACATTCATAGCAATTCCGTTTTTATGTACATATACACTGTCCATGATGGAAATGGAACTGATTTCCAGGAGCTGATACAAACTTCTAACCTTCTGATTTCCAGGAACTGATACAAACTTCTAACCTACTGATTTCCAGGAACTGATACAAAATAACTCTAACGTTGTTCCCCTTCTGACCAATAACAGCACCAAACAATTATAGCTTTCTGACTATAAACTGCAATCCCTGCGCGGATAAGAAGTTTGTCAATCGCGTAAGTGATCCACAGTGTTCCGTGTCAGTTGGTTCAATACATACATGTTACTGCGATTATATCGATTTTGTTTACGAAATGAATAGACGAAGGCGGTTTGACGTTATGAGAGCGGCTGAGCTTGTTTTTAATTCTGACTCGGACACCGATGACGATATCAGTTCCGCACATGGCAGTGATACAGACCATGTAACCGATGACCCTGTATCTTCCAGCGACGACGAAGAGAACGAAGATAATGACTTAGATATGGTAGCTGATGGTCAACAGTCTCTAACTTCAAAGAACGGACAAATAACTTGGAATCGTCGACCAAGCTTACGTCATAGGTTCGCACAGCATCGGCGCTGTGATATTCTGCGAGAAACGCCCGGACCGACGCGCTATGCGATCACTAACGGATGCGGGAATAGCCCTTCTGATGCATTCAAACTCTTCATGAATCATGAAATCATCAGGAAAATTGTGCAATTCACAAACCAAGAAGCTACGAGGGATGATCAGAACTGGAAATCGACTTCTGTTGACGAAATATATTCATTTCTGGGAATACTATTCCTCGCTGGAGTACGAGTATATCACTCAAATCACGAACCAGTTATACAATTATGGAGTCGCAGTGAAGAAAGTGCAATATTCAGGGACTCGATGCCGCGAGATCGATTCATACTTTTGAGGAGGTACATTCGATTCGACGACAAACAAACACGTCCTGAGAGACGCGCTAATGATAAACTTGCGCCAATTCGTGACATTGTAAATATATTTACAAAGAAGTGCATTGCAAATTATAAGCCGAACTCTAATTTGACAGTTGATGAGCAATTATGCCGCTTTCTTGGTCGTTGCCCATTAAAAATTTACATGCCACAAAAGCCGGGGAAATACGGCATGAAGATTTGGGTGTGTGCTGATAGTGTCAATGCATACCGCTGTAATTTTGAAGTGTACACAGGAAAAACAAACCAACAGCGTGAGATTGGTCAAGGAGCTCGAGTAACCCTTCAGTTGACCGAACCATGGTCGAATTCAGGTAGACACGTCACTACGGATAATTTTTTAGTAGTATGACATTGGCCAGAGCGCTTCTTGCCAGGAGCATTACTTTCACTGGAACCTTGAGAAAAAACAAACCTGAAATACCCACTTCTATTGTGAATACAACGACCCGGACCCCCCTTTCCAGTGACTTCTGTTTTAGCGGCGAACTTACTATGGCTTCTTATTTCCCCAAAAAGGGAAAGTGTGTGGTCATGCTGTCATCTCTTCATCATGATGGTACATGTGAGGATGAAGAAAAATGACGACCACAGATTATCACCGATCATAATCAGTGGAAGGGAGGCGTCGACACGTTGGACATGCTTTTGGCGACATACTCCTGTAAGCGCAAAACAGATAGATGCCCATTTGCTCTTTTCTGCCAATTAGTTGATATCGCAGCATACAATGCATACGTCTTATACTTGTCCATTCATCCGAATTTCCATAACCGGGCAAGCCACCGCCGACGCGCTTTCCTCTTGCAACTCACAAAGGAGCTTCTGCCACAACCTCAAGACCTACCAACATGTGAACAAGCTGTTTCATTACCAAGCAATCCATCTTTGAAGCGACAAAGATGCCACCAATGTCCGAGAAGCATCGAACGGAAAACGAAATCACATTGCTGCATTTGCGGTAGAAGTGTCTGTGGTGAACATGGAGGACACTACTGTCACTCCTGCGTTCAATAGAAGGTGTTCTATTTCGTGTCTATAATTGCAAACTCCTTTCATGTATTTTTTTATAATTAGCGCATATTCTATGTTCTAGGGCGAGGTCAAATCTTGATAACTTTGTAGATGCTTCTTGATTAATCAATTTTTTTAGCAATAATGTTGACTATAAACAATATATCATTGAACCATTTGTTCATATTTTTCTCATTAATGTATTCCATGAATATATACAAAAGTACAACATTCAATTATAATGTCTAATGCGACAATATTAGCAACAAATATTATATATATATATATATATATATATATATATATATATATATATATATATATATATATATATATATATATATATAGGAAGCTAGGGGGCTTAAGAGGCCCCACCGTATTATTGAGGAGAAATTTTCCCCGTAGTTAGAGGGTTAACTAATGTTGGCAGACGTGTTTTCAGAAAACGCGATGCGCTTGTTGTCATCGAAGCTTCAAAAGCAGCTTTCCATAGAATAAAACTTCTATCAATGATTGAAGGAAGTTGACTAACCTAAGCGGAAATGCTTCAATCTAATCTTCTATCCAGGGCGACGGTTAAAATGCTCGCTTTAATCGCAGCATGTGAATAGAAGAGTCCATCTGCAAAAGTCGGAAGTGCTAAGTTCTATCTTGCTTGAAGATGATCATCATGAAGGAACTTTTGATGCCTTCCCCCCTTGAACTACCCTTTTTGGAGTTCTGTCATCTATGCTGTCTCGTATTTATAAACGTTGCACACTAGGTTACATGCCACGCGTAATTACGGAACACCCCAAACATCAGTGGTTAAAGACATTCTATTCTTCTACGCGCGTGCATATGCGCTGCACTAAGAGTCAGAAATAACTTGATCTGATGCTGTTAGAACATGGGGAATGTTTATGAATACGCGGGTGAGCGTTTATATCTTGTGCGTCGTCTGCGGTTGTCTGCGTTGCCGCTTGAACCACGGATGAACCGCTAAACATGTTTTGCTTTCCCTGAGCATGAAATTGAGGTCCTATCACATTGTTTAGCCTCTGACACATGCAGACACATGAGACGCAAAGTCTATATAACAGGACTGCCGACAAATGTTGCAGCAATGTCCTGCATAGTCACGGATGTTTAGGGTAATGTATAATTACGCATAGTTTACGCGTGAATTACGCGTAATTGAGCGTTGCATGTCACCTAGTGTAAGAAAGCAATTTGCAAACCCGGATGTATATGTTTGAATGCTGTTGATAATCTGTCTGTCAAAAGGTTCAGAGCATTTGAGTTGGATATGAATTCAGGAGACCCATGTCATCCTTTGAATATATTTAGATCAACGCAATCCGTCAGACGTGTTGCGATTCCATTTTGTCGCACAAATCGTAGACAAAATTCTTTTCCAATAGCTTTTTTGCTACATCAAAGTGGTTATGTAAAACTCAAACATTGCTGTGTATTTTGATTTTCATTTTGACGAATATACTGTTTCTCTCTCTCTCTCTCATTTTCGCACTCCATCGTACCCAGCTCATTCGTTACCTCATCGCCCAACATTTCTGTTGTCATCTCTCGTCATGCTTTGTACGATGGCCTTCAAGCTACAGTACCTCAAAGAAATTGCTCGACTGACTATAATTTCTGTACAGCAATGCAAATTATTTCCAATCCTCTAATGCCAGAAGTTGCAACTTTGCAACATTTAAAAAGTGTTTGTACATCAAATACACGAGAAGTGCTCCAAATCCAAACTCAATGTGGAAATGTCATCCCGTTCATTCTGATAATTAAGATTTCGTCGGCGAATCGGCAAGATGCCTTATGTGCAAAATTTCCATTTTCAGAGGAACGTTATTTCTATTTTTCTTAAAAGTGATGCACGATATTGAAAAAACTGAAATAGGCAAGTTTAATTATTTAGCATTGCCATCAAAAATTGCTGCAGAATTGTTTTATTGTACTACATTGTCCTATATACAGTTTTGGAGCGCCCATCATTCTGCACATGCGTCCTTTTGCATCCTTGCTATGTGCACAAACGGCCTTTATACATTTAGACCGACATGCTGTTTATCGCAGGAAGCTAAAGCAAAATGTAATATTATTATATTTTCTGAAGCCTCTCAGCAAGACGAATTCAAAAGTCAATGTCTCCCTTTGATCCAGCATACTTTAATGGTTCAAAAACATGTAAATGTACATGTAGAAATGTGTACATTTGCTCAAGCTCTTAATACGAAAGGACATCGTGATAAGCAAAAGTGATCTATCTTGACTGCATCGTTGCTTCCACCAAACCTGAGGAATGCAGATAGGTAAAAATGTACATTTACAGAAAAGCAATGTACATGCACATTCCACAATGTGTGTGAATATATCCTTGTGCTTTTCTGAAGTGATTTCACTCTGTAATGCACTCTATATGAGTAATACTTTCATTAGAATCTGATAAGTATCATCTCTAAACATACCTAATTTTATTACAGTTCTGTTTTAAGACCACCGCTATGTCAGATATAGATTCTATTGATCAATAACCATTGCAAAATGTATATAACCTAGAAGTTGGTAGCAAAACTTTTGCTATAACTTCAAATATAAATTGAATCACACGCATAGACTATCATTGCTATGTATCAATTATCAATAATTTTAGGTGAAAGTTTATCAAATGTCGCTTTAAGTTGGATGCATACGACTGGGCTCCTCCCATCTTGCTGATGAGTGCTTCACACGGTTTTTCTTCAGTCTCTACCAGGCAGGAAAAGTTCCCATCCTTCTCCAAAAATGATGAGTACCTGCACTTTCGATTTCAAAATGCGCTTTGGAGGAGCCATCACACACGGTGAACGTGAGGGTAGGAGGTAATGTTTTCAAACAAACAAGTACTATTTCATTTTTGTCTCTGATGTGACCTTTGGTGCGTGTAGGTGTGATCGAGGCTAGGAAGGCTTGTCTTCTCTACTAAATCACCGAGTGAAAAGACAATCCTTTTCACTATCACGGTTCATTCCATCAACTATTACAAGCTTTGCATGCACTGCTGTCTCTGTACTTTTGTTTGACGGAGAAAGTTGACATCAAGACAGTGACAGCAATGCAAAAGGATAAATAATTTGTTTGTGTTATAGTTTGTTTTTGTTTGTGGTCTAGTTGATAGGACTCAGACTCCGCATCCCTGGTACACAGTATTCACGCATGGTAAGTCATATCATAGAGTAAGTATATTAGGTAGAGTGGTAACTCAGAATTTATTAAATCCCCAAAGTGTATACAGTTTCGATTTTATTGAATGAACATGAGCAAGACCAGGTCGAGACCCAGTACCACCTGTGAGATATGCAGTTGCTACAATCTTTTGGAGAAATGTACACGAATTTGACTGATTGTGATGGCAATACAGAATAAAGAATAATATTCCACAAATCTTCCTTGTCATGACAACTTGGAGAGGTAATGTCTAATTAGCAATTCGATGGGTTGCCATAGCTATATAGAATATATTAGAATAAGATTATTTTTTTAAGGGTGATCATGTCAGAAACCGCCGCTGAATGAGGAAAACATCGTAATCAAAGAAACTTTAAAAGATGTAAATGGGTGCATACGAGTATTACTATTCAGATTCAATAAATGACGCTGTGTGAATCAATAAATCATGCAGCTGAAAATTGAATTAAAAACATGCCATCTCAGCTAAGAAGCACAATGAGATCTCAGCTTTTCCTTGAAGACTTGCAGGGACTTGCATTATAATGCGGTTCATGAAATTCCCTTGATAATCAGTTTAATTTCCGTTTAATTAAGATGCTTTATTAGCAAGTATTCATTCCATTTGATATCCAACTTCTTTCATACTACTTATAAAGGAGCTTCATGTCGGTACTATTTAACTTAGCAAAAAATATGGCCTTTTACAAACTGCTCAAATAATTTTTTGGACCACAGTAGCGTAATCTCCGAAAAAACGAAATCTTTTCATGGAAAAATGTTCACTGTATACATATACTTTTTGAGTCGACACTCTACCGATATATCCCTACTCTATGGTGAGTACTAAAATGAGTACTGATATTTTCACACTCAAAAAGTACCGGATTCTGAGACTCACTTCTTCGTTTACTCAGCTTCAGTATTGTTTCGCAGTTGGGACTTTATGAACATCCGTGTAGACACTTCATATTGCTGTAAAAATTGCTACTTTCATGTGCCATCACTACTGCAGGTTTTAATAGGCCGCATTTACATGGCATTTGAATTTCCCTCTGACTTTATCAATTGTCCTAGTACACACGACCATGCCAAGACTCATGGACTTATATTCATGAAATACTGCACTCATGTTGACAATAGATGTGCGTCGTTCAAGGATATCAGCCAAAATGTTTGTAAAAAGTGGCAAACATATAAGTTAAAGGTGCATCACAGCAAAATGCTACAGGGGGAGTTCAAATCGGCCCCTCCTTGTGGATGAGGTAAAGTCTGAATGCATCCGAGACCTTCACTAAATTCTCTCTGGGTTTGTGAAATATTGAAATTCTGTTTAAATTACAATGATAAAAAACGTAATTTTTTTCTTGCGAGGCCTTTATAATTGAACGCAGACCAAGCGATTTGAAATACAATGCAATGAAATGAAGTTTAAGCTAGTCTATATTGCTCCTATTAAGACACCTCAATATAGAGGTGCTTCGCATGACTCCCTCAGGACTCTTTCATTAGATAATTTAATCTCCATCGCACTGTTTTTATGTCATTACAAAATGTCGTGAATTGACTTTTCCTCTTGATCTTCTTTTCTCACTTGAATGCTTGTCTTCAATGCTGCAACTCGCAATGCATTCGATCTTCAATTAGTTAAATATACGTCACATATCTTACATTAGCAAGACGAGCAGCAATTATTGCAACTTTCTTTGTCAACTGTGTGGACTGAGTTACCGCTTCACAGTCTCTGCTTTTGGGTTACTGATATCTAGGTGTTACTGTGACTTGGTAGAAGCTTGACTGAACATTGACTCATCTGATTGGATTACCCGGATTCCTCAAGTGATGACTGAAGTCCTATTGTCGCTTGTCAATAACTCAGTTGTTGGGTCGGAGGTCTACCATTACGTGCAATTATTTTCCGTCTGAAATTATATTGATGTTCAGTACTCCAGCTACAGTGCGTGTTTTCCGGGATACAATAGTCTTGAAAAAGAAACTGACATCTCGAGAGTGACTTTCTGCCAAGAGTGACTAGCGACCGGATTTTGACATGTACTTAACTTAAACTGATCTACAGCGACCCTTATAAGTAATCAGTAAATTTGGACGCACTAAGAGTCGTTTTTCTCGTTTTCAGGATTTAGAATTAGACAATAGTAGTAAATAAAAAAGCCATAGCAGCATTAACAATGAGTACATTGTGCATGAAATTCGGAAATTCAAATATTCTCTTTTTATGAATGACGTCACTTGTTGCAAAAAAATGTGTTGCCTCTTGTTAGAAAGCTTCATCGCCTGAATTTCGTTTTGATTGTGTGCATTATAAATGTACAGTATTTGTCAGGTGTCTCTACAACATTTTTTGTCTACAGTCTACTTGGCAGCTGTGTCAATGCGCTTGCTGTAGATGAGTGCTTTACTCTGCAGATGCATTTCCAGCATAAATACAGGTATCTTTTCATTGTATATGTGCATGTATATGCCTGCGTGCTTGCAATTTGTAAAACTATGAAAGTGCCTTGTATGATTTAAATTCTGCAAGAAAATAAACATGATATTACAAATTTATAGTTTAATTTCACAACACGCTGACCCTGCATGCAGAAAAACTCAAGAGAAACCGTTTTTTTAGTGGAATACATGCGGTCCATGTAGAGAGGGACAACTGCATCATTTGAATATCCAATTTTATCTATTATTTTAGATGCATGTTTCTATTGGCTGCATATTGTCATCATCCTCTGCCACCATCCACATTGTACAACATTCTTATGTCGTCTGCGAACTGTTTTGCTGCGTTGATAAAAAAAGCTAAATATGAACGAATTGACGAATTATGGATTGTTTTAGAGCCTGTACTAACTGATAGCTCTCTTTTCTATGTATTTTTCTTCCCTTAATTTGGTTTATTGAATTTTTGTGATAGAAAATATTTTTAACAAGATAATTAGAGAACAGTTTGTTCGTCTGATTGTTATTGTTATACGTAATACAAGCACATTCTTTCTCCCTCGTCATGTTGCATTATCTGATGGCAATCTGCATTATCTACAATATCAATTATGTTGAACTAATTCACTAAGTTGGGATGCGGTTAATTCTTGGTCTTTCAATCTACGACTGAAATACTCTTGCTGAACAACTATTGCATATGAAACAAGATAATGTGATCCATTAGGATCGTAAGCAGCAAGTTAAAAGTGCATAATAATTTGTGCTGCAATGTCGCCCTTTATGAATTTGAAGATTGTTATTGTATCTTTGAAAGCACAGAATTAGATTCATCTGCGCGCGCTTCGGTTTCCTAGAAAGGAAGAATTGTGTGCAACCTTAATATCGAAGTGGCACATCACAGAATTAGACAACTTGCTCCTTCTCGAATGGATAATTCGTGCATCGCTTGCTATTGGAAATGGCAAACAATAAGCTGTCAGAGCCATTGAGAGATGCGTGCGTGTTGTGACATCACTTCGCACACACCAAAATCACACATCGATGCCTGTCTTCGATTCAATGTATGCACTATACAATGAGCAATGCCGAGAGGATGTGAAAGCATCAAGTGAACTAATTTTCGTGCGCCTTCTACTTTCTTTAATAATGATCGGAAGGGCCAACATTATTGAGAAAACTTGTGCGCAATGATCTGAAGTCTTCGAATCTGAAGGAATTTTGGCAATCGAAGCACTTTGCTGGAACTCACATTAATCCGCAAGCGACGCACGACTTTTTTCCTATCTCTGTAAGATATTAGAAATTCCTTTTTGCCCACTTAATAGGTTCCTCGATGTGCCGTCAATTTCGAATTAATCACACTTCTAGCAAACAGAAGCAGATAAACAAAATATTCAATTCTGTGGTTGAAAGGCTTTATGTCATGAAATAATTTCTTGGCTGATGTTAAGGTTCAACCATCCAGACCTTGGCACTTTGTTTCTCATCTATAGTTCAATTGCATGCCTAGTTGCGATGCTTCAAATTTCTTATTTTTATCACAGTATTACTGGCTCTTGATCTAAATAATCCGTGATTATTATGCCCATAAATTCCGGTTCTATATTTAAGGAATTCACGTGATTTTCTCACGAGGCAGTTATATTTTTAGATGCAGATGCGACAGTTCGTCACGGTAGGTTGGATGACCTCGGATAAGAAAACGACAATATTTTCAAGTGCATTAATGTACTGTGGTAACTGCTTCACATCGGAAATATGCCCACGTTTCAATAACAGATACATTGAAATTCACCACACGGTTTGCAAGCGAGGCCCATCGACTGTCAAACCCACAGAATTAGACAGGTCATCTCTTCTTCTGTTTGACTAGAAGGGTAGCATTGGAACACGCAACGTAAATGAAATGGCACAATCTCCTGACTAAATACCATAGCAATCGAACAATAAGCAGCCAGTTCAACATTAAACACGCCAAATTGTGCAAAGTTTCAGTGACTGTTATCAACCGCATCACGGACGATGTCATGTTCTACAGAGTTTGTGAACTTTTTTTCATGCGCCTGCTAACTTTTTTTGATAATGATTCGAAGGACAAATATTATCGAGAAAACTTCTGCGTAATTATCTGAATTCTTCAAATCTGAAAGAACCGTGGCGATCGGAGTATTTTGAAGGAATTGAGAGCAATCCGCAAGCGGCGCTCGATTATTTTTCCTATCTCCGTAAGGTATTAAAAATTTCTTTTTGCCCACTTATTAACACTCATATGCCTAATATTTTTTTACCCCTTTAAGTATATTTGGGGTTCACATGGACCCCATTTACTAAATATCATTTGAGTGATCTATTTTTTAATTTATTTACATGAACGACTAATTGTCAATCATTTTGACTATTCTTTAATTGGAAATACTCAATTCAATATTATTATTTATGTTCCAATGATAATCTAAAGTTGCAATCAGTTAACCAAAAACATGGCACCATATTATTATGATTTATTCAAGATGATACATATTGATGATCTAACACAATTCCAGATAACGACTTATATCAGAGATAAAAAGTAATTCACATTGTAACCATCAATTTAGCAGTAGTCAAGTAATTAATGGCAATTCAAACAAAGAAATATTGAGTGTTCTTTGCAGATGTATTGACTGCAGGAAGAACATTTTGTTCTTTGTTTTTGGTCCTTCTTGCGTTCGCACAAATGACAGCGCTCTCGGATTTGTGCTTGGGATGTTATAGGCCTATTCGAGGAAAGGCCGATCGCGTTTGACACTTGAGTTTTTTTCGTAAGTTTCATTCCGAGAGCCGTGAGAAACCGTCGTCGCGTGTCAAGCCGGCCACGATCCTGGTCTGGAAAAGTCAACGAATATAAAATATAGGCGTTGATACAACTTATGTCTAACCAATTGCAAAAGACGACAACGGGCCATCTTCTTGTTTTGAACTTGACTGAATAAGAGGATACCAATTGATCCATTTTATCGGTTCCACATCTGGTTTTGTTATAATCGCCGATAACATTTGGTTTCTTGTTGGCGGTATCAGAAATTGATGGAAAATCATGTTGTTTCGATAGAACGAGCACCACTTTGTTCCGTTTAGCTTTATACGAAACGAGCTGCACATCATCTTCTACTGTGTAGGCAAATTTACTTGAGTGAAGTTCTCGGCCACGATGTTCCCGTAATTCCTTGGGAATTTCCCGACGATGATGACGCATGCTTCCTAGAAGAGTCATATTTCGAGATAATAAAGATCGTGCAAGACTCAACGAGCAAAAATAATTGTCAACAGTTATTCCAATCCCGGATCCATCGAGGTCATTAGATAAATCAAGGACAACATGCTCACCCAACTGAGTAGCTGCATTCCGAAGCTCATCTTTTCCGGTATACATAGATAGGTTCCAGCAGTACCCAGTTTGAGAATAATTCAATGCCCAAAATTTCAATCCATATTTTGAAGGCTTTGTCGGAATATATTGAATGAACCGGCATCTCCCACGATATGGATACAACTGTTCGTCTACGGTGACACCATATTCACCTGGAACAAAACAGCGTTTACTGTTTTCAGTGAAGCCATCCAGAGTCAATCTTACAGCAGCCAACTTATCTGTTCATAATCGTGCTGCGCGAGTCTCTGGATTGTCAAATCTCAAGCAACGCTGAATTTTTTTAAATCTGCTGAGTGACATCGTGTTACGGATGTCTTCCATGGACAACACTCCATATGTTCATTCAATGATTCACCTTTCGCCCGATAAAGTCCACGTAAGATGCATAATCCATAAAACGAATATAATTCCTCTTTATTTAGTTCTTTCCAGGAAGTCAATTTCTTTCTGCCGTATCTGTTGGTTTCATATATCACAGTCTCTGTCATTTCACTATCAAACGTCAATTCAAACGTAGATATTTCATCAGATAGCCTTGTAGTAGCGTAAGCTGTTACTCCTGATCGTAAACGCAGTATATTTTTTGAAGATCGTTGTCCACCAGAACGAGGAGGAATTGTACTCCATTGTTGACCATTAAGTGATGTTAGATTTTCACTAGTGTTTATGTCTACACAGCAATTCGTCGTCGCAGCGGAGGTGGTTCATCATCATTACTAAAATCGGTCGATTCATTGTCAACAGAAGCAAGATTGTCATGTAAAATGTCGTCGTCTTGATCGTCGCTTGAGTCCGACGAATTAGGCATGCCAATGCCATTTTCACTATCCGTTTCAATATCATCAACAAGGTTGGAATTTCGCTGAAACAGTTCGGCAATTGCAACAGATTTTGCAGCACAAGAAGTTGTCATTTTGACGTCTGTGCAGACGAAGAATACTGAAGACTAATACGAAGAAACTGATGAATAATGTGGTAATTGAAATCAATATGTGTGCGCGCTGAACGTACGTAAAAGATACACATCTCTGAGGTACACATATAGAACATATAAGACGTTACAAGACGTGTAGCGATATTAGACTCACTAACTTGAATTCAGAAGGTTATTTGTACTACTTCCGGTTAGTTATAGCACCATATGAGGCAATTTTCTCACATTGGAATAAATAAAGATCTAGTTTATAATAAAAAAATTGAAAGCAGATCTTATTTATAATGATTTTACTTACAAATCAGGTGGGGTCTATATGGACCCCAGAAATACAAAAATGACAAACTTATGATTTCACGGCCATGACTTAACGATGCCATTTTTTATCTCATGTGATCAAAATTTATTAAAAAATTATAGTTCTCATAGAAACTTGGGCTCTTAGCGACTATAGAAAATCCAAAAAAAAAATTATCGAAAATCTTTTGGGGTCCACATGTACCCAAAATGCTATGAGTGTTAAGTTCCTGCATGTGCCATCTGTTTTGAATCAGTTTGCACTTCTAGCAAAGTGATATGATTAGACTGTGGTCAAACCAGTGGAAGCATTTCTGATGCATTCACACTTCGTTTCATAAATTGCATTGAATCATGGTTAAGAGATTTCATTCAGACAAGAAATAATTGTTTGCCAAACTGCACAAAAGCACCGTCAGGAACCCGCAGCAGTGTACATACTTTAGTATATTAACGGAGTTTTCCACTTAATCCGGGTATATTAACTCGCGCCAAACTTTCATTATGTCTTTGCAACATTCAACAATTTTCTTGGAAATAACACTTTTGCTGATTTTTGAGAATCAAGCACTCATCTTGGTATCTTATGTGATGACACTTGAAGAAGGAATAAGTCTGATTACCTGTATACTAGAGTTCTCAAAATCCCTAGTAAAAATCCCGACTTTCTCTTATTCGATAGTATACTTAGTATCTATACCGATAGTATGCTTAGGATAGTGTAGGCTGAACAATACTAGGCGTTGTTTTGAATTCTTTGACGAGTATTTTGAACGATGCACTGTGCACTACAGCTAATAATATCAGATATGCATGTACCTTTGTCCATGAATTAGTAATAAGTTATCTTTTCATATGCAGACATGAACTAAGGGAATAAATAAATCTGGTTATCGAGCACAATACGAGGTGTGCTAAGTCTTAAGACTCGAAATGAAAAACCGCTTAAAATTATTCCAAACTTTCATGCTACTCACATATGATCATGTATGTAACAAAAAAACTTTGTTTGAATATTTCAAATAATGAAATAATTTTTCGTATGCGTTGTCGCATTAAAACTTGGTATTCAATTCGATTCTCAAATCGAAATGCAAATCCCGCGATTTTTTCCCGTCTGGTAAAAGCCCGATATTGTCTAAGAATCGCTTCGAAAATTCATTAGATATTGAAGCGCCTGCATGTATAACGCTTATTCTTTCCTTCTCTCGGCTGCAGAACAATTTTTTATTTTTGGATGAATTGGTTGAGATCGACAATAAGCATATTATTCTATGCAGTTCTGTATGGGAGTAGCTCTGTCTCGAGCTTTCAAGTGTCTATTGTTAAGCTGATCGTGGGAAGTTAATTCTTGCATCGCGTTAACATTTACGTTTCTCGCATTGTATCTGTTACTCCATGTTCCTTGTCCATAGCCTTGTTACTCCAGCTTCACACGCTCCTAACTGCCTAAGAACAGATGCTACCTAATCCCGGGATTCAGAATCCCGTAAAAATGCGATAATCCCGGGACACTGGGATTGAAAACCCTACTGTATACCTAAGAACTGTTATTCTGTTATTCAGATGCCTATTGCTCATTTTATACCCTAATAATTGTAATAAATTACATTCAAATTCTGAATTAGTTTTCATTACCGTTTAGTTTCAAGTCCATGTGCCAAAATATAATAAGTTAAATAAATTATTGTTGCTTTAAGTCACGAATTCCATCTCATTTATTGAATGTACTTTTTTGTTGTGTTTCCACTTAACATTCAGACAAGACATAGATAAATATCATTGATAGTGCGACACAAAAATTAGATTATCACCATTGAAAGTTCGTGTTAAGCTTTCGGATGATATAATTTTTTCGAATTGGACATCAATTTGTGCAATTTCATTCAATTTACACTTTTACTTAATTTTACGCCACTTTCGAATTATCTAGGCATTTAACGGTCAACTGCACACAGCTTAACAACTTCTGTTGTATTAACGCTGGTGCTTTCGAGTTTGGGTTTGAAAGAATGCTGGTGTTATCAGCTCCATTCACAACAAACAATAAAATTTCCTTCACGTCGCAGGAATGCTGACGTTTGCATTGTGTCTGATAAATGGAGCATCTCATAAATGATGACAAAGACAATGAGTGACACGAGGGAATTTTAGCAAAAATATCATGGATTACAAAAGGATAAAAAAAAATCTATGAAGGTAAGGAAAGGAAAGCTAAAAGTTACGCAGAATTGATAAGATTGAGCAGCGTTTCGGTAGGCCTTGCTTTTATCTCTTTCTTTTTGACCCTCCTTCTAGCATTTAAAAACATAACATTTAATTATGAACATTTGAAAGGCCATGAATCTGAAGTTTATAAACATCTAATTACACACAAGTCCATCACATGGTCAATATTACATCGAAACTTCCAGTACATGGCTCAAAGAAGGAGACCGAAAAGAAAGATAAAAGCAAGGCCTACCGAAATGCTACTCAATCTTATCAATTCTGTGTAACTTTTAGCGTTCCTTTCTTTACATTTATAGATTTTTTATCCTTTCGTAATCCATGATATTTTTGCTAAAATTCTGTGTTAGCATGTCCCAATATCCATGCTCTACTAAGGTTCTTCTAGGTTGTATTCCATAGATAGATAAGTTTAAATTTTCTTAATGACATTCAGTATAATTTCTTTTTCTGCATCCCTTCATAAAGGCTAGGCCGAAATATTGGGAATGAATTTAGTACACGGTCGCAGAAAATTGCTTTTATTGCTCCTTACAAAAAAACACTAGGTGACTTGCCACGCGTAATCCACGCGTAATTACGGAACACCCCAAACATCAATGGTAAAGGACATTCTATTCTTCTGCGCGTACATGCGCGATGCACCAAGAGTCAGAAATCACTTGATCTGATGCTGTTAGAACATGGGGAATGTTTATGAATACGCGGGTGAGCGTTTGTAGTTTGCGCATCGTCTGCGTTGCCGCTCGAACCACGGATGAACCGCTAAGCATGTTCTGTCTTCCCTACACATGAAATTGAGGTCCTATCACATTGTTTAGCCTCTGACACATGCAGACACCTGAGATGCATAGTCTATATAATAGGACTGCCAACTATGCTAACTAATATAACAGATGTTGCAGCAATGTCCTGCATAGCCACGGATGTTCAGGGTCATTTGTAATTACGTGTAATTGAGCTTGGCATGTCACCTAGTGAATTGATTTCTCTATTTTTGAGAATTAATCAATTTATGATTGAATTGCATTTTTTGTCATCAAACATAGATTGTGATTTACTTTTCTTCAATTCTATTCTCAATTCCCATCATGGCTAAGAGTTACGCATGTGATCATCATGGTTGAAGAAACGGTCAGTGTCCGTGCTGTTGGTTTCTTCATTATTTTCACATCTATCACGACTCCATCGCAATTCATACACAGCTAGTGACCTCTCAATTCAATTAGGATTTGCTCAATTTTCAATGTTAGATGAAGGATTTCTAAAAGGTATTCAAACAATTTCAATTTCATTTTAATCAATTTATGATCTAACCGTGTGCTTTCCAAATATTGTTGACTAACAATCCATCACTTCAATTATTTTCCGTCAACCGTTAAATTATTCACAGACTGCTAAATTTTGAAAATTCTTTCCACCATAGGATGGATCGCGTTTTCTTATAGTCAGCATAGGATCATGATTCTAGGTCCTTATCCACACTGATGGGGAGGGGCGAATCCTCCTGTCGAATATTTTCTCTGCATTTGAAAAACTTTAAATTTGTTCCAGTAATAAATTTACTGCGATAGTCTGCGTGTTACGTACTTCTGAAGGGGAAGGAGTCGAAAGATGTTTTCAAGAATTGGTGAAAAAATATCAATGCAGACTGGATCTTGCTATTAGAGATGCAATTTCGAGAAATATATTGGTGGCTAAATGCGTTGCAATGCCCGATCGCTTTTGGTACATAAGCAATGCACAATTGGGCAGGAAGAGATTTCCATTGCTGTCAAACCTTGTATGTTCTGACCCAAATTTTGTCCAGATGTTATGTACCATTTTTTATATGCAAGCATTGTTCTAAAGGAGAGTATAGAAGGACAGTGATTTGATAGGTACTTCATTCACATACTTAGGCCAGGAAAGTGTTGGAATTACAGAATTAAATTCTTTAACCGCATCACCTTGCTAGAAGTGCAAACTGATTCAAAACGATGACACATGAAGGAACTTAATAAGTGGGCAAAAGGAAATTTTTAATACCTTGAAGAGATAGGAAAAATCGTCGTGCGTCGCTTGCGGATTGCTGTGAATTCCTTTAAAATGCTCCGATCACCACGATTCCTTCAGATTAGATGAATTCAGATCATTGCGCACAAGTTTTCTCCATAATGTTGGTCCATCCGATCATTATTTAAAAAGTTAGCAGGCGCACGAAAAAACGTTCACAAACTTCTCTGTACAACTTGACATCGACTGTATCTGTGTGATCCGGTTGATAGCAGTCACTGAAACTTCACACAATTTGGCGTGTTTAATGTTGAACTGGCTGCTCATTGTTAGATTGCTGTGGTATTCAGTCAGGAGATTGTGCCATTTCATTAACGGTACATGTTCCAATGCTACCTTTCTAGTCAAACAAAAGAAGAAACGAGTTGTCTAATTGTGTGGTTGCACCAATTGATGGTTCTAAATTTTTCTCAAGTCACACTGAAGCACTTATTAAAGTGTAGGTAATTATGATTTGCTTCGCAGAGGTTGTCCTCTTATAGATACTTTGCGGGAATCGGGAATTCATGTTCTCAGTTCTGAAATGTACTATTACCGGTATACCCCGCATATGTGAGTGTATACACGTCCGATAGAGGTCAAAATGCAAAATGCTTCTTTGTATATCGCGATTTTCATTGTATACTTAATATTTCTACTTGCTCGGCAATTTCCAATGTAGCACAAAAGATTGACAATAAATCAACTAATTTTATGTGAGATTCATTGAAGGATTTGTGAGTCCGAAAGCATTTCACTTGTCGGTGACCAGTTTTTGCCATCATGATATGCTCAACCATGCGGTCATTTTCAGCTGCTTGCTCATTTTTAATATGACGGTATGCAAACGTTTCGCACATGCGATAGATATGAAATGACAACAAGTCTCGTCATGAAAGCGACCTTCTTGCTAAATGTTGATAATGCTGGCCTCGCGATTGTAGCTGGAGACCTATCATCCTAATTAATTGTCTCATCAATTAATTAATCGGGAAAATGAACTCTCCAGCAGCTCAATATACGTGAAATATCATTTCCTAATTCGACCAGGGTAAAACTTTGTTGGTAAAACTTTGAATCTTTATAACGACAGTCATATGTAATTTTCTCTGCAATAATTGACATTTATCAGTTTAGCAGAAAACGCACTCCATTAACCACTGGAGTCGCTTACAAAATTGCGTAAGCAAGGGAGTGCATACATCAAGTGAATAAGTAAAAAGTTCCGATGTTAACATTGCCTTAAAACGTTGGAAAAATGGCGCACAAACACATTTAGCAGGTAATAAGTTCCAAAAATGAAAAGAACGATAGAAGGAGCAATTACCCTTTTTGAGTTTTTTTTGGCACAACGAATGTGGTTTGAAGTGATGTAAAAATGCCGAAAAATCAGCTTCAATATACGCTTTGAAAAGATGGCTTTTCTCTAAAGTGAATCTTAATTTACATGCAAGTAAAAACAAGTTTCGAGTATTTACTCTTTGTCAAGACATACACAAATTATCACACTTTCTAGGAAAAGTAGAAAGTGTAATCATTTGTGCATACCTTGCCAAGAGTAAATATTCGAAACTACCTGGTGAAAAAAACTGTCGGTGAACTGTCGGTCCATTGTCGGGAAGCCGACTCGGCATAATGACGGCAAAGGTCCTAATTCCCCGACTATCTGCCGACGAATCGGTGAGCCGACAATTCCCCGATTGTTTCGCCGACGCACTACCGACAATTCCCCGACAGCCACCGACAATTCCCCGACAGCCTCCGACAATTCCCCGACAGCCGCCGACATCTAATTATATGTTCACATTCTTTTGATGAAATTACAGTTATAGCCTACTTGACGTTGTAGCAAAATATTGAAGAAATTTGCTGTTATTAGTGATGAATTTTGTTGATCAAAGTCATCCTGCTACGAAATGTTCCAAGGATTAACAGCAGAAAAACTCAATGCTGCTAAAACCAAAACATTCGGAGGCAGTGACAAATAATCGCACAAGAAATTACTTTAGCGACTCACCTCAAAAGTAAATGTCGGCTTACAGAACAGTGGTATACTTCTCTGCCATCGGTTGTGCTGGCTTGGTAGTGTCCGGTCTCCATTGATGATATCTTTTTGAGAGACAATGACTACGGTCTAAAATGCGCAGTTAGATGCTTGATGCAAAAAATATTGAATATCATTGACGCATAAGAAGAAGTTATAGAATTTAACAATTAAAATAAATAGGAACATACATGTACATCTAACATAAAAAATAGGAAAACGACACGAGCTTTTATTCACTTCAAGTAAAAATGCTGCTTAAAATCAATAGCATTATATTAATTACCCGACCTGCTGTCACATTTATTTCCCGGCAAAAAATAATAAAACGACAAGAATCACAATATGTATTACATGAGCACTAGAAAAGTTCCGATGAAAAATGTGTCATGAAACAAATGACGAGATTAGGATGATTACGAAGGAGATAAAGTGTTCAGTCTGGAAATTTTCAAACGCAAATATGCAGCTGACGATCAGTATAAAAAAGGAAGTACAAGTATGACAAATAAATCCATGTGAGAACATGATTGCGAGTGTGGACCAATAGCGCATTTTTGGAAATCTTTAAAGACAATTACAAACAGCTAACAATCATGAAAAATAAATATAGCAAATGCCTGTCCACTTGCAAACATGATTAAGAGGGTGGTTCAACAAGTCAAGTCTAATTTGGAAATCTTTTAAGATAATTATAAACAGCCAACAATCACGTAGAGATGATGCCTCTTTGGTTGGACATTCCAAATGAAAATGAAAATAGGATTGCCGATATGATGCTAATTTATTAGATCATGAACCAATTAATTTCAACTATACTGAGCGTAGCCATTTTCAGGGTATAAAAATGAGAATGCATTGATGAAATTTTAAGCATTTATAAATATACCTTTATGCATATCATTACATATCATAACATCATTAAGTTACACATACATAAATTACATCACATAATAATTCAAAAGTATGGGAATGCCAAATTAGCAGCAATTTGGCATTCCCTTACTTTTGAATTATTATCTGATGTATATGTAACTTAATGATGTGATTTATTCAGCCGTTATTGACCAATTTCGAGTAATTTCAACTACAGAACGCATCTTCACGGTATAAAATGATAACTGAAAAGAGCATGCCTTGATGGAATTTTAGGCATTTATAGATATGTGAATGAAGAATAGTATGCATAAAGGTATATTTCTAAATGCTTTCAATTTTAAAATGCTTCAATTAATTTGCATTTATTGTTACTAAACAAATATAATTACATTTGTAAATGAATTTATGTCTTCCTCACGAAGCTATCTTCAGGGAACATAAATGTTAGGTCATGTTTAATTAATTATAAGTTAGACAAATAGTCCGGCAACCAGAAGTTAATTAATTAATTGTCATTAATTTTTTTTCATAAAGTGATGTAATAACTAACTTGGCATTCCCTTACTTTTGAAATGTTTACATTGAGTGTACGCATTTTTTCACAATTGCATCAGTTATGGCTTTCCTATTTTCATTTGTATTTCGATAACAGTATCAGTGTAAAAAAGAAGCAACGAACCAATGGAAGCATTATTACATTATAGTTTAATTGAGAATGTCAATAGGGTCCTGTTTCCACAAAACGGACCATGCACTTTTTTACATGCAGGATTTTTAAAGTTTTTATCATCGTTGTGTTGTCACTAAACCAATTTTAGATAAATGAAGATTGCGACTACACAATTCAAAAGTCTTTGTCATTCAGTAACTCGTCCGAAACGTTTAGCCTTGGTTCATCAGGCCAAGAGAGCCGATAGTGTAGGCCTAATCACTGCGGTATTTTCACTTTCACGTAGAAGTTTTATAACCTATTTCGAACACGAATACTTACTATCGCTTTAATGGTTGATTATTGCTTGACATCATCGATTATTGATCACTCATTCTTGAGAAGAAAAAAATGACATAAATTAGAAGAAAAAATATTATTAATAGACTTATTCATAAAAGGATTAACTTTTCTTTATTATTTATATCCATAAACTTTATTAAACTACATCTTTATTTACTGAGTTAAGAGCCAAAAACTGTTAAACTCACTAAATAAGGATACTAAGTTTGCGACCATTATCCCTGAAAATAACTGCTTGAACTATCATATAAGATTTCACTATTGGTTAAGCAAAATTAATTTTTGCCATTATCAAAATGAAATCGTACGTCAAGTTGTACCCGTCCTTTGCCAAAGATAGTTGGGTCTCCAGTTATGTAAAGAGAAACTTCATTGTCAACACCTTTGACAGCATCGATAAAAGAAGTACAGCTCTAACTCTCTTGGCATCGAAGCTGGAAACAAAACCAAATCTCGTCTCAAGTGTAATGGTCGCTCTGATAGAGATTTCGTTATTAACTAACGCTTGCGTATATCAAAAACTATTTTAATGAAAATAAAGTTGTTCTAAATATTGATTTTATTAGTGATAGTCTTTCTCGCAAAATTAATTATCGTATTCGTAAATATAAACTTGACATTAAATTCGCAAATTAATTAACATAAAATTATGTTACTTATTTCGAAACAATAATAATAATAATACACGCTAACTAATTGTTTTCTTTGTAGTAACTTCTTAATCATAATAATCGCAATATTAGTTGTTGTTTATCCGCTTATTCGTCATTTTAGTTCTAATAGTTACATAGATGATCTTCACGCCCTTTTCGTTTGAGATTTGATGAACATCGCAAAGTAGCCACCCCAGTGGGTGGTTCAATGTGCCCCACGCATGGGGCACATTGAACCACTTTGGTAGAAATTTCAAAATCAAAATTGTGAGGAGATTGGATGTCACAAAAAAGTCCAACAACTCAGAGATTACTAAGGATCCTCAACCTTTCATCCGAGTTTGATTTTGGTTGATTTGATTATATTCAAACTGCTGAGAAAAGATCAAAAACATGTTCAATGTGCCCCACCCGCCCCTATCAAGAATGGAGATGCAGCAAGTCCTATGACTGATCGCTGTTTGAAATGTACCGCGAACTGTATTGAAGACTGACGTCAAAATATTGCTAACTTTGGATTGCCCTGTCAAGGCCAGTATCAACGAATCACAACTATAATTCGAAAATTGATTTGTACTTCGTTGTGATTGCCTGGCATGATGTTATTAAATATAAATACACATGTCAACGGAGATGTCATGACACTTCTCATCGAAGATCGCACCCACAAACTGAAAGCTGTAACAAATACGCGAGTGACTCACAACCAAAAGCAGTTTAGCTTAAATTGATAATGGCAGTTATTCGATTAAGCAATCAAGCAGATTTTTAGAGTCATATAATCACACATTTTCACTAAAAGTTGACGTATCTTGATGAACAATACGTCAAATAAAAACCTAGGATTTGACTTCATCTCATGCGGGTTTCATCTCTTCATCTACACGATTTCATGTTTAAAAATTATGATTTATGAAATGGGTTTTACTTCTGTAGGGGCACATTAGGTAATGAGTAGACGTGTAATATATTGTCATCAATTCATCATGAAAAATGCAAATTATCATATCATTGTAATAACATCAGGATAAGCTTAACGATGTAAAATGTGGAACGCCTTTATTTCTGAACAAATATTGCCAGTGATAGACCTATGCGTACAATAATAAAATTACTAAATCCCGTACAGATTACAACTAACAACCGATGGAGAGAAATATTTATAGATCAGCTTACCTATTAACATGATTGTTCGAGTCATAGCAATGACTTACATTTTGCATAAATTAGTCAATTCCGTTTCTTAGATTGTGTCATTCGTTTCCAAGAGATAATAAAATCGATTGCCATGCATCCTGATTCCATCGATGTAGAAGTCAAATGACAAACCATGAAATATACGAATGAAACTTTGAAAGTGTGGAGACAATTTATTGTTAAATGATTCTGAAGAAAAATGAGATAACAATGCGCACTCGGAAGTCGTAATATATGTGTAGGCTAATTTGTTGGGAGATTTATTGAAGGAAGCCAATCTAAGAGATCCTCGAAATCGGTGATATCATCCTTGGGAATTCGAATTATCAAGTTTCCATTCTTGTGTTCTCTCCTTCCATGCGAGCCGTTGCCGTTGATGCGTTTTCCACGAAAAGTTTGGTTTGGTTGATGAAGATGCCGAGGCATAGTAAGATGGAAAATTGTTGAAAACACTGGAAACTGTCGAAGATTTGAGTTGCAATAGTTTCAATTCTTTTCTGGGACGCTTAGATGATCTTGAATTGTTTCGACATTTTCGAGGAAGTGCAGAGAACAAATTCGCGAAGACAAGGTTGGAAGGAAGACGCTTCTTTGGCCAAAATTATCGACATCCTCTCGTTTAATTGCTCTTTGTCTTATCCATTTGTCGCGAAGAGTCTGGTCATGAGAAAATGCAAAAAACGAAATATGCACATTCGTTGAGTTATCTGATGTGCTTTCGTGCACTTTCTGTTTATTATCGTAGGACGTTGACTGATCTGCAGGGCGCGCTGCTTTCCCAGTTAGGCGCACGCATATGTTTTGAGACAAGCTAACCAACTTGATGCTATAGCAACGCATCGATCAATCAGATAACGCTTGCCTCACATATTTACATGCAGATTCGGCAGATCACTGTGAGGACGAAGGAAAAAGGCAGTATTATGAAACCTGTATGAAACTTCACGTGAACAGCAGCTCAATGAATTGCCAATGAATTGCGCTTTGCGCTATCGAACAATGAAATCTATCAGTCCTGAGACTGTATAGAGTGTGGACTATTCGTAAAAATTTAGGACTTGCATATCCCGGTGCTCTAGATATCTCACAATGGCTAGAAATAGAAGGTTGGAAGAAGCTCTTTCAAAAGGAATTACCGTAATTCACGTTCGTTCGGAGATAGCGAAAACAGACAGATAAATGGCTACTTAAAACAGCGCAACAATGTGTTCTCAGTAGGGTTTTCAACTTTCAAAGCAATTTTTTTCTTTAGTTTGCTTTCTCGTGGCGTTTGAGTACTAGCAACATTTTCTGCGCTGCAGCAAAGAATGTGTAACAGATTAATGCACCGATTAAAATCGGGCTGTTTTAATGTAGGATTGTATACACACATCTAATACATTAACATGCGTTTTTCTTCTTGTGATGTTCTGTGAATTTCCACGCAATTCTATCTACATTTTGAATCACTCAAAAAGAAAATACAAGTAACTGAGACAGAACCGTTGACCCATAGCTGCCGCTATATGTAGACATGTATTGATATATTAACTTACCACATGCTGCCGGAAATCTGGTCCTGATATCTGGTATGAGGAATTCTGTTATCCTTTTTGCAAGAGGTTGCCATTTTGTCTTTCATCTGTGCCACTTGCAAAGAAGCAGAATGTGCTGACTATGCTCCTCGAGCGCAGCAGGAGTCCTTCTGTTGTAAATCACAGCAGTGTTTAAGTTAAATAAATCACATGAATCGGAGTGGACCAGATTTGCTAATATTGGTCCAATCAGAGCTGCCGTCGGCATATAGGGAGAACATGCCGACACTTCCCGATTTTCTAATCATCATGTCGGTGCAGCCGTCACTTAGCCGATGGGTACCGACAACACCTGTGTCGGCATTCACTCGGTGCGCCGACAGGGTTGACAGCCGACACTGCCCGACTATTTGACGAGGCATCCCTGACGAAATTTGAAATGCTTTCAAATTTTGCACTCTTTAAAATTAAAAAAATTAACTTTACAATGAGGCCGCTACATGCTACAAACTGGTATCTAAGTTTTCACAGCAGTGATTGCTGAGTTTGGAATCTCCACAGCTTTCTTCAGGGCCTACAACTGTAATCGTCAGATAGATCCGTCCGGTAGGCCTATATGTAGGTGGATGAAGCCAATACAATGAACATATGAGTGGTTTCTCTAGACAGAATGAATCAATTGAAATAAAACTTATAATATCTGAGGTTTATTGAAGCAGTAAACAACATGAAATCATTTCCTAATGCAACTGATTTTATGCCATGCGTCGTTGACATGAAAAGACATCAATTTTCGCATTTCCAATAAGGCTGAATGACATTCAGAAGATTAAATATGTGGATCAACTGCACTGCACGCAAACATGATAGTTTTGCATAAAATCAACTTTCCTTTCTGACTTCTTTACATTTACTTACTCCTTACATTACATTACAATTACTCTTTCTGACATTTTACCGAATCTATGGCTAGTAAACATTGATTAAATGTCAGATAATTTACATTACAATTACTCCTTCTGACATTTTACCGAATCTATGGCTAGTAAACATTGATTAAATGTCAGGTAATTTACAACACTATTGACGGCATAAAACATTTTGAGACTTTCCATTTCATCCAATCATAATTGAATATCACATCTCTTATTTCAACCACTAATTAGAGGTAAATTCTTGTATACAGTGCAATGAAAGTCAATATTTCATTATTTTTATCTGAATATGCTTAGCGTTTATCTCTATAAATGACAGGAAATTATGACGTAGCCTATACATCTGGTTGACTGAACAATTAAGAGAAAGTCATAATTGTGAACCATATTTCACCCAAAGAACTGTTAACCACTGTCTTTTGATATTGATGAACTATCAGCAGGTTCTGCCTGGTGGCATATAGATATGCCAGTAGGAAATAAAGTGATATATATATATACTGAGATAGTAAGTCAATCACAGTCATTTTACCATTGAACGTACATCTCAATACAACAAATCAGTTGTCATACCCCATAAGTTTAAGGGATTTGCCATTTGAAAATTTGGTGACTTTCCGTTTTCTTCGCTTGGCTGAATTCCAATACACCATTTTAGCAATAAAATGAAATTGAATTTCGAGCGGAAAAAATAATTTAAACAAGATGAACATGCATATTCACAAGAATATTATTAAAATACGATTAGAAGATGATTAAGATATTGAAATACGAAAAGCCTTCATATACCTCGAATACACGATTTAAGAATCAAAAATGTTAGTGGCATATTTTTATTCCGCCAGGCGTTAATGGGTTAAGCCCAGAGATAACCTATGCCGATAATTAAAACTTTTAACTGAATATTAATATGGCTTCAATTCCGCAATAACAAATTCATTTAATAAATAGTAATTGATATGAAAATTAGATACATATTAATTGGACAGCAATATGTACAATATGGTTTGATTCAACATGTACTCATTCATGGATATGAAATGACAACAAGTCTTGTCATGAAAGCGACCTTCATACTAAATGTTGATGCTGCTGGCCTCGTGCATGTAATTGGAGACTTGTCTTCTTAATTGATTATCTCATCCAAAAGAAAATCGGGCTCTCCAGCATCTCAATAAAAGATAGATATCATTTCCTAATTCGACCAGGGCTATTGGTAAATTTTCATAATGAAAATAATATGAAATTTTCTCTGCATAATTGACATTTATCAGTTTAGCAGAAAAAACTCAATTGGCCCTTGGAGACGCTTACAAAATTGAGTGACCAAAGGAGTACGTACATACATGAAGTGAATAAGAAAAAATGTCCGATTTTAGCATTGCCTTACAACGCTGGAAAAATGGCTTAGAAATGGCACTCTTTAAAATTAAAAAAATTGTGACAGTGCACCGCTACCTTTTGCCGCGTTTTGGTGAACTGCTCTCGATTCTCCCTGATGGGAAATCGAAACTACAATTTAAATTCTCCCAAAAATATTATGTATGGGATTTTGCCTCCAATAAATTTCCCTTTGGAAATTTAGTATTTTCATATATTTTATTTTTGTAAATATGCACTTTTAAATTCCTTGTTTAACCGCATCAATGTGAGTGACTTTAACGGTCGTTCACAATCTAGTATAAAACTAGCTGCCAGACTATCTAGCAGCACAGAGTAATTGGTTTTGGAATAAATCGCTTTCTGTTAACTGCGACTTCTACAACAATTGGCGTTAGCGAGCAGGATACGAGGTCCTGTGCTGTTACTGCTGCCATTCTACTGGCCCTTCGAGGTGCTCTTCTAGCCCATCTACGATTGGGTACTACTGCTGCTGTTAAAAAATTTAACACACTCGACGGCTGATACTTTACCCGGTATCGTCGTGAACACACACTATCGGGCTTCACGATTGATAGCCACACACGCACACACCTCTCTACTTTCCGTCCAACCTCGCTGATTGTTCTTTCTTCTTTATTCTTCAGTACTTCGGTACGGCTAGTTGGTTACTTCGCCCAGCCACCATCCTGGGTCCCTCATACCCTGCTACATTCACGCGCACATTCATTACACACCAAAGTAAGTTTGTTACTAAAACAGTCACACCTTCACTGCTACACCTTAAGGCTTATTAACGCTAGGGACTTAAGGACTAGGGATCTAAGGCAAGAAGACGGAGCAATGACGACGTCCGCTGCTGGTGCATCGTTACCGACGGTGTCGATGGATCTCGTACCGATGGAAGCCCTAGACATCACCAACGCCGAGGGCGTCACTGACTGGCACGAACGGTTCGAACAGTATTGTCTCACAAGGAATGTGGATGCTTCACTGGAGATCAGCCATTACATCACGCTGATTGGTAAAAGAGCCTATCGTCTATTAAAGGATCTTGCGTTTCCGAAGGAGGTAAAGACATTGAAGATCAAGGACCTTCAAGAGTTACTCGAGAAACACCTTCTGCCAGAAGATTTTGAGCTTTCTGAACGCGAGAAGTTCCACAACCTAAAGAAGAAACCTGAAGAGACCTACCGCTCGTTCATCCTTCGCGTGCAACAACAGTCAGCCAAGTGCAACTTTGGTTCTAACTTAGAAGTTCAACTGCGAGATCGATTGGTCGCGGGTATCACTAACCAAGAGATGAAGAGAAAACTGCTGAAAGAGCGTCTTTTGGACTTCCAAACAGCTAAGAGGATTCTTACGGAGTGGGATGCTGTCAACTCTGCTATATCCTGTCCTGCTGAAGTCATGGTTACGCGTCCTTCGAAGAGCAACTCTCGTCGCTTTCAACAGTCTACCCGAACCATCACTACACAACAGCAACGCAAGCAGCACGTCAGCTCTGGTACAAAGAACAAGGCCTGTGACTCGTGTGGTGGTGCACATCTGAGGAAGACATGCAAGTTCAGAGATGCGGTCTGCAGAGCCTGTAAGCGTATCGGGCATATACAACGAGTTTGCCGCTCCACAACGCATTCAACAGCCAAAGTCAAGGTGATCCATTCTCCTCATGATTCGAATGACGATGAAGATGACTATGAAGTCAAAGTTTTTACACTGCAACACCAACGCCATCTTTATGAACAAGTGCTTTTCGATTCCGGTCAACGGAAGAGATTCATCCTCGACACAGGCAGTCCCATTACCTTTATGCCTTTACATGAATCTCAGAGCTTGGGCTTCGTTCGCTCTAAACTTTCGCCGTGTTCAGTCCGCATTCAAGGCGTTACTGGTAAAGGTCTTACAGTTCTGGGGCAGTTCAAGGCTACGGTTGCAGTTAAAGGCAACGAGTCCGAGATCAATTTCGTCGTCACTGAGACTGGTCCAATGGTTCTAGGGTTGGATGCTCTCAAGCTGTTACGAATCAACTTCATTTTCCATGTCAACGCGTCGACCACTCTTTCTCCGGACATTCAAAAGCTTATCGCTAAGTGTCATCGGCATACGGGAGGCATGAAGATAACCCCAGTCAACTTTGACATCAGCGGCGATCCAAAGTTTATGAAGGCACGACCGATTCCATATGGTCTACGCGCGGCAGTCGAAAACAACCTTAACGAACTGGTACAGAGCGGGATAATAAAGCGAGTGTCATCCAGCAGGTGGGCCACTCCAATTGTCACGCCACTGAAGGCGAATGGTCAACCTAGAGTCTGTGGAGACTTCCGCATAACAGTCAACCCTCAACTGCGTCAAACGGCTACAGTCACCCCAACCGTTGAAGATATGTTCGCTGGATTGGAGAACAATTCTGTCTTTTCGAAAATTGACTTGTCCAACGCGTTTCTCCAAGTACCGCTACAGGAGTCCGCAAAAGAAGTAACTACTATCAACACTAATTGGGGCCTTTTTCAATATCAGTTTTTGCCGTTTGGCTTGCACGTATCACCTGGATTGTTTCAAAAAGCGATCAATGAAGTGCTTCATGGTCTCGACGGGGTTCGCTCATATCAAGACGACATCATTGTTTTTGGCCGAACGCGTACTGAGCATGACGAACATTTACTTCAACTGTTGGCTGCCCTCGACCGCCACAATGTTAAAATTAATATGAAGAAGTCTCAATTCGCAGTAACAAAGCTGAATTACTTGGGCTACGTCATCGATGGACGTGGTATTTCACCGGACCTCACAAGGATTCAAGCGTTAGTCGCAGCCCCAGTTCCGGATAACGCTGACAAACTAAGATCATTCCTGGGTTTTGCACAGTACTACGCGAAATTCGTACCTCGATTTGCGGAAATGGCAAGGCCTCTCTACGATGCGCTTCATGAATTCGACAGGGCATCCAGTTTGAAAGAAGACTACAAACGATTGCTGAACGCACTTCTTGACGGCCGAGTTTTACAAAGTTATCGTTTCGGAGCTCCGACACAACTTATTGTTGACGCATCGGGTTATGCGATCGGTGCAGTGCTTGAACAACATGGTCATCCAGTGACTTGTATCTCCAGGAAGTTATCTCAGGCTGAAAAGAACTACAGTCAAGTTCAAAAGGAAGCTCTTGCAATACATTGGTCGGTTACCAGACTTCACAAGTTCCTCTATGGTACCCCTTTCGAAATCGTCACAGATCATCGCGCGTTGGAATACTTTTTCATCCTTCATCTTCAGTCAACAAGACTACATCATCGATGATGCAACGTTGGGCACTACACTTAGCCGGATATAACTACACCATCAAGCATCGAGCAGGTGTCGATATCGCAAATGCTGATTATTTGTCAAGGCACGCACATCAAGAGCCTGAGGATTCGACATCTGTCAACATCGTCAATCCTTTTCCGGTTTCACGTAATCAATTGATCCGGGAAACTCAAATGTTCTATGGTTCAGTGCTTTCCGGTCTTACTCGTGGTTGGTCAAACGCTGCTAAACGATGATTTCCTAAGTTGTATTCGCACAGAGAAGATCTCCAAAAACAAGTCGATGGTGTTATACAGTTCCATGATCGAATCTTGGTTCCTCCAGTTCTTCGAAAGACGATGTTAGAACACTTACATCTTGGACACATTGGTCGGGATAAGATGGTTTCTTTGAGCCGAATGTTATGTTGGTGGCCATCGATCAATACGGACATAACCACTTTTGTCAAGGATTGTCCTAACTGCAAGAACAAGCCGAGAACCCATACTAACTGGTCTCCATGGCCCATCACGTGGCAACCGATGCAACGTCTCCATGCCGATTATTGCGGTCCATTTCTCGGTCAATATTGGGCGTTAATCGTGGAAGACTCCTTTAGCAAATTTCCAGAGGTTTTCTTCACAACAGCAGCAACGGCTGAGTTCACAAAGTTCGCACTACAGAAATTTTTTGCACGGGAGGGAATTCCTCAAGTACTTGTCACCGACAATGGAACGACTTTTACAGCTCGATCGATACAGTCTTGGCTAAAATCAATCGGCTGCAACCAAGTCTTCAGTCCACCGAGGCACCCTCAATCGAACGGACTAGCTGAGAACTTCGTACGAACTCTCAAAACGGCCATACGAACAGTTTCACCGACGAACATCGAAGCTCTGCATCAAGCAACTGACACTTTTCTGCTTCAATACCGTTCCGCTGTTCACAGCACTACTGGAAAACCACCTGCGTTGCTGTTTAAAGGTAGAAACCTCAGAACTATAAATTTGGACACTGCTGAAGTTGTGTTTTATCGAGGAAACAACAATCGTCCTTGCGAAGGCTTCGTATTGAACAGAATTGGACAACGACTATTGAACGTCATGGATCGTGATGACGGAAGTGTTCACAGAAGACACTTAGACCAAGTCACGTTTACGCCGCCTAACATCCCGAATGCCTTAAGTATCCCTCAGCACAACCGTAACATAGACCGTTATGTAAATTCTGAACACACTCTTCCTTCTCCAACCATTCAGTCAGACACGCCGTCTTCTTCCTCTCTTCCCTCTGACAAAGCATGCACACCAACCATCCACACACCTCCGGCTACTTACTCGCCTCCAGCAGTACCTTCCAAAACCAATTCTCTGTCATCTACGACCACAAGTGGTTCTCCTGCGAATGGGTGTTCATCGGCTACTCCTGATCCGATGGTTCCTTCGAGTTCGACCAATGGTGCGTGTGTTCCTTCAAGTTCGACCAATGGTACGTGTGTTCCTACGAACAATGGTACAACTAGTGCTCTTCCAAGACGAAGCCAACGATTTCGCCGCAAACCAAGCAAGTACGATGACTTCTGCTGACGGGGAGGAATGTGACAGTGCGCCGCTACCTTTTGCCGCGTTTTGGTGAACTGCTCTCGATTCTCCCTGATGGGAAATCGAAACTACAATTTAAATTCTCCCAAAAATATTATGTATGGGATTTTGCCTCCAATAAATTTCCCTTTGGAAATTTAGTATTTTCATATATTTTATTTTTGTAAATATGCACTTGTAAATTCCTTGTTTAACCGCATCAATGTGAGTGACTTTAACGGTCGTTCACAATCTAGTATAAAACTAGCTGCCAGACTATCTAGCAGCACAGAGTAATTGGTTTTGGAATAAATCGCTTTCTGTTAACTGCGACTTCTACAACAAAATGGCACTCTTTAAAATTAAAAAAATTAACTTTACAATGAGGCCGCTACATGCTACAAACTGGTATCTAAGTTTTCACAGCAGTGATTGCTGAGTTTGGAATCTCCACAGCTTTCTTCAGGGCCTACAACTGTAATCGCCAGATAGATCCGTCCGGTAGGCCTATATGTAGGTGGATGAAGCCAATACAATGAACATATGAGTGGTTTCGCTAGACAGAATGAGTCAATTGAAATAAAACTTATAATATCTGAGGTTTATTGAAGCAGTAAACAACATGAAATCATTTCCTAATGCAACTGATTTTATGCCATGCGTCGTTGACATGAAAAGACATCAATTTTCGCATTTCCAATAAGGCTGAATGACATTCAGAAGATTAAATATGTGGATCAACTGCACTGCACGCAAACATGATAGTTTTGCTTAAAATCAACTTTCCTTTCTGACTTCGATTCACGCAAGTAAGCCTAGGAAACTTGTGTAAGAGGCTCACTGGACCCCCCGTGAGATCTCAAAGGGTGTGAAAAACTCAGTACTCTTTGGGCTCAGCAACCTGATTTTGAAAGCATATTTGTGCTTTCAAACTGAAGGCATTTTGTCCTTCAGACAATCTAGCTATTGGGGTTTTTTTATAAACTATTCATATGAAAGAGGCTTTCGTATGTAGAGGCTGATCATATTCAGCTAAATAAGTCTTAAAGTCTCTTAGATGCGAGGAACATTAATAGGGACAACACTTTTAATCATTAAAGAATATAATCTATATTCAAACCACCAAATTACATCATGCAGAAGAACCCTGAACGCCGTTTTTCTAAACGAATGAGCATTTCACTGAAAGGCAAAACAATATAATTGAAAGTTACATATAAAAAGTCGGTCATACCAAGGTTGGGTCTTGGGTTCACTCTTGGGTTTTGGGTAGTCTTACCCCCCCCCCAAGAGTGAGAAGCCAAGAGGCTAATTTTTTCCGGTTTTCTTGGAAAAATTCTGCCTAAGTATATGACCACATCATGTCATAGCAAGTCATCTACATGTAAGCTTACATGTATCACTAGGTGACATGCCACGCTCAATCACGCGTAACTACACATGACCCCAAACATCCGTTGCTAGAACATCCATTGTGTTAGATAGAATTTTGTATATATCATTTTGCGCGAGATAAAAAAATAATACATGAAAAAATGCAATGCATTAAACCAATACCTGTATAACTCTTATGCTGTTAAATTGGTAGCCTACAACAATGCGTAGATAACTTGCTTCATATAGCCTCTTGCCTTGAAAGTTAAAAACTTCGGCCTATATGTTTATTCTACTATTGGGGTACATGTAATAGAAATAGAAAGATATCGGTATCATTTAATGCAGTGACATTTTTTGATGATTGCTTCTTACCATTAGTAAAAATATCGTTCTACATTTGTGCTATTTTCATCCTATACGAGGCCTGTGTTATATGTGTGTTTCGTTTCTCGATCAGACATGTTGTAAGGAATGCAGCTTAGTCATGCATGTTGTTCTAATTAGGAAAATTATTTGGCTGTAGACGTAAACAGGGTTGATGATATTAAGGCCAGAGATAACCCATGCCGATAATTAAAACTTTTAACTGAATATTAATATGGCTTCAATTCCGCAATAACAAATTCATGTAATAAATAGTAATTAATATGTAAATTAGATACATATTAATTGGATAGCAATATGTACAATATGGTATGATTCAAAATATCTTCATGCAATTTTAAATCTCAATCAAAATTCCAAACATGTTCTGGAAATTGTTGTTCCACTTCATTAGAGAAATAGCCACTCTTGGGTCCAATCTTGGGGGGTTCCCAAGATTAGACCTACGATTAACCTTTTCTTGGGTCTTGGGGGTACCCCAATATCTAATCTTGGGCTTGGGGGTTTGGCCCAAGTTTGGACCCAACCTTGGTCATACATTGCCTGAATGGAATCCAGCTCCTTCGACCGGATGCACTGGTTCTGTGCGCGGTTCGATTTCAAGTACTCCTTGATGATTGACTCGGCGCTTGTATCTTGCTGGTCGCTTGTGTGCGGCTGATAGATACTGTTCAGGTTTCTCTACGTTGATCTGATATGAGAAGAATCACTCCAATTCTGTAGTAGTAAACAACTACAGTATAATTCACTGCATTTGTCTTCTAATGCTTTTGTTACTCCCTGTTCTGGTATTCTATTCACTATTCTCAATTTTTATAGGTGTGACTATTGTCTAAGTTAAGGTCAGACAGAATGCGATCTGATATTAATTCTGATACACCAGATCTGTGCGAAGCAGAACTGCTGTCAGACAACATGCTGACAAAGCTCTCTTCATGCAGGACTAAATACCAATAATGCGACATTCAGAGCGGGTTTCGGGACGGAGCGAGAACGAAAGTGAGACTTTCACAGAATGATGTGAACCTTATGTCAACTACGAATCCGCGGGTCTGCCGAATTCTAGTTAGTTCTACTTTGTCAGGCAGAATCAAGGAAAAACAAGTTCATCAAATGGGACGCAGAGTGCAGTTATTTGGTAAAAATGCGACTTTTTATGTTGGCGCTTATTAGAGCAAAAATACTCCGCCTAGAGCCATAATTTTTCCTATGATGTGCAATGTGCATGTATTACTATCATGTTTCTGATAGGGTGATGCATGCGCGAATGTGGTTGTTAAATTGGTCTAAATGCGTGTGTTTACCGCATAGTGGATAGTGTCTCAAACATATTCTGTAAGACAGTAGGCCAGGTCAAACTTTCGATTAGATTTGACAAATCGGTTTCAGCAAACTGGTTTTGATAAAACCGTTTTATTAAATCGCAGCAATATTAAAGCGGATTACTGTAAACGCATGTTTGACTTCATGTAAATTTGGATTAATTAAAACCGTTTCAATAAAACGTCCGTTTTGTTAAACAAAACCATTTTAAACGGTTTCATGTAAATCCGAAGTTTGACCTCAACTGTTCTGGTAGCATAATCGGTTTTGTTAAATCGATCTTCTGACCACTTTGGCTTTATCAAAACCAAGAACTTCGTCAAATTGATACGGATTTGTTAAACGACCGCAAGTGAATGGCATTGACAACTTCGCGGCATGCTAAGCAATGTGAGATTTGTTAAACCACTAGGTGGTTAAATAGCGTAAATCGAAGAGAGAGGTCAGAAACACGATTAAACATGTCTGCGAATCTATTGGCTGCAGCACGAGTTGTAAGGACTCATGGCCCGAAGCATCAACGTATGAAAGCCATATCTTCATCAGATGCGGATTATTCCTCAATATACCGTCTATCGAAAGGAGACCTAGCCAAAATTTCTAAAGAATTCCATGAATATCGCATGGTGGATCATCCCAAATGTCATTACAGGGTTAGCTGTAAAATGGTGGAGGCCTTCGTCTCATACATTTCCGGCGGTGGATACTATAGACAAAGCTCGCAACGAAGGGATTTCCAAGCCGACCATGATACTGTATAGTAGAATGGTCGCCTCATACTTGAGTTCTACGGCTTCCCATTACATCAGGTTGCCATCTGTACAGGAAATTGGGGATATGACAAGCCGATATGTGGATGAAAAGAAAATAATCGGACTGCTGGACGGCTTTCTAATGAAGATCCAAAGACCTGATCATGGTGTAGACAATTTCTATTCTGCGAGGCCGGGGAAATGCTACGACTCTATGAACATTCAATATGTTTGTGATTTGAATGGCAAACTAATTCATGTCCTAACTGGGGTAAGTGGAAGAGCTCACGATAAGAACGCCATAGAATGGAGTCCTCGACTACGAAGATGGTTGGAAAAAGGATATAAGAATTATTTAATAAACTTAATTTTTGTTTGTTATATATATATATAATTGATGACTGTATGCCTATATGCTCATTCTTCTTTAAACTACGGCGCTAAGTAAGATGTGTCACATCACCCCAATTCGAAAGTCTAATGAAGCGAAAACATCATATCCAAATTAAAAACATTATATCAAATTACTGCTAGGCCTATGTTGTAGTATCAGAGGAATAAAGGAAGGAACCTGGAATCAATGGATTGTGTTGGTGATTTTGAATCAGCTGCTGTGTCAGATTCTCTACAGCATTTGTCAGATTCACAAATCCATCTCTGATATCGATCAAGTACTCGTTCGTTTTCATTTGCTCGTTAAGCAAATTCTCTAGACAGTCACTTTGATTGTCACACATCCGACGGAAATTAAGAGCCTCGCTAAGTTTTGAAGTTGGAGCTGGCTTCTTAGCAGGTGGTTGTCCCCTGTCCGTGGTCGTTCCACTTTCTCCCACTTCTGCTGGGCGCTTATAGACAATTCCACTTTCGTCTCTGTCTTAGGACCTAGTGAAGATCCATGTTCATGTACAGTACTGTGGAAAAGTTTGGAATAATTGTTAAAGTTCATCAATTCGAAGATAGTATTTAGTTTTATAGACAAAAGTCGGCCATATAACATCATATTTCATATTTCGTTATCCTATTGATAGTTCAGCATGTATTACATGGAATTACATGCATCACATCAGTATTTAATGGGATATCCTTTGTTTTTTATCACTTCCAAAAGTCTCCGTGGCATTGATTCTATCAGTGATCTACACAGATCTTCAATTACTTCAGTGCACCAAACTTGGCGAATGTTTGACTTAAGTTCTTCCAAGTTTGATGAATTTCTTGTGCAGACCTTCTTTTTGAGTAGCATCCTTAAATTCTTTATTGGATTTAAGTCGGGACTGTTTCCCAGCCAATCCAGCACCTGCACATGGTTGTCAAGAAACCATTTCTTTGTTGTCTTCACTGTATGGCACGGGGCCGAGTCCTGCTGAAACACTGTGCAACCCTGAATCGTCATGAAATTAATGAGATGTTCATCCAGAACTTGTTGATGGCGTTTTGCGTTCATCATACAACCTTTAGGAAATAGAGACCTGCACGACCAGCTGCTGAGAGGGCTCCCCAGACCACTACACCTGACGAATGCTTCACTGTGGGAACCGTGTAGGCCTACTTGGGATTACAAGGATATGAGTCAGATGACCGACGAACGAACTTTGTTGGGTTAGAAAACTGTCGAAACATGCTTTCGTCCGAGAACATGACCTTGGCCCACTGCTGTGAGGTCCAGTGGATGTATTTTCGGCAGAAGTTCAACCTTTTCTGACGCATCGATGGTGTTATCAGCGGCTTCCGCAAGGGTTTGCGTGCTCGTAACCCATACTGTCGAGACAGACGAGTGCGTATGGTGCTTGGATCCACGTAATCCAAAATGCCAGGAAACGATTTCTTAATTTCAGCAGACGTTATGTTTGGCACAGTCTTGACTAAATGAACAACTCGTCGATCGGTCCTCTCTGAAGTCACTCGCGGACGTCCAGAGCGCTTCTTGGGAGACAATGACATTGTGTTGAACACATTTCATGGTTTTAGATACGACTGATTGTGATATCTTAAACAAGACTGCAACCTCACTTTGCGACATTCCAGTTTTCACAAAATTCACTATCCGGATCTTGTCAATCTTTGATAATTGCTTCGCCTTACCCATGGCTTCGATGTGAATCATCATCATCTATTTGAGGCTATTATACAGCTTGATTGGCGTTGTGGCAATATTTCATCAGCCCTACATTATTTATTGGATATCACTATGACCAATAGGATGATCGCAATCATGCATTCGATTGCTGCTTGGATTTGAGGTAGATTTCAATCGAAAGAATAACTGCATTCAAAGCAGCCATGTTATCTATCAATTATTCCAAACTATTCCACAGTACTGTACACGAGAATCCAAATAGGACAGCAAATCAAACATTTGAGTGCTACCCTGAACTTTCAGGTCTAATGGCTCCTCGATTGTGTCACCGTTGCCACTAGTCGCCTTGTCCTTCAACACCTGAAAATAAAGGAGAGCGTAACATGATCCATATTGCATTAGATGCACAATGTAATAAACTATGATGAATAATCTCATAATGCTTCACTTACCTTTCTGTACTCCTTAAACAAATTCTCCAATCGGACATTCATTTGCTCACTGGTTCTTCCTCCTTCTTCCTTGATCTTCTTGAAAGATTCCTTTTCAAAAAATTTAATCCTGCTGTCGACATGACCTTTCGCAGAGGCATAATCGAGGGCGTTGTCAATTACGCCTTCCAGCAGCGAAATAGTTTCCGGATGACCCCATCGCCTACCACGTGTTCCTTTCTTCATGTTCATCAATGTCATATAACGATTTGATAAAACGCGTTTTATATTTTCATGATTGATCACATTTCCACTGTAATTTCTGTTCACAATATTCGATGAATCCGATCTTGACATCGACTGTTGTTCAATCGAAATCTTTGGACACCATGAAATCCTATCTTTGACCTCAGCAAGTTTTAGCTTTGACAAAGCCGATCACATGTACCAGACAGTTTCATCAAATCGCAATATCATGATCGAGTGTCGAAATTGCGGCTATATCGCGATTAAATGCTTGCGATGGTTTAACACACAAAACCGATTTATTTAGATAAAACGGATTTGTTAAATCTAATCGTAGTTTGACCTGGCCTAGTGTTTAAAACACGCTGCAAAAACATGTTTAGAATATGATTTTTAAGAAGTGATTCTTAATGTAGCTTTTTCAATGATTTACCAGTAGTTCTCAGTATTTTTCGATCATATTCCTCCCCAAGTGTTGAAAGGATGTTCAATTCCTCCCTCTAAACTAGTAGATCCCTATTCAAGTCAGAAAAAGTCAAGGACAGCAACAACACATATTTTCTACTAACTTATCAGGAAGTCAGTTTCAATCTCAAATAGACGTGCATCCTGATGTTGAGTCGATTGCTCTTCTTAGTTACCAAATCTGTTACCGCCGTCAATTGCAAACCTACTTATTTCAATGAACAATCTATCTACGTATATATATATGACTGCATTTGCAATTCTTTATCTAGAAGGAAATCAACAGATCTTGCTCATTCAAAATCCTCCTTCGAGCGTCATTCCATGATTTTCCTGGCATGTTGAGTTACTCCCCAGGGAGCCACATGACAACCGGTTACTAAGAATCATGCAAGAATACAGCCGAAACATCATGCAACAATATGCCAGTTAGCTAACATCGATCGTGAGGTGCTAGACGCCGAAAGTCGGTCTTGTAAAGTAGATTTTTTAATGAAAGCAATTTTCGACTAAAATTGATGGAGAGTTCTTTATCTTTACATTAGGCTGCATCAAAAATGGATCACCTATCGAATGCTCAACTATGTCATGCAATCATTTGAATGATCATGGACAAGATTTATTGCATTTCTTGAATCCGGTTCCAATTTTCTTAGACAAGTCACAAATGAATTCAATTAGGACAATTCAAATTTGAAATATGATTTTTTTCTATTTTTGTTATTTTCAGTTCTGCTCTGATCAGCAACTATTGAACATTTTCAGAATCATGTTGCTTTTAGCTTCAGTGTCTCGATAAAAGTACACCGAATTGGGCTGCCTCGACCTGCGAAAACTAAATACTAAAATGTTCGATTTTAGTGATATTTGAGCTGAACTGAAAGTTTGAATTATAGACCTCATCTAATACAATGATGGAATCTCAGAGCGATTAAGAATCATCGTTTTATTAACTACCTTAACCATATCTTTCTATTGCTGGTTTGCTAGTTTTTGTTGTCATCTTCTATTTCAAATAGTGATCTCATTGAAATTTGTCAAAATTGGCGTTTTTTGATCTTTGACCTTCACCTCAGCCCAGGAATGATCTTAAAAATGGAAGTGATGCTGTTTTTCTGAATCCCCATTCAATGCCTATTCGATTGATGTGTTGTTTGGCAAATTGGTGCAATAGTCTTGGAGGGGCGAAATTATGGTCACAACCGTATGGGGCAACGGCTAAGGATTGAGTTATTTCTTCATAAATCTTTAAAGACTTTCTTCTGGTTATCTCACATCACTGTAATGCATGCTGCAATTATCAGAAGTGAAGAAATAGATTTATGTAATTATCAATATTTCAATATAGTCGCGACGCACAAACACAACAGAGTTAGTTAGAAGATCAGGGCTTGAATCCGCTTGAGAGAAGACACATGAACTGGCAGGGTCCCTCCGCACGCTACAAACACTGTGTCTCTATTGTTCTAACAGTACAATGACTGATTGAATTGAATACATCAGATCTTCCCGCAGAGAAGGGGCTAAGACTAAAGTCATTGATAATACTATCCAAGTTGTTGCTTCTAAATGGCACCGTCGATCCTCGAACGCATATTTGTACTAACTTCGGCATTTCGAATGATAATTTGTTTGAATCCAATTCATCACATTTTTACATTCTCCGTTTTCTTTCTTTGAAATTTTTCTGCCAATGTTCTCGGAATCTGTGGGCTTTGTCTTCCCATGCCTCCGTTTGTCACAGAGGCGTAAAACTTTCATACTATACGCCAATCACACTCATTGAAGCATTGTATCTTTCTTTCTTCTTGCAGTTCGTGGAAAATGACGTCAGTGGATTTATATTGGTTTGACTTGGAGTTGACATGCGATTTCAATTCGAACTTCTCATTGTCTAAATGCAGAGACTCTCTCTTACAATATTGTTGCACATTTTGAAACGAGAGTGGTTAGAAGTTCTTCATAATTCCAATTGACGTGCGATGCAGCTGGTGTGCTCGTTTGATTTTGAATTCGCTGAACGTAGAGAATGAGATTGTTTAAGCGCATCACTTTGCTAGAGGTGCAAACTGATTCAAAAAGATGGCACATGCAGGAACTTACTAAGTGAGCAAAAAGAAATTTTTAATGTCCTACAGAATTAGGAAAAATAATCGTGCGCCGCTTGCGGATTGCTGTGAATTCCTTCAAAATGTTCCTATCTCCACAATTCCTTCAGATTCGAGGAATTCAGATAATTGTGCAAAAGTTTTCTCGATAGTGTTCAAACCTCCGATCATTATTAATAAAGTTAGCAGGCGCACGATAAAACGTTCACAAACTTCTCTGTAGAGCTTGACATCGTCTGTGTCTCTTTGCTGTTGATTGATAACAATCACTGAAACTTCACACAATTCGGCGTGTTTTATGTTGAACTGGCTGCTCATTGTTCATTTGCTGTGGTATTATGTCAGCAGATTTTGCCATTTCATTAACGTTACATGTTCCAATGTTTCCTTTCTAGTCAAACAGTACCTAGAAGGGACGACCTGTCTAATTCTGTGGCTGAAGGTTTCTGTAATATCAATACTGGAAGCACCTATCATGAATGCCTCCATTGTGTTGGAACGACATGGAAACGCTTCATTCCGGAAACGTTGTGGGCAGTAGGTTCCGAAATGAAATCTTTGCCACTTTTTCAGGATTTTGTGTTGAAACCATTTCCTCTAATATGACCTACTTTTTCACATGAATTGTTTACAAACAGCGATCTCGGTCAGTTTGCCTAATTTGATTTCATTATAGAGATTTTTGAGAGTTTTTAAGAATCGGGTTACTCAATCAGCTTAGGCCTAGGGTTCTTCAGTTACATCTTCTGGCATTGTTTGGTGATCTTGTTCACAGAATCTTTATTGCAAAAATTCTATTTTTCATTTTTGCAGCAGAATTTTACGTTCAACTTTGCGATGATAATTTCATCAATCAATAAACAGATTGAGTTGGCTTAGAACTACGTGCATTGACCACATCAACTTGAATTCTTGAACCAACTCGAACTTGGTTCAACTTGAATTTAAAGCCTTGGTCTTGGTGGCCGTTACTATAGTCCATTGCGACTTAGTATATACGAATTTCTGAACACTTGCACTCCACCACATCAGCTCAAATCCTCCAAGTGTTAATGCATCAACAACTAAAACACTAAAAGCATCCAAAACTTTTCTATATTGAACATAATATCATCTAAATAGAAGCTCAAACTCTACAATTATAGATCCGTTTTGCCTACTATCGAAATTTCTCTTTCGCATGAATCAGAAAAGGCGATTACACATTCAGTGAAGGCGATTACACAATTCAGCTGAAAATACAGTAGTAGGCAAGACCATTGCGTTATTGAACAGAATGATTTGGAAGGTTTATATTTCTATTTTTGATGATCTGAAGAAGCCTTGGCTATTTTCGCGCATTAGCTTCCTACGGGATTGTCTAATAGAGGATTTAAGCTGATTTGAAGCAGTGCAAATACTTCATGGCAGGTAAGGATGTGGAAGTTTTGCACTTTTGGTTGGTTGAATTCCATCTTTTTGTGTGAATCTTTTGAAAAACAAGTTCATTTTTGGCTGGATTGTAAAGAGATAATAAACCCAGACGACCATTTGAAAAACTGATCTCGCTACGATTAGTAATTGCAAAATGATAGCAGACTGAAAGACACTGTTCTCCAACGAACGCCGTTCAAACATCGTTATGGATAGTAAGCTAAGAAAGATAATGAAACTATTTCTAGGCATCACCTGTTTGGGTATCATGCCTTCGTTTAGAAAGTGTCTAGATATTCATCTCTAAAAGTTTGAGATATACGTCAGTCGCGGGCATCAAGATCATGGTGCCCTGGATGCAGTAAATACACGTTAAATCTGATCAAATAAAAAAGTGTTTTTAGTTGTTGCAAAATTAATGACAGTCAGTAAACACAGTTGGGGAGCCAATAATGGTTAGTTGAAAATATTCTGATTATCTTGTAAATAGCCCATATTGATTTCTTGTTCTGAATAACACAGTTGGCCCAGTTCGATGTAGAAGGAGCAATAACACTTTTCACCTTATCGCGCTGATGAACGTAATCGGCCAGTTTTTGACAGCATGCTTCGTAGCGCTTATTGATTAGAACTTTCATGGAAGTGTCTCTCCCAGGTTTGTCGTTAGTCTGATAATGTCAAGTAATTTCAAAGATAACAATGATTCAGAACATTATGAAATACTTTCGCTTGAGTACAGACATATTATTTCATTATCAACTTATTTTTGAATAGTACGGTACATAATTTTGAACAAAAAATTTGTCTTTCGAATGATAAAAGAAGACATGTGTTTTTCAACTACAGGAGCGAACCGTTTAAAACAGCTTCGATTCTTTGGGTAGTTACGGGTTATCTCCTCCCTCACTTTTTCAAGATTGTCTCTGATGTTCAGAAATGCATCAATCGTCACACAACTTGAGGTACATCTACTTCAGTATATATTTTACCAACATGCAAAACTTCAGTATATATTTTACCAACATGCAAAACTTCAGTATATATTTTACCAACATGCAAAAATTTATACAAATCGGACCAGTACTTTTTGAATTAAAGAGGAAAACATGAAGTGAAGCGATGCCTGCAGATTGATCTGACTTCGTATGTTCATTGCATTATTGCTACTCGGTGTGTGCATTGTTCTCTCTCCCTCAGATCATCCACTGCTATATGAAATCTTCACACGACCACTACCCTAGCACAGATTCTTTTAGGTTAAGTATATTAGTGTAAGTGATGTGGCGTGATCGTTATCACTTGACGAGTCGTCGCGAAATTGCTTTGTTAGCCTAGTGTAATCTACTCAAACGATGAGGTCACTGACAAGTCAGATCAGGATACTGACATTACTGACACTTCATGTTATCGTATCTAATTCAAAAAGTGCTCTCTCAATTTGCCAAAATTCTTGTCGTGTTAGTAGAATGCATCCTCACCTACCTGTAGCTGAAGTTTTGTGACTATTGATTTATTTGAACGGATTTTAGACAAATTTGAAAACGTGGGGTGATAACTTATCCTGCCCCTATCCCCTGTCCCTTTCCTGCGATTGATTTTCGCCATCGACTGTTGAATAGACTGAGCTCTGCATTTCATGTCAATAGGAAATTTCCAAGAACGTCAGGACGAACGTCATCGATCAATCCATTTGAAATAAATTTCAGACAATGCACTCGAATCAACACTTTTTATTTACTGCACATTCACATCAAAAACGATGTTTCAAAGGTCATGAAGCTGCTTTTACATTGATCAGTATACACTACATCTTATCAGACAAAACGTCACAAACAAGGCAACGTTCAAGCTTTCTACTTGGTGTTTATATTTCAATGCGTTATATAAGTTCGTTGTAGGAGAGCTAAGTAAATTGATTACGAATAACTCGATCGGTTTTGTCATTAACGAACTCAAGTTGTTTTTGCGAACTTATTTCTTCTAATTTTTGCGATTTTGTCGAAAATCCGCTATTTTTATCAAAGAACGTACATTAGGGGCTCCCCCAATTTGTCATTGGAGCGACTTGATTGCATTCATACATGCCCTCATTACTCTCTTTGTGGTTGAGTAACCCTGCTCGACTTTATTCCACTTTCCCGACGCTAAGTTAATCGGTTCCCCTTCTTGTTCAAGTGTGGCACCCCATCCCACACCGCTGGGGTCCGTCACTAAGGCTATAGTTTTGGTCACATCAAGTGAGTACCGACGTGGATTGTCCTTAACCGCCTCTTTCAGCCTAGCAGGCGCTTCCTTCTGCTTATCCCTCCAATCAAACTCTCGGTCTTTCTTCAACAGATTGCTCAATTCTTAAGTGATGGTTACGTACTGAGGAATGTACTCTCCATAAAATCCAAGAAATCGCTTTAACTCCTGCTCATTTCAATGTTCAGTCCATGTCTCAAATTCTTCAGCGAACTGCTCCCTGTACCCCGAATGGACTGGTGACTAATCGTATGACCAAGATTATGCACAGACTCCTTACGCCATGCGATCGTTCAGGACTACACCTCTCTTGTTCAATTCCTCAACAATCAACTGAATGTGTCTCTCAGGGACCGTCCTCTCAGTACATCATCGATGTAGGCCACTACACATGTTTTGTTACTGTTCTTTTTCTCTTCCTGCCTCATCTCATTCATCACTCTCTGGAACGTCTTACTAGCGTTCTTAAGTCCGAATGGGATAATAGTGAATTCATTCATAATGGCTGTCATTAACAACAAACGCCGTCTTGTGACAGTCATGCTCCTTCATAGGAATCTGCCAAAAACCATTCTATTCATCCAACACAGAAAAATACACCGTAAGTACTACTAACCTACGTAAGTCAGGCATTGGTTAGGGATCACTCTGAGTCACGTCATTCAGCTCTCTGTAATCAACGGTCAGCGCAGCTCATCACTATGTGGCTTGGGAACTATGACAACGGGAAAGGCAAATGGACTCCAAGATTTCCGCATAATCCCAACCTCTTCCATTTCAATGAACATCTCGTTCACTCAATCAACATAATGAGCAGGAATCTGGTACGGTTTTACAGAAATAGGTGTATCTGATGTGGTTGCAATCGCGTGCACCGCTCCTGAAATCCTAGGACTACTTCTGGTTTCCTTCTGAATGCGCTTGATATAGCAAGACGAGTCTTCACAGTCAATTTGGACTTTAAAATCCTTCAAGATGTCTCGTCCTGAAAGCGTGCCATCAGACATTGCGCATAATGTGGAAAAGAACCTGCCGCTGGATCCCATCTATTTCTAGCCAACCTAACACCTCACCAAAAGCTTTCCTCCAATGCCTTCATGCATCTGACACATAACATACATTATTGGAGCTAAGACCTGGACCACTGCTCCTCTAACTTATGTGTTATTTGAGACCTCTCTGACTCTGATTACTACCGACGCCTCTTCCCTGGAGCATTCTGGAATGCCGACCATCAAATTTCTGACCACCACCATGCACTCTCTTAACCGATACCTGTCTTTCTAAATACCTCCATCTTACAGATCAACGTATCAAGGAATCTAGCGGTGCCTCATACAACTTTTCCTTCCACACATGATGTGCTGCTTCAATCAGTTTCGACTTAACCATCATGGCTGCAGTTTCCGGCATGGCCTCGCGCACTTTAACCTTTCTGCCAACTCTCTGGGCGACTCATTCAACCGCATTTTACTGTCACGGAACTCCTTCAAAACAAGTGTGCGTTTCTCGGGTGGTTGGAAACTAACAAAAGATTAACAAACATAATTTCAAAAATTCTGTAATCTCATCCAACGTTGCGAATCCCTTATTTTTCATCTCACCAGCTAACCATTCTTCCCCCAGTATGATTTGCAAAACGGCCGCACTTATTGTTTTCTTATCACCTCACTTACTGAAGCTAGCCACTCGGGCTAAACTCTTAAAGAAATAATAATACTAATAGTAATAAAGACGTTTATTTTTATCATCAATGCTTCAGTACTGTTAATCGTGAGGCAAATACATTTTGAAAAGACAGATGCAACAGATGGAAGAAAAGAATATAACAAAAAATATAAAGTCAAGAAATAGGTCACCAAACTTGAGGATCAAAAGCCACTGTTTGAAAGTCTCATCAATGAAGGAATTCGCCCCCGTTGAAGTGTGACACACTTATCGAATCCCTTTTCAAGATCCAATATAACCATGTGACACCCGATGATATCACGCTTCTGCAAACCTGATGCTACAAATTTTTCAATTTCCACCAAAGCAAATGCCGTGGAACGTTTCAATGCATACGCAAATTGCCTACGATCGTATCTGATTGTAAACTCACTGCCAATTTGTCTCCACAACATTTTTTCAAATCTGCACTCAGGGACAGGAAGCAAGGACACTGGACAGATCGGGAGGATTGGTCTTCGGGAAGGCACTATATCAGCACATTTTCACTTATAAGGAACACTCGTATGCGAAATGCACATATTGAAAATAATTGAGAGCGGCTGAGAGATAACATCTGCAAATTTTGTCCACACAATCGATGAGATTCCATCGGAACCAGGTGCAGTCCTTGGATTGACTTTTATTTAATCCTTTTCCAATGACATCGCATCAAAAGCATTAGGTAGACGGACAAGACTGGAATGCGCCGACATGGGCGTATCAATGGGATGATCAATACAATTCAAAGAAAGACGATGATTCAACTCATTCAATATTAAAGTCAACGGCTCGCTAGGCTTACATTGAGGAAGCCAATTGTCTGGCTCATTTGACTCATCATTGACATATGTATAACTGTTCGAAATACTTTTGCCATTTTTGAGAGAAGAGATTCACTCCACTGGTGCTTCGCTTTGAAAATGGCAATTTTAACTTTCTCCTTGTAAAATTTATATAGCTCCCAGTTTCTATTCCGATATGCACCATAACACTTGCTAATGAGCACTTTTATCACATTTGTGATCCATGGATTTTCGGAATAACTGCGCTTTATTTAATTACATGGAATAACTCGTAAAGCTTCATTTAAGAAAGTATAGAAACAATAACACGATTCATCAAGGGAAGCATTTGAAAACATCACATTCCAATCGATATCAGACCTAGATACCTCCAAGCGTTTTTAAATTGGAACTTCGCAAATCCAGAACGCGGACATATTCAGAATTCCATGGCATTGGCTATTTGGGCTCTTGGATAATGACGTTGTGGTCACTGGTACTGAGCGGTGGAAGGATGATTTTTGTTCAGTGTAAAAGTCAACGTACTCATCTGAAATAAGGTTTAGGTACAAAAACGCATCGAATCGGGTAGCTTCGTGAACTACATTCTGCAATCCACAGACATATGTTGTAGGTTCAACATGATTAAAGTCACCAAGAACATATACCACATGATCCAACATGTGTGTAAGCAAATCATCAATCACCGAGTATATGTACTCATTCAGACGCTGTTTGGTATCTCTATTCAATGATTGCCCCTCTGGATAATAAACAACTACGAACAAGCATTTAAAGCGACGATATATGCCACGAACAATAAGTAACTCAACACCCTTAAATTGAGAAGCATCAATCAACTTTGTGGATTGAAAGGCTGTATTAATCCAGCATAAAAGTCCACCACCTTTGCTACCACTACTGCGATCGGCGAGGTGAACATTTTATCCAAGAATAGAAATAATCGAACCAACCATGATTCTGTGACACAAATGACAGGTAAGTATTGAGATACTAGCAGGTGAAAGTCATCCATTTTATTAAAGATAAAACGTGAATTAAAAGATATCACAACATCTTTAAATCACAATCGGTGCGTCGTCAATCAAATGACTTCGAATATCTCTTCACAATCTTGCCACTTTAATAAATAAATCTTCACCATTATTTTTGCGCATTCTAAATTCTTCTTTTTGAAGTAATTTTCTCTCCTCAATCTGCAATGGTGTTAAAAGTCGTCTGACAGTCAAGCTGCTACCATCAAGTATGCTGATGACATAAATATTGTGATTCCTTTCCCCCACGAAAATGCCACAGAAATTCACGAACTCATAGATTCTGAGACGAATCATGTCAGACAGTGGTGCGATACTAATAAGCTTCTCATAAACAGCAATAAATATAGTGCGATGATCATCTCTAGACGTGATTATATTCTACCACAAACTAAATCTGTGAAGCAAGTGTCAGAATGCAAGGTTCTTCGTGTCTATCTAGATGATAAGCTGACCTGGAACTCTCACGTGAAATACTTGTGTTCTAAGGCTAACCAGCAATTTCATATTCTTAGACGACTGAAAACATTTTTATCGAAGGATGAACTTCATGATGTCTACATCCATCTCATTCGTTCAGTCCTAGAATACACGTGTCCCGTTTTTATCGGCATTAATAAGTCCTTGTCACTCAAGCTGCAGAGAGTGGATAATCGCGACCATCGATTGATCTACAACATATTTTATGGCAATGACAACACTCGCGGCTGCTCATGTGGTAGAGATTCTCTTTTTATCCGAAGGCACCAGATCAGCTCAAGGCTTTTCCACAGAATAAAGCGTCTTCAAGGTCACAACCTTCACAACCGAGTTCCAAGGTTGTGGAGATTTGGAAATAGATTCCTTTTGAGTCTTTCCCGAACTGACCGGAGATTCAAGTCCTTCTTCACTTACATGGCTCAATATGCCAATCGACTGGGTGATGCGAACTGACTTTGTCCGCGATCTACGTAAGCTGTGATGATATGCATGTATGCTAGTCGACTTTTATCTTTTATCTTTCAATGCTTTGATATTTACTTCAGTGATCACTTTCACTACCGTCTACTTCCCATGACTATATACATTGTCTCTTCATTGCTAATTGTGTGTGGCATGTACATGATTGTAAAAATGATTTCCATTTTTCAATTATATATACAATTATTATTATTATTAAATCTGCTTTCAGAAGCACTTTATTGTATATTGCAGATGCACTGAGTACTCTTGCTTTACTCAAGCAACGTAATTTATCATCTACAGATTTGAAAAAAGTACATATAGGCCTTCATTTCCTGCCGTAGATACGCGTACATGAGATAACAGTATCTGGATCAACTTTTGTCATTTTTAAACTCATTACTTCTTCTTCATCGTCATCATTGCCTTCATTACAGCCATCAACTGGTTCAGGTTCATAAAGTAGTTTCATAAAGACCGAAGACAATAGCATTACACTTCTTTTCAGCACGAGCATCATTCTCTGCAATAACTTTATCAATGATATTGTTGATATTAGCTCCCATACTTGATGTCGAAGACATACTGTAATAGTTCGTTTTCTATCGCGCCAAAACATTCCATAAAGGTAGACACATTGAATCCTTCACATTTATTACAAATATAGGAGCCATTATCAGAAGATGATGAAACAGATCTAACAACGAGCAATCCGATGACACAACTGCTTCCTGGAAACGGAGACCAACAGCTGTGCGGACGAGAGATAAACCCATACATAACCTTCACGTACGAAGCTTCAAGGACCTCGGATTTTCACGGTCAAACTCTTATTTCTTCCAATCGATAATATGGATTCTCAACTTATGTCAACTGTTAATTTTGTAAACTTCTACACAAGATACCGTATTTCTTTGAATAAGAGACGCGTCTCTTATTTTTTTTCAGATCCCTGATTGATGCGTCCCTTATTCAGGGGCGTTTCTTATTCAAGGGCGTCTCTTATTTATCAAATGTTCAAGTCTTCATTCTTTCATTAGAAAAAGGTGTCTTAGTTTTTTGCTACTATTCTCTTAAGTAACCTCAGGTAACCGTAGGCATTCCTCACTTAGGCCTATGTCATGGGCAAATTTCGCCAGTAATTTTTCTTACATATATACGCTTTATCATAATTCAGATATTTTGGAAATGAAAGGAGTTTTATGGTTTGTAGTAGCCAGTACAATTGTAGCATACCAGTACATGTTGGCCACTATACATGTAGACTAGATCTGAATTTACCGAAACGAAAATACCGATAATCAAGTAGTATTTACAGCAAAAGTTACCGACCGGTACATGACTCCAAATGCAAAGGAAGCTACCGTATAATGCCTCCTTAAATGGTAGATGAAGTTACCCTAAGTAGGCCTGCATGTACGTATGTACAACATGCATGTACTGCATGTACAACAACAAGAAGCCTTATATATATTATACAATATTGGTCATGATACCCGGTATTTACTAGTAGACTGACTTATTTACTAAGATAAGTAGGCCTAATAATCATTCAGGCGGATGTAGGTACCACATTACAATAGCCTGCATGTAAAATGTCTATAGCAGTCTATTTTTTGTACATGTGTCTCTTATTCAAGGGCGTCTCTTATTAAATTTTTTCCTCTCGCGGATGCATCTCTTATTCGAGGGCGTCCCTTATTCAAGGGCGTTTCATATTCAAAGAAATACGGTAATAATATAATTAACAGACAAATATAGTTCACTAATTTTCACACATGTTAATACGCATCTGCTGAAGTTATGTTACACATAAACAAATCTACATGATGCACTGTAAACTGTACACCGTTAAAAACAGCTAACATAACCATTTCTCTTCACAGAAAATATCCGTAAATATCTGTTAAAATGATGACGTCTTAACGTGATGAGTGATGACGTCACAACGTGATGAGTGATGACGTAACAGTTGAAAGAAGCCGTTCATATCAGATAAAAACGTTTGTTTTTACGGATATTTACGGTTCTGACTGTAAGAAAACGTGAAACTAATTTTAGCTGTTAATTTTAACAGACATTTACAGTTTACGGCTTACAGTGTAGCAGAGGAAAAACACGCGTTGGGGAACCGATTCTGAGACTGTATTTTAAAACCACATATGAGCAGAACAACTACAATTTTAATGTAGATCAACAAATCACTTCCATAACAATAGGAAAGGAAATTCCCAAAATTCCAGATCAACATCTAAATACGAGGAGAATGTTATGCAAAAAAGAAATTTTAAAAATAGTCTGTCTGTAAATGCAGAAGTTAGCATTTCAGTATTTCGATATTCAAATATTTCTTTTCTTCAATCACATTTCCATGTCTCTTTCAATAGTTGATGGTTGACAGCGAATGAAATAAGGAAGAAACAGTAAACTTCCAACAATACTGAACGCACCTGAGACTATGAAACTCAATCGATAAGATGGATCACTTTCATACAGACTACCTGCAACTGGTCCGCCGAGCAGCAATCCGATCGCTGAAAACAAATTGATTATTCCTAAACCTCCCGTCAATTTTGTAATTCCAACGGTAATGACAACTACCTCTGGAAGGAGTCCCCAAATTCCTGAGAAAAATCCAAAAATGATGGACAAAGTGAGAAGCCCAGCATAAGATTTCAAGAAAGCGCATCCGATGCTAGTCATTCCTAAGAGAGAAAAACTGACAATGTACAACGCCGCAACTTTAACATGCGGTTGTTGAGAGATTGCGCCAAGAATAATTCGACCAAATAACGAGGCCATTCCAATAGCGGCCGGTAACATATTGGCTCTAACAACACTGTGTCCAGCTGTAACAGCAGCCATTGTAATATGGGTCAGATAGGCACTGATACCTAATCCTACCATCAGCGTACTCGTAATGAGAAGCAGAAACTTAATATTCAGCATCAGTGGAAGATCTTCTGTTGCGACATCTAAAACTCTGACCATCATAGACTTTCGTCTGGTCAACAAGGGTTTTGTCCATTTCTGTTGGTCGCGAGGACGCATCATGATAGCAGCTACCACTACCAAATTGAGATTGATACCTGCAAGAATGAGAAAGCCTCCGGGCCGATGAAATCGGTCAAATAGGAACGTTAGAAGTGGAGGATATATGAACTGACCGATTGCAATTCCAGCACTCGATGCGGCAAAGGCCATTCTGCGATATCGGACGAAATAGACTGACAAACGATCGTAAATAGCGACATTTGCTACTGACCATCCAATGCCCGTTAAAAGACTGAATAGTAGAAAACAGGAAACAATGTCCGATAAGAAAACGAAAGTAACCATTGCGACTGTGGAGATGATGCTGCCGATCAAGATAGTGAGCCGCGGGCCGGGGTATCGACAAAGAAAACTCCCTACTGGGCCAAATAAATACGTGGAGCATGTGTTTAACGTGACAATCCACGCAGTCGTTGTAGGTGAGGCTAGAAATTCCTCCAAAAATGTCACATACAAAATAGCAGATGAATACGTAATGCCAAAAATAAGAGTTTGAGCAACACCTGCACCGCATAGGACAACAAATGCCCATCCCCTGTCAATATCTGGAGAGGTCATTGCTGAACTCTTAAGTGCTTTTCAAATGTCATCATACTATCGTCGTCATTGAAATTCAATTGCAACTCCAAGTGAAAATACAGTGAAGAAGAATGCGACGCTCCTATTGGTTGTTGCTTTTGATTGATAGTTGAAGATGGTCAATCAGGAACGCTCAGTGTGAAGCATATCTGAAGTGATTTCTGATAATTTATAATATCAATGTCAGGTGAAGGAATACACTAATTCGGTGCGGTACCTGTAGCATCATTGAGCAGCATTTATGCATCATTTGTGATGGCTGATCATGAAATTACTTGATGTTCGATTCTACCATTCTATTCAGGGTTGGCCGGTAAAAACCTGGTAAAAAGCGGCTGAAACTATTTTTCCAGCATTACTGCTTAAGTTTTGTGGGTACATACAATATAAGGGATCATCGTCACTACTTACTTTATTGATGAACGTTAGTTGCAATAAGTTCATTTTATTTTTTCATCATTCGATAAACATTTAGGCATGTATTTCCAGAATTCAAACCTTATGAATATCATATTTCAATCAAGAATATGTTCCAAGAGGTGCAAGAATATGAATTATTACAAAAAATATTGTTATAATGCTGTTGTGCATTCTTTTGAGCGTGCACGCATTTTCCTGCTTTACAAATTTCATTCATTGTAAGATGCAACAGACGTTCATGCTGGAAGGAAATCACTTGGCTCCATAGAAGTGGACAATAGTGCACTAGAATGGAAGTTTGATATCTTGCCTATGATGGCACATGGAAAAATCTATGGTTTGTAGATCAGATTCGATTCCATTCTAGGGCTTTCCATGGTATTGTTAATTTCTATGCTTGGCTCTATATAAAAGATCGAAAACAGGCATTCCATGTTAAAAGCTAGACTAGCTTACAGGGCGAAAAATTTCGTTGCATTTTTTTTAAAATACCCGTCGTTTAAAATGATGCGCTAATGAAAATTTAATGATTGGGAAGCATTTATGTATAGTAGTTCGTTTAAAGAGATTGCATTTTGTTGTGGTAATATATTTATTAACACTGACGATGGACTTTTGAGTTTTGGAGATCTATTGAAAAGGTCTTTTTTTTATTTTCAGTAGATCTGCGTAATTCATGATACAGAATTATGACATAATTTTATGTACATTGAAAAAATTTATGTTCATTGACCTAGCTTGCAAGACGATGATGCGTTTCGCTACAGAATTTTTGGCTGCCCGTCTAATTTCCAAGTATTGCAGTCTCAACAACTCATTAGGAAGCTATTCATTTACTTGACATCCGTTAGTAGTTGCGCTGCCGCATTGTGTCAAATTGATCATTTATGTTGCTTAATGCTCCTTTGTCGAATGTCTACGCTACGACATGTGACATTTAACGATATAAAACCATCAATTTACAACTACTCTGTTGTCAATGGTTGAAGGGGTTCTCTTTACTATTAATAGAATTAGACAGTGGATCATCAATGGAACTTCTATTTCTAAGAAATCCTACTATCACATGACAGAGTGAGAGCAGAGCCATAAGTATACGCATTGCTATTCGCAGACGGCATAGCTTTTGTCCGTTGTTCACGGCGTGGTCGTTGACTTTTTTATCCTCTTCGCTTCCCGGAATTAGTGTCAACTGTTCGGAAAGAAGTTATCGAGTCTTACGAAGTAATCATGACATCTAACCATATCGTTGCTCACAGGATTTCAGATGGATATGCAAACATCTGCACGGATTTCAGTAGTGACTTCTGCTTTCCAGCATTGAGATGGTCATTCAAAGATAGAAAGAAAGTGTACTTGAAATTTCCAAATGAAGCTGATAAATTTGCTATTCTCATCAAACCGTCAAAGAAACTCGAGTATTGTTGTTCTTGTGACATTCGACTGGTACTATGAAGAAGTGACAGTTTATTATCTAACGAATTGGTTTGATAGCAGAAATGCGCAGTGAAGAGAAGAATGGAATCAAATCTATCACCGAAATATCTAGTTCTATGTATTTTGTATCAAGTTGGTGACTGATATTTGTATGTAGGACTACAATGTATGTGTATACTCAATGGATTGTTTCAATTCATCGTGATACCATGAATAATGTACACTTTGAAGTTAACGGCAACAACGATGTTCATAAAAATCTCAAAGATAACAGTATCTATCTAACAAGACCGACACGCCTTTAAGTTAAACCTAAATGGATCTGCATACGCATGCTGCTACTCAATTTGTTTTGAAATGCATTCTGAAATGAAATATTAACACTGTATTATTTTAGCGAGATTGGTACTGAGATAACATACTGTTTCAGATACTACATGAACAGTAGCATCATAAGCCGATGAACTACTCGATTATTTCAAACTTCAAAGTGGACAGCATTTCATTCAAGAATTATAAACTTGTTGTGTTATTGATTTCACCTAGTGTGAAAAGAAGTTAAATAGGATAATCTCCATTGTAACCAATCGATTACTTCTCCAACCTCTTTAAGGAAGCTGATGCATCGACTCATAGTATAAAACAGGTAACAAACATTGATCATAGTTGAAAGTTGTAGTGAAGAAAATATCAGAACTACAAGGAAATTCATCACCATCAAATTTTGAAGTAACGCCCGCCGGCTTCAACATAACATGGAATAGAAACTTAAAAGAACAGATAATCAACGAATTCGAATAAAGAAGCACAAAAAGGAAGGGGTGTCGCCAATTTAGGCTGTCTAAAAGAAATGAGGAATCACACGTCTAAATCACGACCAATACAGCCATTCATATATTTGTCGTATTGGTCGTGATTTAGACGTGTGATTTCTCATTTCTTCTTTTCTTCTTTATATTCATGTAAATATTACCTTTTGTAAACGTGTATTTCCGTTCTATGTAGCCTACCTGTCTTTTATTTCATTATATTTTATGTCTTTGTTTTTTAACTCGTTTCATTCTCATACTGTATGCCCATGTGAGATACAGTAGCCCTCCTTTTTCTGTACTAATTCATGTAGACCTAACATAGATATTTTACGACAATCTTCCAACTATATTCCTGTTGTGGTTGTGATGTCACTCGCTTGCATTCATGAGATACAGTCACTTCGTGTTGCACATGAGTTTGACGGTTCATCCAGACATTCTGTAACTGATGAAGGTCATTGACTGAAAGCTCTTACCCATTTTAATAATACATTTCGAGCCCATCTAAGTGTTTTTTACTTGCTTCTATTATTATCCTAAGTGACTTTTGCACATTGCTTGATTTGGAAGCTGAGATTTTCCGGTGCAGAGGCTTTTTGATAGAGTGCTCTCTCTCTGCGTTCATGAGATCTGGGTTCAAGTCTAGATTTGATGAAACCTAAGACTATTAAAATACACTCTGCATTCTTGCTGAACACTCAACACAGAAGAATAACAGTGGGATTATTGAGGCTCATACACATGAAGAACGTGGTAAATGCTTAAGTTAGTTCTATGTATAAACCAGTTTTATTCATAATTTTATTTCCATTTCTTTCATTCATTTGATGATAGTTCTGGGAGATCTAGGAACTTCTGGGCCAAAATGGTACTGAAGTCTACATTTGTTCTAAAGGCACAAGAAAAGGGCAGAGCAATCGTAAACAAAGACAGCATCGCATGTCGTTCGTGATAAAAACATGTCATGTGGTTCTATCACAGAATGACTGTCATGTTTTGCAAGATAAGAGTTACAATCTGCAAGCCAGCATACATCGTGATACTCAAACCCCAACTTGCTGTCGATCATTTCGTGAAGAAATAGACTGATTTTTCGGAATTTTAGTTTTAGAAGGTTTTTACCAGTTTTTGCCAGTTTTTACCACTTAGAGGCAAAAACCAGTTTTAGCCGGCAAAAAGCCAACCCTGATTCTATTTCTTGGAGATGGTCAGGAATTTTGTGGCAAGAACTGTGACTCTGAACTCTTTAACATAATCAATGATGTGCAGGTGAAACTGTGCTTTTTCTTCTTCCTTTTTTTAATTAATTAAAACTCTATTATCTTAATTAAAACTCTATATTAAAGCGATGAAGAGGTTTACTTCAACTAAGAATGAAAAAACGTAGGGCCTAGCGCATGAGAAAGCACACGATCATTTTCATAAAAAGATTATTATACAAAGCGGATGATAATCTTCTTCCTGGAAGATCTATGGCTTAAAAGTTATTACTTCAGGCGTTCGCACATTGAGGGCAACGCACACTACAGGCCCTTGAGACTGTCCTGAGAAACGAAACGTGTCGGGTAACGCTATGTTGCTAAGAATAAAGAATCATTATAAAAGATGGAGAGATTGCTTTTTCTGTTTTCCAAGTTTGCACACTACACTACAACCAAGTTTTTATCAAAGCGCTTTTATCAAAATCTTCACAAAGAAATCACTGCGCTCATCAACATCTTTCCATTAATTGAATATCTAATAGATTTCATTTGTAAGCATATCAAGCATTTGTGTGGTCGTTTGAAATAGCGCTTAAAATAATATTGTTCAGGAAGAGACAATGACCACAGTATCAGCTTTGTGTTTAATACGTGAAAATGAGATAACTGAATCGTTAACTTCTGTGGGTATAACCAAGGGCAGTGATGCAAATGGAAAACTTTCCACTTTTGGAAAATTTTGAGATATTTTCGGCGATGGTTGTTTTTTTTTCTTAAATCATTGTTTTGTACACTTATCATAGTCGTTCGAAAAGACTATGTAATATTCAAGGACGGAAAGCTTCCCTATCCCGCCATGTTTACTTTCGGAATGAACTGCACCTTAATTTCCATGTATATTTGAGATCATTCAGATTGAATTTCAGATGTCTGTCAGAAACTCAACTTTGAAAAGATCTTAAATTCAATTGCAGAATCTTAAATTTATATGGAAATGTCTGAAATTCATTTCCAACAAAGGACTCAATTCAATCCGATTCTGAATTATCGAAATCGGTATTGCCATCTCACCACCCAAACTGTATGGAATATAAAATGTCCATAGTGATTCTTTTCACACAGCAACACGTTTCAATAATTGTGGATCATGTCTAAGATGATCAAGACCATGCATGTATGATAGGCCACTGCTTTTATGTTTTCAAGTAAGATTTGTTCTCGTATAAAATGGTCTTGATAAAACTGTAAAAGAAAAGAAATTGAATTTTAATAGCAGAAGCGTGTCTTGTAACATCCAAAACCTACGGATTTCTGTTAAAATATAAGACGGAAAATCAGCAATCTCACAGTATTCGATGGTAGGCCGAAATAGGTCTGCTTTCAAGCTGTCGGAGGATATCTGTTATTTATGCCTTGAATTTTAGCACAGCCATAGGATTAGGATATTGCTGAGAATAGCTCTGTCATTTAAATTGTATTTTGTGTCCTCCCATCGGACAGTTTTGGCAAAGCTTAGTTTTAAAACTAGAAATAATCACTTTGACGAGAAGCTTTCCGAACACTCCAGCCACATGGGCCACTCAACTTTGGCATCGCCCGTGGGAGGTTTCCCGCCTTCTCGGCCTGCGTGGCATCCCGCCACGCCCCTATCCGCGTGACGGGGTCGGGTAATCCTGCTTGCCTGCCTGCCTTTCAAATACACTATAAGTTTTGGAGCAGCGGTTTTTTGCGCTTCAAAATGCTGATAAATTAATAATTGAATAGCACACCCTAAATAAACCAGGACAGCAAAAGTATTGCATGATATGAAACAAAGATCAAGTTTGAAAATTAATCATCATATATTTAGCAAATATAGCCTAGCTGATTTCTAAAGAATCCCTCATGACATGACTTTGGAAATAGAGCTACTCAGCTCTACGCTGCCCATCAATTGTGCAAATCTGAACACTGAAAGCAATAATTCATCATTATATACTAATTTATGTTTTAGGACCGATTTATAGCACATGAATTGTTTTCATTACCGGTATAAACGAGCTTTTTAAGCATAAAGACCACGGCTATCAAACCAAGAAATTGGATTTCTGAATGCTAATGAGCTTGTACACGTGGATATAACTACACTCACACCCACAGAAACTGTCCCTCGCAGACAGGATTTAGCCCTCATTGCTCACAACAGACACGCACTACAGTTTCTCTCACATAGTTATACGGAACGAGACTATATACTTGTAGGCATACTGTTTTTGGGTGACAAGGTTAGGTAGGTATATTCAAAAAATACTTGACCTAGAAATCCAAGAAACCAAGCACAATTGTATGTTGTAGGCCTACTTGTAGACTATGTTAAGCGCATTTGAAACCCCCTGTATTTCGAGAACCTCCTGAACCTAGTTTTGGACCCATCTTTACACCGAAATGACAGCAATGAAGTACTATCTGCATATATCTGCGTGTAAACTGAAGGATTAAAACTTCAAAGTCATTTGTGTTACAGCACCGTCTAGCTAGCAATTACACTGCATATAGAGCTCCTGCACTACAGACACCATACGACGTACTGAAATGGAAGATGATTAAAACCCATTCTATGTAACTTGAACTCTCCGATACGATGTGAATGTATTTGTTGGACTTGCTGTTGGGTTTGTGTTGACTACTATGCTCAGGAAGCAAAATGTGCATCGTTTTATTTTTTCATTAAGTCTTCTATCTGCATTAATATCTGCATATCTCTATATAGAATATATTCTTTTAACAGTCACTATTGGAAAAATGCAAATTCTCGTTTTAAGGTGGGATGTCTTCTTTAATAGACATGTTGCTTCGGTTTTCTTTTATTTTCATTTATCAAAACAACGCATCCGATATACGACCTAACGATGTAAACATATATATATATATATATATATATATATATATCATACTTTTTAATAACAATTGATAGGATGTATTATCAAAAGACAAGTAGCTTCAAAGCTGATGCTAGCAACATGTACCATAGAGTAAGCATATTAGGCAGAGTAGCATCTCATCATATATCTCCAATGTGTATACATTTTCGATTTTACTAAATGAAATCGAGGTGAATACAGTTGGGTATTGATACCAAATGTGACATATGCAAGGTTTTGCGGTCTTGAGGAAAGTTCTACGGAATTGACTGATCATGATAGCAATGCAGAATGAATGATGGTATTTTACAGACCCACCGTGCCATGACGGTCTTGGAGAGGTAATGTTTGTTAAATCAACTATTCGATAGGCTATTATTACTTTCATGCTCAACCTCAAGAGTATTTTCTTAATCGTCATCATATCACAAGCAATTGCCTGCCACTGGTATAGAGCAAGATAATATAATCAAAGACAATATTTTTAATTAGCTTTAAAATTGCAAATGGATCCAAATCCCTTTTCAGATTCAAGAAATGAAACATAAATTTAGTGAATCATAAAATCATACCGATGAATATAGAATTAAAAACTTGAAATTTAAACAAAGAAAGCACAATAAGATCTCGGCTTTGTCATGAAGACTTTCATTATAATGCAGTTCATGAAATTCCCTTGATAATCAGCTAAATTTCCGCCTTAGTTAGGATGCATATGCTTATTAGCAAATATTCATTCCTTTTGATATCCAACTTGTTTCATGCTACTTATAATGGAGCGTCATCTCGGTAGTATATTAATTGGCAAAATTTCAGCTTTTTAAAAAAAAGCTCAAATGATTTTTTGGACCGCAGGAACGTGATCTCCGAAAAAAACTGATTCCTTTGATGTAAAATTTTTAACTGTATACAGATACTTTTTTCAGTCAACATTCTACCTACTATATACTTACTCCATGACATGTACAAAAGACTTTATTCTGAGCATTGCTCAAATAATTGTGTTTCAAAAATTTTTTCAAAACCGTCCTTTTGCAGAAACACTTTTATCCGGTGTTATGAATGTGGCCGTAGAATATTAATTTTACAGCATGCTCTTAAATGTCATTTTAGATTGTTAGATTGTTATGATAGATTGTTAGATTGTTATGATAGAAATGAACGTCACCTACGCTTGGTGTATCTCAAGCGTCCTTTGTCATTGCATATGAAAACCATTCTGTCACTAGAGACTTCCAGCACTGTCTTATTGATATTGTAAATGCGAAAATGTCATACATAGATTGTTGTTTATGCAGCACGATTGCAAGTAAACCTTTCTGACTTCTGACAAGAATTGATGTATTATGTTAGAATAAAAATATAGAAAGAAGCATGAACAACCCAGCAGAAGGGGCTCGCGTGTGTCCTGAGAATTTGCCGTTGACACGACGAAAGAGCCCTTTACCAACGGTTACAGCGGTCATCAAATTGAGTTTTTATCGATTGGTACATCAGAAACATAGAAATAAAGTGTTTATCTGAAGTTCGCTAGAATGGAAATTGACTCAAGGTCGCGGCACATCCGGGGGAACTAAGTTGGGGCATGAAGAACCAATTAAAAGCTTCGATTTACTCATGTGACTGATTCTAACCCAATGATACAGACGTTGGCAGGTGCATCTAAATGAAAATGCGTGCGATTTATGTGCCGTTATTGTGCATTGCATGAAGCTTAATTTCCATTCTAGAGGTTTTATTGTTGTCAATTTCTATGATCAGAAAGGAGCAATTGTGCGTCATAAAGGGATGTGAGACATGGTATCAATTTGACAAATGCCTAAAACGGTTGGCCAACCTTATACCGCTGGCTGAATGAAAAACCAACAATACTTCTCCCAACTGGGAATATAATGTAAAACTCTTAATGTCTTATTTTAAATTTTTCGATGGTAACCATGGGTTCTTTAATCCTACCGACCATCAGTTCATACATAATATTGCATGGCTGAGAAATTCCATGTACTTCACGTTCACTACATTTTTATATTCGCTGCTACACGAAATAATCTTGTAAACAATAACAGACAATTCGGTGGTCTTGTGGATGGGGTTTATGTTTGCACGTCTCTACTTCCAAAGTCGGTGGTGAGAACTTGCTTGATGAGCCCCAACACACCGAAGCATGTCGCAGCTATTACATCTGTTTGAGATTTGATAAATTTGTCAATAAGCTGGAATGCATGGACTACTTTGTGTGAGCATGCAATGATTAGGCCCTGAGTCAATCACCCTAGTATTGGATTGCGGAATACATCCAGCCCAAGTGACTTTTTGTCTAATTCATGTTATCTACAGATTTGGTGTGATGGCCTTGTGGTTAGTGGGAATTCTCGAATGTCACATAGCTCCAAAGTCGCAGGCTGGAACCTGCTTAACTTACAACTAATGAGCCCCAACAGGCGGAGACATGTCTCGTGGTGGTCACACATGCAGAGATTTGATAGACAAAATGTAATGTCATTGAAACTTGAAGTACATAACTCTTCAGATTTAAGCTTGCGATCAAAGGTCATGAAAAATGAGAAAATATCCACATGATATTATATTCGCGATGCGTGAGATATGCCATCGGCATGTTTCCGATTGACTTGACAAATGTGAATAAGCACATTCCAGTCAGTCCGAACGAGGCTCCGTTACCTGTGATTGACGTAGATAATGGTATTTTGCATCAGGGATGCAGAGTCGGAGTCGCAGCCTGCAACTAGATCCGAAATACTCGTATAATACAGACAAATTATTTATTCTTGTGCACATAGCTGTCACTTTCTTGATGTCAACTTTCTCCTTCAAACAAAAGTACAGAGACACTGATGCATGCAAAGTTTGTAATAGTTGAGGGAATGAATCGTGATAGTGAAAAGAGGATTGCCTTTTCACTCGGTGATTCAGTAGAGAAGACAAGCCTTCCTAGCCTCGATCACACCTACGCGCCAAAGGTCACATCAGAGACAAAAGTAAAATATCAGTTTGTTTGAGAACATTGCATCTTACCCTAACGTCAATCGTGTGTGATGGCTCCCCCAAAGGGCATATTAAAATCGAAAGTGTACTCATATTTTTGGAGAAGGATGGGGATTTTCCCTTCCCGCTAGAGACTGGAGAAAGAGCGTTTGAAAAACACATCAACAAGAGGTGTACAAAGTTTTAAACTTTCATCGAAAATGATTGATTTGATGCAGCAATGATCACTAAAATCAGGCTCAGGTAAGCCTATAATAATCTACTATGTAGGTTACGAGAACTAGGCTTATATACGTGTACTTGCCAACCGGAGTCGGAGGCCTATCAAACCCCGGAGTCGGAGTCCTCATCCCTGTTTTGCATTAATGTCACTGTCTCCATCGATTTTCTTGAGTTCGGAAACAGAAAATGCACATGAAGTATTTAATTTCTAATTTTCCGGTTGTCACTTGCTGGCTTTTCTCTTTCAAGTTAAATGCAAGGAATTTTGTTTCTTGACATCTACGAATAACTCACAATTCCACAGCCGCATCGCACTCTGTGAACTAAACATCAGTGAAAACAGTGAAACTAGACGCTAAATAATCCGGTAATAACGTCCACACCACACGCATGCAATGGAGGCGATTCGACATTCTCTTCTTATCTTAAGGGTTATTTCACCGAATATTCGAATGGCATGGGATTTATGGCAAACATACATGTATATACTCATATATTGCTATTCACTTGCTCTGAATCGCTCATTCTTGTTTATGCAGCTTAGCAATAAGTATAAATAGCAATTTAAAGCTTTAGATTACTTATTTTGTTTGAAGTTTCTTGTGGAAAAGATTACCCGTTAGATCTGAGAAAGAGACCCAGTTCCATAATTCTTATAATAATAATAATACTAATAATAATAAAGAACGTTTATTGAAAAAATCATATAATGCCTCCATAATAATAATCGTGAGGCCACAGACACAAAAATTGCCGACTGTTATACATGTAAAGAAGTCAAAACAAGTAACAACAATAAGTACAAAAATAAGAAACATAATTATGCTTAAAAACTTGCATGCACTAGACACTGAAACCATTATTATGTAGTTTGCTCATGGAGAAGAAAAACGACTTGGAGCGGTCAACAGTGGCACAATTTGGTAGCTTAAATTTCTTAGAGCGTGACATAACAGGAAAAAGGAAACTATGCAGAGGATGTTTAAAGTCACTGATAATTTTTATGAACAAGCGGAACGCCAAAACTGTACGCCGATAGTCAAGGGGCACAAAAAATGAACAGTCACACGTTGACGATGAACTTGTAGAGCAGATAAGTCTATGACACTGACGTTGAACTCTTTCCATAGCTTCAGCTTGATAAGAATACAAGTTGATAAAAAGGGGTGCACAATATTCCAAGATAGACCTAATGGAGCCCTCATAAATCAGCACAAGGGACTCCATGGACAGAAAAGGCCGCAAGCGTCGCAGAACATTTATACGTTTCGTAGCTTTCTTCATTATAAAATTGACATGAGACCTCCAACTCAGTTTTGAATCATACAAGACACCTAAAATTTTATTTTCCTCTATTACAGCAATATCACACAGCTGAACATTAGAAAAATCAACAGATTTACAATTGCCAACAAACATTTGCGAACTTTTGGAACAATATATGCTCATACAATTGCGTTTCGTTCATTCTACCACATGCTCATACATATCCTGAATAGAAGAAACATTCATGACTTCATTAATAACACCACATCAAGTCAGATCATCTGCGTATTTAACAATAGTAAACTTTTCACTGCAGGAAAACGTAAGGTCAGAAAAGAAAAACGCAAACAGAAAGGGACCAAGGGAAGACCCCTGTGGCACCCCACTGCTAACTGGTAAATATGAACTATAACTGGATTTCCAACGAACTCGCTACATCCTATTTGAAAGGTAGTTCTGTACAAAAGAAATAGACCTGCCGCCCAACACTTTTCCTGCAGGGAACGTGGCCAAAATTGTTAACTAAATGAATTTGTAGTGTGTAATAGGAAGTTTTCATAACCTTGCGTCTGTCTCGCTAATAGTGGTTACTAAGGGCCACATGGCCACATGCCCTATGACCGAAAAAACTAAATCTGCAGGATTGTCGGCCATATATTTTAATGTGTTCTAATAAAAGTTCTTGGATAATGGAATATCAAGTATGTGATGACAGACATATTTTGTGGTTATAGCTCCATTGACAGACGCATTTCAATGTCTCATAATTAATGATTTTTGCAGGATAACTGACCAAAGCTAAATGTACATCCAAATGAAAGTCCTCGATTCCCTGATTTCATAAAAGCATTTGACAGACATTTTCAATGGTTAAAACTTGCAAGACAGACGATGTTATTGAACATCGCAGTTTAAATCATTGGCGATGAAAAAACAGCTGTTTTATTTTTAAATGCATACATGACAACGACCTTGACATTCCGCATAGAAAAACAATTAATTGATCGAGAGCGCATCAAACCATTTATTCTATGCATCAATCTGTGTTAAACAGTCTGCTGATATTGATTACTCTCAGGACTGGGATCGCTCATATAGCCTCATTAATGAAACGGAATCACCAGCACAACTAAAATATGAACAATTTATCATTAATTGATAATAATGTAACATCCATCTCGCATTGAATATGTACTAATTTTGAAATAGCAATAGCAATAAGCTGGATTGGAGGTAGAAATCATGAAATTCGATTGTTTTTGTTGAAATAACTGTAAAGCCTGGTTCACCACTGAATGCAGTTTATTAGCTCTTACACACGAGCGCAATGGGTGTGACACAAATAATTATGACAATTTCTCTCATTCATTTGACAAGAGAATAGATACTGTTGTCTATATTAGACGTTTAACCTATTATTATTCTTTGTCTTCTCCATATTCGATCTACGGATTTTTCCTGTTTTTATTCTATTCCTACTCGTTTGTTTAATGTCTTGATTTTTCAAGGCCGTATCTATGAAATTATTTGAAAGTAGTCAGCTGTTTAATAGCTTCATGGAAACGGAGAATCATCAGAAAAAATATGGTTTTTCAGTAAAGAATATTATTTTTCCACGTGGAATGTATGCATACATTCGGTAACAGCTCAGAGCTATCACCGAAATAGCTTCATGGAAAACAGAAACAAAAAGAACCAAATTCAGTCTTCATCTTCAGAGGAACTCCACAAAGATTCTGTGTCACTATCATCCGCTTCAGTTTCACTGTCTTCATCTCCACTGTTGGACCCCTGCAAAGTGGAAATAGATAGGATAAAATCAAAAATGTCTTATATGTCTTTATATTATTTTACAAAGTCAAACTACAATAGAAGCTAAATTAATTAATTCGCCGTGATGAATGATTAGTTTATTTTCAATCCATGCATATCTATGTTGTAGGCTGATCTCTCCTTATACACAACTATGTCGCTTTCTCGAACCCAATGGCAACACGATTGTTATATTGGTTTTGTTTGCATTGCCTATTCACAGATAAAACGGAAAACTCCTTACCGTATTGGTCAGTTGTTCCGGAACAATTTCCGAGGAGAACCATTCAGGAATGAGGCATCCATCTTTGGATTTCCATCTATAATTCAATGGATTCAGCTGACTGGTTGGAAAACCATTGTTTGCTCGTTCCCAAGCGATGGATACGTATTGACATCGTTTTATCTTCATTTTCAATGTAGACAAGCAGGGAGGAAGAAGTGCAGGGTTTACTCTATGTATCCTTGTTAAAGGATTGTTCTGAAATAAAAAGAGACAGTAAGCCTATCTAATTCGTAATGAAAATGTCATATTTTTCAGTCTTACCTGATCAATTCTTCCTGAGAGACGACAAAATATAAGGTATCTTGCTTCATTAACATTATCGATTTCTGTTAAACCGTATATTGCGTAAACCAATGAACTCAGTGCATTTACATCCGGTTCCACACCTCGACTTAAGTTTATTAAAGCCGGAATATATTTCTCTGACTCGTCTTTGTGTAATATGTCTAACGCTTTTCGCTTACCTTTGCCATAGAAGCACGTCTTGAAATCTGAACCTGCAAAAGCATGTAAGGCCGGTAATGCTGCTGTAAAACCCGGTCTCTCTGTTTCGAGCAAAGATGCCATACTGAATACGTCAATCAGCCGTCGGTCTGTGCTACATATATCCATGATGATTTTTTGAGGAGAATCACTGCGCCCTGCTAATCTTAAAAGAAGTACAAAAACCTCAGTATCCGATGATTTAATCATGATAGTTCCTCTAAGCAATGACGCGTGATAAACAATTAATGTATCAGCTTCTTCTTCATTTTGTTGTAATTCAATAGGACTAACACAAACCAAACGTTGTTCAACAGTTTCAAGAGAAATTCGAATACATTTTCCACCGTGCGATACTGCTAGACTTCGATTGCCGTACAGATGTTGGTAATTCTCGTTTTTCCACTCTCATCAAAAATGTCGCTAAGGCATCTTTAAAGAAGCTATTTTTTAGTAAATCGACACAACGTCTTCGTGGTCTTTGATCAGGCCCACTAACAACATATGTTTGAGGAAAACCTCCGCGCCGTCGTCTTTCATCTTCTTTCAGGGAATCCGGTTTGTAGGTATCAAATAAAATGTGAATTTCATCACCACTCGATCTCAAAACTATCACTTGAAGTTCTCTAGCAATGTCGCCGCACGACTTATGGTCTGTCATATTCATAGCGGAGAGATATGTTTGAAGAAAGCAACCTCCATCATTGAGAGTAGCATCAACTTTAGGGACTTGTTTCAAGGGAATTGCTTTTTGCTCCAATATTTTAACAATCACTGATTTATTTGTCGTCAGACGCGATCCGTCGCTATGTGAAATAGACAAAGGAATTTAACTTAATGGAAATGAAAAAAGATGTTTTATATCAATGGATGTACCGGTGTTTTGTGAAGCAATCAATACAGCTCTACTAAATACATCGGACATACTGTCAGTTTTACGGACAGCGGATGAAGGTTTTCGCTATTTTAACCCTTTTAAAGAACCCTCGTGAATCAGACAATGTTATGAAAAGACGTGCTTGTAACAGGGCAGTATAATATATTATGTAAACGATAGAACAACATTTGTAATTTGAAAATATCATGTACAAAATAATAGAGATCCAACACTACATTTACGATTGTGCGAATATAAACCACAGATACCATAACAATATCGATTCGCATAGATAACAGCCATTACAGATGATGATAGGCCTAACAAGACATTTTTGATTTTATCCTATCTATTTCCACTTTGCAGGGGTCCAACAGTGGAGATGAAGACAGTGAAACTGAAGCGGATGATAGTGACACAGAATCTTTGTGGAGTTCCTCTGAAGATGAAGACTGAATTTGGTTCTTTTTGTTTCTGTTTTCCATGAAGCTATTTCGGTGACAGCTCTGAGCTGTTACCGAATGTATGCATACATTCCACGTGGAAAAATAATATTCTTTACTGAAAAACCATATTTTTTCTGATGATTCTCCGTTTCCATGAAGCTATTAAACAGCTGACTACTTTCAAATAATTTCATAGATACGGCCTTGAAAAATCAAGACATTAAACAAACGAGTAGGAATAGAATAAAAACAGGAAAAATCCGTAGATCGAATATGGAGAAGACAAAGAATAACAATAGGTTAAACGTCTAATATAGACAACAGTATCTATTCTCTTGTCAAATGAATGATAGAAATTGTCATAATTATTTGTGTCACACCCATTGCGCTCGTGTGTAAGAGCTAATAAACTGCATTCAGTGGTGAACCAGGCTTTACAGTTATTTCAACAAAAACAATCGAATTTCATGATTTCTACCTCCAATCCAGCTTATTGCTATTGCTATTTCAAAATTAGTACATATTCAATGCGAGATGGATGTTACATTATTATCAATTAATGATAAATTGTTCATATTTTAGTTGTGCTGGTGATTCCGTTTCATTAATGAGGCTATATGAGCGATCCCAGTCCTGAGAGTAATCAATATCAGCAGACTGTTTAACACAGATTGATGCATAGAATAAATGGTTTGATGCGCTCTCGATCAATTAATTGTTTTTCTATGCAGAATGTCAAGGTCGTTGTCATGTATGCATTTAAAAATAAAACAGCTGTTTTTTCATCGCCAATGATTTAAACTGCGATGTTCAATAACATCGTCTGTCTTGCAAGTTTTAACCATTGAAAATGTCTGTCAAATGCTTTTATGAAATCAGGGAATCGAGGACTTTCATTTGGATGTACATTTAGCTTTGGCCAGTTATCCTGCAAAAATCATTAATTATGAGACATTGAAATGCGTCTGTCAATGGAGCTATAACCACAAAATATGTCTGTCATCACATACTTGATATTCCATTATCCAAGAACTTTTATTAGAACACATTAAAATATATGGCCGACAATCCTGCAGATTTAGTTTTTTCGGTCATAGGGCATGTGGCCATGTGGCCCTTAGTAACCACTATTAGCGAGACAGACGCAAGGTTATGAAAACTTCCTATTACACACTACAAATTCATTTAGTTAACAATTTTGGCCACGTTCCCTGCAGGAAAAGTGTTGGGCGGCAGGTCTAAAATTAAAAAAGGACAAAAACTAGAGTCAACCATCTTCTGAACAAGTAATATGTGTGAAACACGGTCAAATTCTTTTTCTAAATCAATAGCACATGAATGACAAGCAGAAACATTAGGCAAATCATTGTTCTTAAAAAGAAATTCATTGATAGCCAAAAGGGCACATGCCGTTGAGCTGCCGGGCCGAAAACCGAATTGCTCTTCATCATAATGACTGAGAAAGTCCGATTAAAAATGCTTTAGGAGGCATCCTTCAAAGAATTTTGCTGGTAACGATAACTTCGTAATGGGTCGCGTATTCTGGAGATTGGGAGGATTTGACTTTGTCATTGGAGTAATGTCACCAAATTTCCATATGGCTGGCAGGTCAGCCAATTGTAGACAATTGTTAAAAATGATGGTCAAGGGAATACACAAAAAGGGAGCCAACTTGATCCAACCAAGCGTGGGAATATCATCTGGACCAGACCCTGAACGAGGATTGACATTGCTTAACATATCACAAACTTCATTGGTAGCAAATTGAAAGGGAACAACAAATGGTTGAGGCAAGCAATATTCAGAATTAGTTATCATATTTGACGCATAGTACTGATTCAAACGTTCAAGCTTGACTTTGATATCGACACTGTGATCACAGGAAAAAAGCCAATCGCTGTTCGTTGAGGTAGTGGTAACCTTTTTGTAAATATCCCACGGAGATTTCGATTCCATGATCATGCGATCACCCCACCTTTGCTTCGCTGCTTCAATAGCAGATTTGATTTTCTCTCGGTAATGCCGATATACTGGCCAATTCTTTGTCCGATAAGCTCGATACCTTTTGTTGATCATTACTTTAATAGTGCCTGCAATCCAAGGCTTGTCATTCTTAGTGACTTTGATCAAGTCATATGGTATCTTACTCAAGGCGGTTCGCAAATGGAAATAAAAGTCCTCTGACATATCATTCAAAGACAAATCACGATAGCGAGAACTCCAATCGATGCCACTCAAATACTCAATAGCTGGCTTCATGACAGATTCACGAAAATCAAAAATTTTAACAAATGAATCACATGATAATGGAACAGAATCACTGATAGGTTTAAGGTAAAGAACTTCGTGATCACTCATTCCAAGAGACGGAAAGTGACAAACATCTTGATAAAACATAACCAGTTCGTCAGCTATTAGTATCAGATCCAGGATAGAATAATTCCTGGTAGGCCTCTTTACTAAATTTGTCAAACCTAAGTTTGACTCAAAAATTGTCGACTTTACCCGATTAAAATCACCATAAATCATCACAAATTTAATGTTAGGATCACTACAAAGAAACTGGTCAAGATGGGACAGAACATAATCACAAGCTTTTGATTCTGATGCTAGATTCAGACTACCACCGTGCGGGAAATAGACAACACATAGTACACCACAAAAATGATTCTTTCTCACTTTTAATACCAACAATTCAACATCAGGATTTTGTGATTGGGATAACAAAACATTTATATCAAAAGAATTCGTCAGCCATACACATACACCACCGCCTTTCTTATCTAAGCGATCTGCACGGAATAATGAGTAGTCAGTAATCCTCAGAGTATCGTCACAAATACTGTCATCCAGCCAACTTTCGGTGATGCAAAGAAAATCGGGAGAAAACTTATCAGTGAAAAGAACTAGTTCATCAAACTTATTATTAACAGAGCGACAGTTCGTTACACAGGTAGACGGTAACGGTAGTGGAGCTTTTTGTCAGTCTCGAAACGATTTCGAGACGATTTGTCCTCTTCTGATTATAACATTCTCTCATTCATCCTTGCGTCTTTTAAATTCTCTAAGAAGCACTTTCTCATCTTCAAGTTGAGCCTTCGTCAAGTCATTCTTGATAAAAATGTGATGATGCACTGGGTTTGCAGAATTGCGCAAGGACCGTGCTCGTCTCAAGCATTCTAGTTTATCATTAAAAGAGGCAAACTTAACCCATTAACGACCAACTACGTAAAATGATCTCAAACCTGCTTGCATTACATTGCCTTGATCCAAAAGCAAACGGAATGACATTGAAAAAGATATTACATCACTGCAGAAAAATATATTGATTTTTTTGTAAATGTTCCCGTGGCGGGAACATGGGTGGCAGAGAGTCTGTCTATGAAAATTGCGATATTTTTTCATAACATGGAACTATGAAATATCTACTCATGATATGATGACATGTTTGATTGACTATACTTCAACTATGATAAAAAGTGTCAAATCCATGAGATCTGCTAGAATGAAAACTCAGAATCAATCATAGAAACCTGTATTATCAGTTTGAAATTCAAATGTTATACCAAGTCTGTAAACTGCTTTATGCGTGTAGGTGATCTCAAGCACGCACTAGCGAAATACAAGACGACATAGCATACATAACTTAAGTCAGTATCGATACAACACTTCAAAACACTCATCATGCAAATTCACTCTGCACTTTGCACAACATCTTCTAGAGTTCGTTTTGCAGACGTTGCATCTACCCTGCTTTTGTGCGGGAGTTTCATAATGCTTTACATCATCAAATCGAACCTCTGAAGGAACATTGCAAATTGCATCAGAGGAATATGATCGCTTTCGACTGGTTTCATATTTCAGAAGGATGCAGCTCACGACTTCACGTCGGAAGTCTAGCAAACTTAGTTGAACACTGTCACATGACTTATTGATGCGATAAAGAATCCAAGAGTTTTGCAAGGCCACACCCAGCATCCATGCAAATGGAGCCCACCACCATTTCTTCATGCGAATTCCGATTCTATACTTTGCAACATTTTGGTCCATCCTATCGACGTATCCCATGCACTGGTTGTAGCAAAGGAATTGGTTTGGCTGCAACACTTGAATATACTTTCGCTCAATCTTGCTCCATCTTTGTACATTTCTTGTTGATTTGGATGAAAGACAGTTGGAGGCAATGTAGACAGCTCGGTTGTCATTCCAACCTACAACTGTTATAGTTGTCGAATCCTGTTCTGCAGTCACCTGTTCCACATGACCTCGTTCTTTTTTCTCAAGATCTTTGTTACCCATGATATCACACTTGCTCAATTTTTTCTTATTGATTACACCAGTTGCACTAATGCCCCTTGTTCCGAGATAGGAAAGCAACCGGAATGAAGTAAAATAGTTATCCATGTATACATTGTAGCTTTGACCTGGAGGTAAGCGCTCCATTAGATTCAAAACAACGTGCTCACCTAGTCCCCATGTTGTTGTTGTCGAGATAGACCGCCCTGTTTTAGCCCCTTGGTAGGGTTCGAATTGAATCACATACCCGTTGGCATCTGCAAGTACCCAAACTTTATAACCTACCCTGATAGGCTTGTTGTTGATTCTTTGTTTACTTCCATGGGAGCCGTAGTAAGGAATCATGGATTCATCCACGGATTTTGTTTTACAATTTGACGAATACTTCAAGAACTTCTCATTGAAGTTTGTGATGAGAGGACGCAGCTTTGAAAATTTGTCACTTTTGTCTAAATTCGAGTTATCACATAAATGCAAATTTCGTAGAATTCCTTCGAACTCATTACGTGGCATAGTGTCCGACATGGCAGCAACAAAGAGATCCGGAGACAGACTCCAATACAAACGACGATCTGGCAATCTGTGGTATCCACTCATCAAAAGCATTGCCAAAAATAAGCGAAATTTTTCCTTTGTGATGCCAAATTCTGTGTCACTTTTCTCTCTTCGTGCGTATAATGTTGTAAAGTCAACAAATGTCTGCGATCAACATATCATCAAAGAAAAATTCGAGCAGAGATAGAGGTGTCCCAATTTCCTCTAAGTGGTTCACTTCAGGTGTGCTCTGTGAATTCCTTGATTTGATGTCACGTTTAGTCCATCTCAGATCAGTCAGTAGTGGAGGCTTTTCATCACTCTAACGTTCTCTATGAATGCTGTCGTCTTGGATGGAGTTAGTCTGCAAGGCATCGCCCAAGGACTCACTTTGTGAATCATCATCCATGGTATCAGATATTCGATCACCGTAATTTATTCGAACGTCAGCCTCGGCCAATAGCTGATTGCCGCTCAATCGATTGATGTCAAAATCGTCCTCATCTGCACTGTCTTCCTCTGAACAATCTCCATCTCCAGGTGGCTGTATTGCAATGTCTGCACTCACAACCGACTCGTCATCTTCTAGCATTGCGACAACTTCATCCAACTTCAATTTTCCCACCATAATGAGATTCGCTGAACTATTCTCAAGCAGACGAGAAATGACTTTGTAGAGCACACTGATTCAAAATAGCAACTGTCACCGCACACTATGGTAGAGAAAGACTGTGAACTCGTGAGAAGACTGGAATACAGAAAATATCTATGTTCAGCAGCTTGACTATGCTGTGGAAACTCCTATCTCTCAATGTATCAAAATTGTCCGATATCCTCAGTACAATGAAGTTGTTAACAATGTGATAGTCTGCCTGAGAATTTGGGGATTGCCCTACGACCCAATTATTGATGCAAGCGCAAGGCACAGTCAAGGGTCAGAGAGATTTGTGTGTTTGATTTACACTGTTTCGCCGTTTCTTCGGCGGAAATAGCTCTGATCTATCACACTCAAAATAAACATGCATGCACATGTACAATTACAACCACTTTCTGCAGCATGTAACTCACAGAAACATCAAATTTACAGCCTATCTTTGCGGAAATTTCACTCAAGTAGCCGCACGTGCAAGATAAAATTACTTGCAGAGCATCAATCAAAAGAGCCGACCAACTCTAGTGAACAAGCCCCCTGACGACCATGTTCCCGTTGTGGGAACATTTTTCAAACAACTGGGAATCGAAGTAGATAATCAATTTTTCAAAAGATATGTCACCAATGGGTGGAGCATGCCAGGAGCTCACGGCTCATCGGTCTGATGTGATTTGTTGGTCCAAATTTCAATTATGAAGGCATTTGATCAGCACCATTGATAATTTTGAAATGATTTTCCAAAAAAATGGATTTCTCCTTCTCCATGACGCAACTTGTTGACTATATCACCATGAAACTGTCAGACATATGTTTTTTGGATTATTGTTGTATATTTTTAGCGCCCAACTCCTGCCTATTGTGTTCTTTAATGCTCATAATCATGTCTTAAAAGAATGTTCCCGCAGCGGGAACATGGTTGTTAATGGTTAACCCTCATCGGCCGCGGTCTAGTTCCTTTCCGACCGATTCTTTGAGCGGTGAGCACCCTCGAGCTTGATAAATTCAAATCCGTAATTAGCAAGGCCAAATTTGGATCATCATGAGCTTCATCCGAAACATCACTTTCATCATTCTCTGGAAGTCCAAAGACCATCACAGAGTCACGCTTTTGCTCCCTCAATTGACTCTCTTTCAAAGCGTCAATGACAATATTGCTTATGTTGTTCACAAGGTTGCTTTGAAATTGCTCCTTCATGATAGTAAACTCCTTTTCCATGACAGAAAATCTCAAAAGGAAATCCTTGAAATCAATATTCTTGTAATCCGCACAAGTGTAATGCAATTGATCAGAGCTAATAACCAATTTGCCAACATTGGCAGAAACATTGCTGCACTCTTTCTTCAAATGAAAGGCTTTTGTACAATATTTGCAAAATAAAGCGTCCCCATCAATCAGCCCAGTACAGGAAAGTATGTCAAGTCATGCTGAGAATAACCTCTAGATTTCATGATATTTAGTGTCTTGTTAGTTTTGTGTACAGCGTCTTGTAACTTCGAGCATATCCTACAATATCTGACTACCTGCGACGCGAAAACATGAAGAGCCATCTGTAATGGGATCATGCTCTCCGGAAAAGTCAGTTGCACCACAGAGAAAGAGAAGTCATCTACCTTGTGATATACTGAAGTTCTCAAGCTGTTCTGTGAGATTTGTATTTTCACATCAATGAAACTACCTCTTTATTGTTATCACCATTTCTCTGCGCCAACAAGTCAGGTGATAAATTCTTGAATCAACGAATTAAAGTATTTATAATTGACAACACATATATCGTCTATGTATGTATCTTGATGTAGGTGATAACAAGCGTGCTAAATGATATTTCTTAGTTTTTATCAAATTTTGCATAAAAACATATTCGCAGTGTAAGAGGAATAGGTCAGCTAGGAGTGGACTAGAATTTCTTCCCATTGGAATGCCTTTAATCTGCCTGAAAACTAAATTACCGAATGTGACGTAGGTCTGTGATAATAGGAAATGTATGGCTTCTTTTAACTTCTGTTTATCAAAACAGTGATAAACATTATTATATTTCTTCATTGAGCAAAAGGACTTATCATATCCAATGCAAATAAATTTTCTATTTGAGGAATTAAACACCAAATCCATAATAGCGACTATGTGATCTTCAATCAATTTTTGATCAAGATTCGTATATAAGGTTGAAAAATCGAAAACTTGCAATGAATGAACTTGTGTCGAATTTAATCTGTGTAGAAATTCTTGTGTGGACTTTATACTCCAGAAGCAATCGAAACCGCTGTTTCTCTTAATTGCGATACAATATCTCTGAAAATTGTCACGCAAAATACTTAAGGCTGAATTTACTTTGATGGAAAGCTTTTTCGATGTGCATTGTCGTGCTCCTGCTATGAATCTAAATTTGCATGGAGTTTTGTGAAATTTTGTAATCCAAGTTTTGGTAGCATGTTTGACATCCATGTGTTGGTAGCAGTCCATTTTGGTAGCATGTTTGACTATCATTATTGTATTCGAACCTGGGCTAATTCAGTTTTCTCATTTTATCTACACATGGTAGGTAAACTGCATTAGATCGAGCTGTATTTGCTCCTCAGCGTAGCTCAGGAAACCACTTATTACTCCAACACACCATTGTTTCATTTCCGAACATGATATGTTGAAGACAACCAATCAGAAAAATGATGGATAACTCGGATAATTTTATGACAAACTCAGCTAATTCGGTGGCAGTATTTGATTATACATGTATGGATGGAATTATTATTAGATTGGTGTTGTAGTTAATTCTGTGTTCATACAACATATCAATAAAGGTATCATTGTTGATTTTTCTTAATAATTGATGCATTCAGTGAGTGCGCCCAGTAGGCCTGCATTGACTATCTGAAGCTCAATTGAATATCCCATCGCTTTAGAATAGAGATAACAACATAATAATCCATGAATATAACTAATTTTTGATTGTTTACACATTTTGTAATGATCGGCAAGAGTATGAGCGAAGCACTGCTGATGCCCCCATACGGGACACCTGCCACATTTAACCCACTCCTGGTCTGCGGAGATAGAATAATCTAGATACTTTGCAAAATTGGACACAAATTCTCGTCAACGATGGCATAGTGATGGCTGGAGTTAATTGGCTGGAATCCGATTGTGATGATTCCATTGATTTTGATTTCACTTAACACACTCGTCCTTTGCACTTTTCTCCTTTTCTTGCCTGCAGGTCTATTCTCGTCACGCGGAGCAACTGTTTGGAAACCAGGATTCAGATAGATAAAAGTTTTGACATGTCTTCTCAATGCAGTCTCGGGACAGCTGTATTACACTGTAATATGGCACCTCCTAAAGTGGAAGAAATCTACATCCTCAAGCGCCACACACTAAAATTTCAGAAGGCTATGTTGAATTAGTAGGTGAGCATACTGAAGAGAACAATAACCCTTTGACGTAAGCAGCTGCATAGAGGAGAGCGTGAGTCACTGCTTGCCAGACAGCATGAACGTTGTCGCATAAGGCATAACAATAGCTGGTATTGAGGACATCATAAGTTCACGTTGCTGTATGTACGTGAATCATTCTCCGCTTCATCTATCCGAGGTTATGTAGCTGACTTTGACTTCGAGTGGCAAGTTGACTTTCCGTCAGTGATATTGCAATTAAATTGTTTATTGAAATTAGCTGTTGAAGTTGTGCAGTAGTAAACTGCAAATATATGAATATCATGGTGTCATACCAGGAGACTGCATCTTTCCCATCAACGTCGATCGAAATACGAGATAAATGGAAAAGAAATATAGTAAGACTTGAATCCAAATGGCCGAAAATCTGCATACCACATTTTCTCGTGACAGTCAATCGTGACAGATATGCTAATCAATCTGGTTCATCAACTAACGGCAGCTCTGAAAAATGAGGTGAGTTTCCTGTTGCTATGATAGCCTATTCGAAAGAGATGTAATACATGCATGCTATATAGCACTTTAATGTAAATCAAGTTTAAGACTTCTGTAGTTAAAATGCCACTTTTTATAACGGGACTAAATTAATTTTTTTGCGGATAATGCAAATTATAAATAGGAAAAGCTTTTAAATTTTCGAGGTAGGCATACATTGTATTTCTCAATTTCATGCATTCAGTCGCGTTTTCTGTGCACGTTAAAGTCTCTGAGAAGCAAATGCGTACTTATAGAAACTGCTCAAAGTACTCACTGTTATTGAAGTGGTGTGTCTAACAAGGCTTCCGAACGAAGGCAGAAAACCCATGTGAAGGGTTAATTGAATTGGCTTATCAAGTTTTGGATTCAACCTGCTAATGTTTAAGCATTTATCGCCAACTGTCACGATAATCTGTAGTCAGATAGCTGTATAGACATCGAAAAAATGCAATAGACGACACTGAAGAACATTCGTTTCCATTATGGAGTAGTATAATTGTCTTTAGTCTTTCCTGATTCGGACATTTAAGAAGAAACATATTTTTGTAAACTTATGCTTAAAATTTCGCATTCAATCTTTTAAACTTTTTTATCTATTTTGTTAAATTTCTGCCGCCACATAGTTGCGAATTCGTTTAATAAATATTCATGAAAATATATGAAATTCCGGATGTCGAGCTAGAGTTGACAGATTACTGAAAAATTAAATCGTCTACAGTATACTGCTATATAGAATCTTCTGCCAATAATTATCCTTTTTGTCAGTATTGAAATAACTGCGGTTTTTCTACAATGTCCAGACATTATTGTATGCAACGTTTTTTTAATGTGCGGCGTTAAGTGCTCGACTTCCTATAAATATTCAGTCCATCCTGTTGGCTACTTTTAAAAGTAAATCCATTTTAGCAATGAAAGTCTCTCACATACTCTATTCATATTAGTCATTATTATTAAGTTCTCAACGTAGCATAATACCAAGGCAAAAAATAGACTCTAGCACAAGTACGAAAGACCAAACAGTCATCATCGCAAAAAGAGAGATTAATTAACTTATATAGAATATTTCTATTTTGTAAAACTACATGATATGGTATTTCTGATAGCAAGAAAATGTCCGCCTATTGAGTGGAACTTCTTTATTCTTTCTCATAAGATCATCACATATCATGCTGGTTTCCTCAAACAAACTATACTCACATAGAACCAAAACCTCTAACGCTGAGCAGTTTCAGACGCCTTCACAATGGCCATTAAATCACAGTAGAAAAGGAGATATTCCATTTTTTCATTTTTATTGAATTTCTAACGACGATCTTGGGCCATATAAGCCATGCCAGTTGCTACTCTGAAGTCAACTTAGCTCATACATGTTTGGTAGAGACCTGTGACGCTCATAGTGTTTTCACCTGATTAATAAGTACGGCTACTTGTTGTCGACACGTAGCAGTTTACAAGACAGTGTGTGCTGTCTGAAGTGGGCGAATCAATAAGAAACATGTGCAGTATTGCATTAGAACTTTCAAACGAAAATTAGTACTTGTGAATATGGATTATTAGCATAATATTTGCTATGTGAATTTCGATAATCTATAGAACATCAAATAACTAAGAAAGGAGCCAATTTTCCGCAACAAGAGGTTTAAATTATTTTATCAAAGTACAGGTGCATGAATTCAATTATTCAGCATTGATAAATTACATTATGTAGGCGTATATCGAAATAAATAGCTTACCAGTAATAAAAATAATTAAATGACACGATATGCTCTGTGTATGCATGTTTATAAGAAATTCTATTGTTTTCAATCATCTGTCAAATAAAAAACTTCGAATTTATGAAGAAATCAAAATTTGTTCAGCTTGTTTCATGTAACATGTACTTATGACGCTCTTGTCTCTTCAAGTTAATTATTTCTTTCCCTTCACTCCATAGTTCGCGACTAAAATTCCTTTTTCTTTTCAGCAATCATTTCGACTTGAATATCAGTGAATACAAATATGTGGTGTCCAAAAATTAAATATGTGCTTTGACGGATGGAGCATCTACCATCATGGAACATGAAGTCTTGTATCTAACGCATAATATCCAACGCAATCGACAGTACTTGGCCACCGTAGAAACAGCTGGAAGGACTTCTTCGTGTGCGTCACATCTTCACCAAGATCAGTGCAAAAATCTGTGAATTTTTTTTGGTGCCATAAGTTACTTTGAATTATTTAGTTTCTATCTTTCTATAATAATTCCTTGATGTTTTCCATGATGTTTTAGAGCTGCAATTTCTGTGAGTTTAGATCATAATTTAATTGAACAAAAATAGGTATTGTTTTCCTTATCTAACACTTGATTGTTTTTGTCTTGATCTTGAGACTACTATATTTGTTACTTTATCTTTATTGCAACTGTTGATCTACGATTTCACACATGCTTTTATCCACATAAGTCTGTATTAAAAAATTCTGACATTTTATACTGTCCCGTCAGTGATTATATTATATGGCATTTGTATTTTTGTCACCGAAAACTGCGTTGTCAGGCCAAAATTTTCATTGTACATGTATACATGAGATTTCGTTGTATCTGTTACATCAATAGACCTGTGATTGCATTCATTTTAGTGCCGGGTGTCAATTTTACAAATTTCAAGTGAATTTCAGTAAAGTTTGCTTTATGTATTCGAATTGTACAACACTAATGTCATGTTCTCTTGCATAACAGTACCACATGGATCAAAGGGTTGTTTGTAAAGAAAGAGATAAATATAATGAGAGCTTTGCCTGCAATAAATCTCAATGCGCAACCCGTCTATTGCTGAATAAAGATAGTAGTATGAATTGTCATAAGGGAAAGTAGAATATGGCATTGAAAAAATGTTTTAGGAGGTGAGAGGCCAGCCTTCTAAAAGGCGCATGCTTTAGGATTTTTTATTAGTTACGAATAGTGTCTTGCTTTAGGAGGTGATTCAACTTGCTTTAGGAGGGGGTGGTTTACAGTGTACTTGGAGGCTTTATAGATTGACATTCTGCTGATTGTCACTGCCTTCTTAACAGCAGCAATGCATGCTTGCCGATCCATCGTCATCCAAATTATGAAAAATGATTTCACAAATTTTTCAATGAATTAACTAAGCGTCTACCCAGTGTATTTTGATCTATTTTGATTTGAATTGAGTTTATAACTTTCGACAGATGTTCAATCAATAACATAGTTGTCTATCAGTATTATATCACAAAAGATTGAGAAAATATTGACTTTCCCACCATGCAAGAACTGAATTCTTTTACGGACATACTACCATTGATATCCATGCGTGAAACGGAGAATGTCGGACTTCTTTAAGTGAGAAAATTATTTGATCAAGGTAAATACCTCCGAATTAGAAATGCCTTCGAATCAGCCGAGTTTACAATCAAGCTATTAATTCAATGATTCTATTAATTTTGTTCAGTTTGCCGTGTGATTAGAAATATGACATACATAATGGAAATTGAATGGAAAATATTTGTCTTACGAAGAAAACATCACTGTACGAGCATAATTTGCTTATAAACAATCATGTAATCTTTATAACTTTTAGACCGATTACATTCAAAACTTGCATTAAAACCGCTTGTGACGCGCTACTACATTTGAAAATCTAAGTAGTAAGGCAAAAATTAAATTACACGCCGTATTAAAAATCAAAGTTTCTCTTTCCATAGTCTCTCATGTTGTCTGACTTTGTTTTTTTATACAACTTTTTTATGTCTAATTGCACTTTATCTTTGACTGTATATAACGGAGTGAGTGGTGCTAGGGTTATTTAATGACATTGTAGCGGTGTCATCAATCAGCCTTAGTTGCGATGCACGCTAACAGATGATGTACTGCTGCTGCTCTCCTTGATTTTAACACCTCTCTTTACTTCACTTTCCACTTGTAATCTCTTCGCCTTATCTTAATTACCTTTCCATCTTGTCACTTGGCGAATGTAAAGCTGATGATAATAATAACACAACTGCTCTGACTGCGAGACAAGACGGTGTTCTAAAAACTCTCTCCGGGCCGGGAATAACTTACTTTGGTGATTTACCTTATTACAGTAATCATAGACATTACCCAAAACCTCTACAGCATTAAAATGAACCCTTTTGCTCTTTTTTAGGAAAAAGAGAGCAAAAAACACTTTGGTGGGCTCGAAAAATTTGTTATAGTCGCACGAGCTTTAGGTCCACGACCTTCCACGGTGCTTGAAAAGAATGATTATTTAAATTTTTTCAAAACATTTTAGTAATTTTTTTTCAAAAATAAATTCATTCTTTTCAAGCACCCGAGGAAGGTCGTGGACAGAAAGCTCTTGCGACTATAATAAATTTTTCGAGCCCACCGAAGTGTGATTTTTGCTCGCTTTTTCCTATTACTGGGCTCGATGACTCTCCCACTTACCGCTTACGTTTTACTGAAAGGCGCTAAGATACATTCCTTAATAAGTGTCCAGGGAAACATATTTTCTTGTCAATGATGTAGTTCAACAGATTTAGACGACTTTAGAGCTCTACACTGTCAACCATAGGAATCTAAACAAGTAGAAAAAAGAAGTGCTGATCCATGGAGTCCTAATAATTCCGAACTTTTTTATTCAGAGGCACGAAATCAGTGGTATAGTCCTAATGGAGTCCAAAACTAAAGACATAGCGCACACATTTCAGCAGAAAAGTATGTTTACTATTTCTTAATGCTTTTTTAAAATGCTTTTTGCTTAATGTTTCGTGTCAGAATATTACCAATATTCAATCTGAAATGAATTTGAGCATCCGTCAATCTTTGAAATTTTTCGCCATGAGCTGAGAAGAGCATCAACCAAGATTGAACCGAATTTGGAAGCCCACTTGTATGCTACCGATCATTGTTTTGATGACTACTTCACGTTAAAAATGATTGATTTCTGTGTCATGGAGCAAGATGTTGTAAAAGGCGTAGAGCTTACTCCTGCTGTTGTCTGCAAAGATGTACGACAGTTAATTGATTTCATACTTGAAAGGAGAGGCATAGATCGTGGTGACTACTACATCAAAATTTACATTGACGGTGGAGGCTCTTTCCTCGAAATTTGTTTGTCAGTTTCTGATAAAAACTACAATGGGCGATATAAAGACACAGGAGTGAAGCATATTTTTCTAGTCCTTTTATCTGAAAATGTACAAGAGAATTATCCAAATATTTTAAAACTATGGGTATCAGCAAATTTGAACGATCCGGATTTTAGCAATGAGAAATTGACAATTTCATGTGATCTGGATGTCCCATGGACTGATGGACTGATGTCCCATGGTGCGACTTTTCCCTGCTGCTGGTGCACGGCAAGGAAAGATAGTTTGCATGTGTCTGTTCAGGCACGCTCATTTCAGTCAATTCATGACTCGTTTTGGTCTTATCACGGAAAATGCCAAGACAAAAAGATGGCTAAGCATTATGAAAATGTGATACATCCGAGTAAAATCAAATGCAGTGATCTCGGAATGGATGTGATACAAATCATACCACCTCCGAAATTACATTTACTGCTCGGAGTTGTGAATACACTCTTCAAATATATGTCAAAAATTTAGCCGCATTCAATGGCGTGGAGCGAAAGATTGCACATTGTAAAGAAATCCTACCATGGTGGCTCTTTCTCTGGAAATTCCTGCATGAAACTCCTTTCTAATATTGACTTGCTCCAATCAATGTGCCCATTGCATTGTCTGCCATACGTCAAGGCCTTTCGATGTTTTTCAAAGGTAAGCAAGCAATTTGTGTTATTATGTTGATACCGTTCGATGTTTTTTCGATGTGTTTGGCTTCCGATGTTTTCAGAGGTATGTAATTTGTTTTATTCATTATGTTTATGCTATTACTAAGATGCAATACCTAGTCCAAACTCTAAACTTTATTTCGAAATTCATTTCTACTGCATCACCAATATTTTCAGAGCTCATTATTTCATAAACAATTTCGTGAACCTTTTCAGCGAAGCCTCGCTAAAAACTGTACTGGTGTATATGTAGCCTTTTATTTACTTTACAGGTTGTTGAATCATGCTTCGGATGGGAGCTGAAGTCATCCTACCTCGAAGACATCAACAACTTCAAAATGGCATACATTGATTTGGATGTCAACGTGACGCCCAAAGTACATGCCGTTATCTGGCATGTTCCTCAATTTTGTGCGAGATTCAACGAAGGATTGGGACGATGTTCAGAACAAGCAGGAGAGTAGTCAGTCCATCATGATTTCTCAAAGACCTGGGAAAACTATAAGTTAAAGTCCCTGTCTCATCCTGAATATGGCAATTCGCTGAAACGAGCTGTGTGCGCATACAATGGTCGCCATCTAGTAAACTTATAGACTAAAATTAAATCTTCTTTCTTCGGCTGATGTAGCATACCTAGGACTTCACTTCTTCTAATTATATGACTTCAATTAACGTTGTCATTTTTTCTTTCATGGTCATTAGTTCGACATAATATTTTTTGTCTTCTACCGGTATAACATACATGTAAGTTTTTGTTATTTTAACACAATTGTCAAAGAAAGACTTCGAAAGCATTATTGAGTAAAATATATTAAATAATAATAACTAAACAAGTCTTTCAATGCACAAAATTATTATACTAAAATCGATTTCGCCGGTCCGGCCTGGTCACTTAGTACATAAACAAAACAAAATTTTGTGCGTTGAAAGACTTGTTTAGTTATTATTATTTAATATATTTTACTCAATAAAACATACATGTAGTTTTCCATATATAGTAATGAACATTACAAACATACCAATATACCATGATAGCATAGCAAAAATCACTTTTAATCAATCAGATCGACATTGATGAATAATTAATGCGTAACTTGTAGTCTGCTGCATTGATGATATTTTGGATATCATATTCGTTTTCTGCGTCATAATCTTACATCTAATCAACATTTTAAACATTTTAATATTACATATCGTGTAATCGATCATTAATCAATCAATCAGATCGCTATTGATCAATGGCTCATCCGAAACGTATAATCGGCTTAGTTATGATGCTTTGGATATCATATTCGTTTTCTGCCAGGTTAATTTGCATAGTAACCTGCATATTAAAATTTTGATGTAGAATCAATTTTCAGATTTTATCGACATTTTTTTCAAGGTTAAAGTCAATTTCCAAGCACCGTGCCGTCTCTCTGTAGTGTTTCTCTTCTTTTTTGTAACTAACTTCATGCTTAACTTTCAGTAGCTATTGGCATGATGGAGAGAATGGACTTCTGTGACATAGACTGATTAACTCACAGAATTAAATATTTTTTTTATCTGCTTCTGTTTGCTAGAAGTGTGATTAATACGAAATTGACGGCACATCGAGGAACCTATTAAGTGGGCAAAAAGGAATTCCTAATACCTTACAGAGATAGGAAAATTAGTCGTGCGTCGTTTGCTGATTAATGTGAGTTCAAGCAAAGTGCTTCGATTGTCACAGTTCCTTCAGATTCGAAGAATTCAGATCATTGCGCACAAGTTTTCTCCATAACGTTGGCCCTTCCGATCATCATTAAAGAAAGTAGCAGGCGTACGAAAATAAGTTCACTTGATGTTTTCACATTCTCTCCTCGGCAATGCTCACTGTATAGTGCATACACTGAATCGAAGACAGACATCGATGTGTGTTTCGGTGTGTGCGAAGTGATATCACAGCACGCACGCATCTGTCATTGGCTCTGGTGTCCTCTGCTGGCAGCTTATTGTTTGCCATTTCCAATAGCAAGCGTTACACGAATTATCCATTCGAGAAGGAGCAAGTTGTCTAATTCTGTGATGTGCCATTTCGATATTAGGGTTACATACAATTCTTCCTTTCTAGGAAACCGAAGCGCGCGCAGATGAATCTAATTCTGTGGATTAACTAGACCACGCCTTTAAAGGTTTTCTCATTAGACATCGCAACCCAAGAACTTCTCTTCTTGGATATCAGCAGTTCAGGTGGGTGTTCGAGTCTTCGAAATGTTCAACTTGCCGCTATTTATCAGGGAACAAAGTTAAAAGACCTACATCTTTGAAACTCATTCATTTTTGGATCTAATTGCTGAATTGTCATGGCAGAGTTTCCGCAATTACATAAAAATTGGTTCAATGTGCTGCATCACACTTGCAAAGAAGTCGCACTTGTCATGCTTGTCAGTCTCACAACTGTGGGTGCAAGTGAATTAGAACACGCTGGGCTGTGACTTCTTACACCGTTACTGTTCAGAAGATCGTGAATCAATTTCACGCCGTGTCATTATGAAGGATTGAACGATGCCATTTCTATTGGCGATCAATTTCTCAGTCGCAAGATCCACAACAAGTAAGGGACAACCCGCAAAAGGTTTTCGAATCGACATTTCGGAATCTAAATTGGACTTAGAAGATGAAGTACTCTTTGATCATTCAGATGCCGACCATATGATTTCATCACATGGAAGAGGCGAATCAGTTAATTCAGATAGGGAAATTGATATTGTTGTTTCAAGTTCTCGACAGATGCACCAATCGCTGTATATGGGATTCAGAAGTGGAACTTAACAAAACTTTTTATAGACGCCGCATAATATAATCCTCTAGGACAGTTTGCGCGACTGAGTTAATGGAGTGGCGTACTAGCTACGCAATGCCCTTCGCTAGAAGATTATGCACCAGGTTCTCCATTTAATCACTCATGTACGTGGAAAAGAAAGGTGCAAGGGAAAGAGTATAAAGAAATGCCGCCAAGCAGAAAGGGTAGAGAACAACGCTATTCAAGATACCAGTTGCATGAAACTTGTCCTCATAAGCCTTGTCAATCGCCTTGACAGGGACAGTTTTACCACGTAAGAACCGCATTATGCATGAAAAATCAATTTTAAGTTACTTCCAGTAATACAACATCCTAGAAAAACGTAGTCTGACAGAGAGAAATTTTGAATGATTAGAAAAGAAGATCAACTACTTTTGGGAGGCGATTTGGTGTATTGCAGATAAAACATCTGTTCAATAGAGTAATTATATTAGGTAGAGTGGTAACTCCGCATTGATTGAATCCCCAATGTGTACACACTTTCGATTTTACTAAATGGACTAGAAGGGGACATAGTTGGTAATTGCTACCAAATGTGATATATGCACATTTTTGCAGTTTTGCAGAAACTACTGCGGAATTGAGTGATCATGATAGCAATGCAGAATGAATGATGGTATTTTACAGATTCTCAGTGTCATGACAGCCTTGGAGATTAATCATTTGTTAAATTGGCAATTCGATGGGTTCCTATTACTTTCATTCTCAACATCAAGAGTAATTTCTAAGCGTGATCATAACACAGGCAATCTGCTACTGGCAGAGCAAAATCACATAATTATACGACAATGATTTCAATCAACTTTGAAATATGTAAATGGGTCCACATCACTATTCAGATTCAAGAAATGAAGCATGAATTTAGTGATCGAATCATAAAATCATGCCGGTGAAAATTGAATCAAAAACTTGACATTTCAGACAAGAAAGCGCGAATAATATCGCGACTTTTTCATGAAAACTTCCACTATAATACAGATCATGAAATTCCCTTGATAATCATCTTGATTTCCGCTTAGTTAGGATTCTTGTTAGGAAATATTCATTCCATTTGATATCCAAATTGTTTTATACTACTTATTTAGGAGAGTCATCTCAGTAGCATAGAAATTGGCAAAATTTTGACTTTTTTCAAAACTGCTCAAATGATTTTTTGGATCAAGTGAACGTAATCTCCGCAAAAAACTGAATCTTTTGATATAAAAATGCTCACTGTATACAGATACCTTTTTTGAGTCGACACCCTACCTATATATCCCTACTCTATGATCTGTTCATCAGTCGATCAATTCAATTCCATCCCTGTCTTGCTAAAGATTCCAGTCAATTCAAATCGTCGCCAAGACCAACTTTCCGATGAGCCCGTCATTTCAAGATCAACTAGATTCGATCGCATTCCGGTCAGGAGACCTTTCTGGCCAGTGCAATGTTCACATTCTGCTAGTATTCCGTGCAGTTCAGTCGCCTCGGCACGATGGCATGGAGAATTGTCATCAGTTAGAGGATTGAGTAAAATGAATGTCATACGAAAAAATGTTATTCGGGCACTCAAACCCAGCGTCCATATTTCCCTCATCACATGCGGCGGCGCCCAAAGCTCCAATTGGCTCCCTGAACGAGCAATTTCTTGAATCGTCGTGACTCATTGATGCAAAAAATGATCAAGAACTTTTTGAGCAGACTTCAGTCAAAGGCGCCGTCGCTCATCTTTGAGTTTTGATAAAAGAGTTGTTTCATTCCACCTAGTAAATCGTGACCACAGAATTCTCAAGTTACAACGTTTTGCTGACGTTCCATATATTTAAAGCATACACCGTATATTCATCTTCCATGGCAAATAAAATTCAACTAAAGTAGTCCCCTTTTTGTCCACTCAAAAAAATTCTCAAAAATTTGATTTCCTTTGTTCATTTTAGTTGTATCTGGTTCGTGTAAGATGCATTATGTGCGCTAAATCACAATCTAATCACTATTAAGAGATGTGTAGTCAAGTTTCTGATATGCGGGCGTCGATGTGATGACGCTGCGCGTCGGTGTAGACCGAAAGTCGATATTATATCCTTATACGATTGCTTTTATTTACTGTTTTTTACTTCAATAGTTATGCTGAGGATACTGACAATTCGACATTTCGCAGTATTCATGATGAATTCATAAGCTGACAATCTAAACCTATGGTGCGATGTAAGTAGGTCTAAATAGCCTGCAATAGGCACGATTCTAAATTGAAATTTCGAAACTGTTTCCAGTTATCAGATACTGATTCTATGGCAATAGCTCATACCAGAAAACAGCATGAATGTATTAATTTGCATGCTTCTTGTCATTCTCTTATATTCACATTGCAACGTCATGAATTGGAGTAGGCCTAGAATAGGCCTACTTGAAATAATCAATTATAATAAAATGAATGTGAAATATAGGTGACGCAACTGTCTCCACTGGTCTCATCCCCGACGTAGATTTATGTTGGCATGCATGTATGTATTTATGCATGTTGAATTTATTTTGCATAACTGTATCCAATTAATTTCATTTGTAGGATTTACGGAAGTTGTCATACCGGTAGACTAAATGAGATTCTTTTGACAGCTACATTTTTGAAATTTAAGTTTTAAAGCCATGCGCTCATGCATGGTTTAGCTTGGGATGAGTATGGATATCGATGAGTAAGTGCTATGACTATGATGCAGGTGGAATCCATTTAGGCACATCGACTTCGAATTGCTATATTCTTATCATGCGTTTACACGAAAATTTATTTAGAATGAAAAAGAAATTTGGGTTATCAGTTTACAGAATTTATTTAGGGTTGGCTGAGGAAATCTTTTCGGTTGCCTTATGATTGGATTTTAGGTTTAGTTCAGGGTTTGTCTGCAGCCTGTGTCTCATGGATCGTTTTTGGTCTGATTGCTTTATAAGATGGAGTCGTGATAGGCCTGATCGGCCTACGCAGCATTCAGCGAATAAATCTCATCAAAGCTTTGCCGACGAAATTGTAAATATTTTCTTAAATTATGTGATGATAAAGAATCAATAAAGACCTGAACTCAAGTGTACTTGATGAGATATCTGCTTCCATGAAAGTGTAGGCCTCTCCAAAAACAGACACGGAAGACATGTGCATGTACATGTAGGCCTAACAGACACACAAAAGAAATAATTAATCATGAATGCTGTTCATCAGCAAAATGTGACATAATGTACGATGCGCAACCAAGCTTATTGTCATGCTTCATAGTGTCATTCGAGATAGACCTACCAACCTACTCTACTATTTTGCTATCACATCATCGTGATCTCTATATAATGGGAACCATAGCAATGGTGTTTAATCCACAGTATCAAAATGCAGCTGACGTGATTGACAAAATGTAACATTAGTTCTGTAGCATTTCATTGCAATATGAAAAAAAAAATTCGCGAGGAATTGGGATTATCAAAACGTATGTTGTGTCCTTTATTAAATTTCAATGAAGATTTGATAAGATAAGCTCTCTCTCTCTCTCTAGGTCTAGGCCTACTTGCATGCTTGAATTGAGATTCCTATGGTTTAGACTTGATACAGGCTATGTGAGAATTTTTCAAAGAATATCAACATATGTATAAATATCAGTTACATATATTGTATTAAAATAAATTAGGTAGCCTACTTAAAAAGTCAAATGCCACAACACAAGATAATCGTATAGTTTTCAATGTCAGATGCCTGCTGATCTCTCCTGTGCCTTCGGTTATCCTCATTTTGTTATACCATAGGAACTGTTTGCAAGGTGCAGATGTAGAAGCACGGCAATCCGCGCCTTGCTTTTTTCAGTTAGTTGGCCCCCTTCACTTTGCGTCGCTGGTACATTAAGTATTGACCAAGGATCATGTCAAGCAGCGTAGATTAAAGGACGACTTAAGTTTCCATCATTACATCGACGCTGAAAATCATAATATCGACGCCGTCGATATGATGACAGGTTGTGCTCCTTTTGAAGCATAGAGCAAAGTCAAAGGGTCGAATCACAAATCCAATTATGCGGAAGTCTTAGAGCAGGCTATTTATCATGAAAATATTTCTTCTGGTTAGCAGATCACAATAAGTAGCCGTCGATGTGATGATGAATTGCGTTCACCTTTTTAGACAAAATATGACATTTTCAAGAAAAATGATGCAATGTCAGTGAGTTTTAGCTAAGCGACTTTTGATTGTCAATTAAGACCAGTCAAGCATTCTACATGTTGATTTCTGAGCTCCTGATATTTCTTTGATTCAAGGGCATTAGGAAATTCTTACGCCAAAGTCTGCTTCTATACATGCTGTATTTATTTGCAGTACAGCAATCCAAAAAATGCATTTTTTGTGTGGACATGCAAAAATGACGTGTTTTTGAATTTCAAATGAATTTTTGTGCCAAAAATCCTGCATGAAACTTAAAATGAAAGACGTTTTCGGTTAGAGCAGACAAGGACCATTTGTGTGTGGAACATCGACAATAGACCTCTATATCTTGGCCATAAAATGTAGAAGACAAGAATCACTATAATAAAACACTAAAATTTCTGAACATTACCATATAAGGAGGTAAGAGGGATCACTAAGGACCACAATGGTAATGCTGTGTTTTGACGTGTGAGAAGTCAGTCTCGATCTGTCGGTATACCATCCATCAGGCTGCTGACCGCCACGTTGCAACCAAAAGCTGATATCAGCACAGTTGCAGCGGACAAAGTACATGTAGTCTATCCCTCTTAAAGGTCATCAACCGCGAGCTGCTGTCGAACAAAAGTGCCGATGAAGGGGATTGGTGAGTAGTAAGGGGAATCAGTACCACACAATTTTGCATATCCCTAGAAAGACCGGTTTGTCGATATATCTAGAAAGACCAACACCGGTCAACTGACCGGTAGCTCATGTATTGTTTTAATAAGGAAACATTAACTGAATATGATATAAGCGATATATAATATAATATAAGCGACCGTTGGAAGTTATACAATATATTTACGCACCGAACCTTCCTCCTTATCCGATCCCTTGTCAGACTCGCTACAGGATGACGCAATCATTTCTCCTTCGCCATTTCATCCTGGGACAGCATCAACTCGTTCCGGCCGTGTATAGCGTCAGTCTGTTGCCTCAATTATCAGTGAATTACCGACGAGCGAATTGGGAGGAGCTGTGTAGTGAAGCTGCATGTATCTGCTTCCCACCATGACCAACGCCTTGTAATACTACATACAATTCATTCGCCTTACCTTCATTCGACAATTCATCTTCCCTACACTCTGCGCCAATCCGAGAATTGTGGCATAATGTGATGGACAATGCTCAGAAGTGTTTTATCCTTATGGATATGTGACAATCGACGAACAACTATTTCCTTGTCGGTCACGCTGTGCTTTTATACAGTAAATGCCAAGCAAGCCACATTTGGCAACAAATTTTGGCTACTGTGTGATTCAAAAACTTCCTATGCCTATCCTTATGTTGGGAGGGAAGATAACCGAGCTGGATTGGGACTTGGAGAACATGTCGTGGAACATCTCATGGAACCATACCACAGATCTGGTATCAATATTACCACAGACAATTTTTTACCTCCCTTCGAATTGCTAAAAGACTACTGAGTGAAGGTATCACCATTGTTGGGACCCTTCGACAAAATCGTCGTGAAATTCCGTCGCAATTGAAGAAAAAAGACATTGATTGCACTTTATTCTTCAAAGTTCAGTTTTTCTGAAGAGAATATTATGCTTCTTTCATACAAAGCCAAAAGAAACAAAATTGTTTATCTCTTGTCGCATCCAGTAGCCTACTAGGAATAGAAGCAGTTAAATGTGCTAGTTACATTGTGTATCAAAATATAGCAAGCCAAAAGCTTTCGGGAATAATTGCTTTTTCATATTTTATTACCGGTCAATTGACCGGCTACGGTCGTTCTAGGTATAAAAATATATAATTACGCTAATATATAATAATTATACTTAAAAAGCAATGATTCTATTTCACACATTATTTTTAACGAAGTCTTAAAGTTTTGTAGCTTTAAATTTAATAGGATAAGTATAAGCAAAAAGGTAACGGCTACCGGTCAACTGACCGGTGTGGTCTTTCTAGGGTGGACTAAGTGGTCAAATTGTTCATCAGTCAACGATTGGGGTTAGTTTAGACAACCCGTGGTTGGAGTGCAACGATATGCAATGCAAATGTATATTGCACTATTATGAAGAGAACTGAATCAGTGATTACCCCGCGTATTACTGATGACTGCCTCTTGTTTGCAAAATGAATGTAAGACGTATGCTGAAAACTTGCATCATGGTTTTCTTAGAAATTTTTAGGAATTATTAAAGAGGAGTCAAATCCTCCTCTCCCACATTCTCGATATTGTTCAGAGGCCGATGCGGATAATTGTTGCAAGACGCAGCAGATGTACAAAACGAGGCAATGCGTGATGCTGGGTATTTTACTCCTAATACTTACGATCAATTACGTGTGACGAAAAACTACATTAGTAAGTAGAACACATAAAAATAACTTTAAGTTGTCCAAAAAACAAAAGTATAGAGCAGTATCAAATTCACTTGACAAAAAATGATACATGTACTTGACAAAATATGCATAAACAAAGAGGTACATCTCATCAGCAAGATGGCCGACTGCCTACGTTTCGTTTCTGTTCCTTAATTACACTCTGTCTTAATTGAAATAAAACATTCATTTTGATTTTAGAATATTCGGACGAATTTGTCTGAGCCAGTCATGCCGTTGAATACTCCGCTTATGCCCAAGTATCGTCGAATAATTTCACAGAGACAACATCTGCTGTTGAAGCTGTGAATTGGAAAACGCAAAAGAAGGCGATGAAAGTGGAGTTGACCGACGAGCTGCCAATTTTGATTATCTGCCATATGCCCGTGAGATGAAATGATGCATCCTGGTTGCTTTAATCGTAATGCATACTTTTGGACAAATGATACATTACATAAGGATGCATTTCTATGTCGAAGGATCCCGGTCTTCTCTCTCTATAGCTGAATAATTGTCTGAAAAAAACAATCGCTCCCTTTGTTTGACGTAAATCTATTTTAAAAGTTTTCACCAAATCACCCGACGCCCTTGAGACTGTCGGATTGACGAAACGCGTCGAGTGATTTGTTGAAAACTTTTAAAATAGATTTACGTCAAACAAAGGGAGCGATTGTTTTTTTCACACAATTATGACTAACCTCCCGTACGGACGAACTATGAAATCTATAGCTGAGTTTAGGAAAAATACAGCAATTGGAGAGTCTGTTTACATGGCTTTGCAAAAAATTCTTGACATTCAATGCATATGAATCATGATCAATATTTATTGCGACATTTCATTTCATATGAACACTTCTTTATGTAGTTTAACCCATAGAGTAGGGATATATAGGTAGAGTGTCGACTCAAAAAAAGGTATCTGTATACAGTGAGCATTTTTATATCAAAAGATTGAGGTTTTTGCGGAGATTACGTTCAGGTGGTCCAAAATATTATTTGAGCACTTTTGAAAAAAGTCAAAATTTTGCCAATTTCTATGCTACTGAGATGACTCTCCTAAATAAGAAGTATAAAACAATTTGGATATCAAATGGAATGAATATTTCCTAACAAGCATCGTAACTAAGCGGAAATCAAGATGATCATCAAGGGAATATCATGATCTGTATTATAATGGAAGTTTTCATGAAAAAGTCGCGGTATTATTCGTGCTTTCTTGTCTGAAATGTCAAGTTTTTGATTCAATTTTCACCGGCATGATTTTATGATTCGATCACTAAATTCATGTTTCATTTCTTGAATCTGAATAGTGATGTGGACCCATTTACATGTTTCAAAGTTGATTGAAATCATTGTCGTATGATTATGTGATTTTGCTCTGCCAGTAGCAGATTGCCTGTGTTATGATCACGCTTAGAAATTACTCTTGATGTTGAGCATGAAAGTAATAGGAACCCATCGAATTGCCAATTTAACAAATGTTAAATCTCCAAGGCTGTCATGACACTGAGAATCTGTAAAATACCATCATTCATTCTGCATTGCTATCATGATCACTCAATTTCTTCAAAACTGCAAAAATTTGCATATATCACATTTGGTAGCAATTACTAACTATTCCCCTTCTAGTTCATTTGATAAAATCGAAAGTGTATACACATTGGGGATTTAATAAATGCGAAGTTACCACTCTACCTAATATAATTACTCTTTGGATGGGACATAACGTCTCCCATGCGCTACATGTCAAAAGTCAAAAGTCAAAAATATATATTTCCAAGAACATTGGAAAACAGGAGAATGTGTGCTCACATGATACATAAAAACAGCTTGATGGCATAAAAATGTCTCGTAAAATCATGCGCTACATGTCTGCACAAATCCGTTAGTGGTATCTAAGTGTGGTGTATTAGTGTTTCAGGGGCTCACTACTTATATACATAGAATTCAACGATATAATTTATATAAATGATGATTTGAATTCAAGGAATGAATTTTCATCAATTTCAAGTGATTTTATTTTCGTAACCAATCATTCTTTCAACACCGTGAACAGATCGTTTTTTTTTAGAAATAGTGCACGTATCTACTGCAATTTTCTGCGATTATTTGAGTTATTCCTTCATGTAAAATGTGCGTCCCATTATCACAATTAAAATTTCAATTCTTACCAAGTAATGTGAAGTCTAAAATTGGTCATTCACGTTATTATGTTGCTGACTTGTTTAGAAGACCATAACTGTTCATATGTTTTGGTGTATATATGATGTATATGTAAATGCACAATTCAGCGAAACTGAGACAGAATTGGACAAAAAAGCATTGTAAATCGCTCTGAAGTCTACCGAACAAACACGAAGTATAGGTGCCATAATACTCTGTGGTATATCTTAAATCAGTTGCTTAATATCTCAGCAAATCGCTTGTGAGACTTCAGTAAAGGTATTGAATTGAGTAAGTCAGTTGCTGGTTTCTTTACTTACGTGAATTTGGCATGCCGTTGCATATGCTTTTCGCATATGTAGCGATTTGCTGTGTGTGTGAAGTGTGGAAACTTCAAGTAGACAATGTTAGCTGTTGCCATGGGTTTCAGCCTAGCAATAGCCATCACTACAAGCAGGAAGCAGGTTGATCACAGTCCTGAGAAAAGCACAATTATGTATTAATTAAATCAAACTATTAGACTTTTCTTGAGCTCCTATAGAGATTTCACACGGCAATTCTGTCTAGCTATACATGATCTCAGGAACGAGCACCCGCGCATTGCAATTATCTCAAACGATGAAAGAATGAATAGCAACTGTTTTTACCTCATAAAGCAAATTTCATTGAGAAGTCATATAGCAAAAATATCTCACGATTCCAGCTCATTCAAGAATCGCGCGATTGATGCCGTCGCACGATTAATCGTGCGGAATCGATTAGCTGCTCCCGCCACTGCCTTTTGGCTAATACGCTTTCTTCATATACCTACCGAATTTCACTGTTTGGTCAGAATTAACTCGGATCGAGACAGCCAGACAACATCACTAGGACATTGCAGGTGGCAATGCAAAGAGAAGCAAGAGTTAACCCGTCGCTCTGATGTGTGTTGATTATCTGAACTAATTTAGACAGTTCTCGCTTTATGTTTCTCTGAAGAGTTTAAATTCAAATTTGAAACTTCCACTACTTTTAGAATGCTGAATTTTTCCATAAAATGTGCATTCTTTTCAGAGAAATTTAAGGAAATATCTTTATTATAAACATAGTGATTACATAGTTAAAGCACTGACCATAGTTTTCTTCAAATCCTGAGCAATTTACTTCTGCTGTATTGTATTCCACTCGATGACTTCAAATGTCTATTAGTCCTGGGGCTGAGGGGGCTTGAGTGTGCAAAAATATGTCCCCGCATTTTGACTCTTGATTCTTGTAAAGGACCCCTAGGATGATAAAAAACTTGGGTAGACATTCCCAATCGAGGACCTTGACCCCTAAAATCAAAATGGCGTCCAAGATGGCCGACACGTCATTGCTGCATAATAACAGAGCATAGAAGTCACAAAGCATCGCGATAATGCAGTCTGTTCCTAGGTTATCAGGGTCGAGCGATCTATTGAGACTATTTACAAGCCAATTCAACCATCTCATGGTCAAATAAATGCAAAATGGCCGCCACCATGAGGCCACCAAAATCCAAGAAATATTTATTTTTATGCTAGTTTGATGCTTTTGGTTGCACAAGTGCCATGGCATAGTGATAACGGAGTATATTCCTAGGTTATCAGGGTCGAGCAATCTATTGAGACTATTTCTTAGATCGACTTACGACACCGTTTGTTTCTACTTCCCAACATGTTTACTAAATCGATAAAAAACAATAGGAAATTTCAAATATTTTACTATGGTATTTTCCATTGAAGTTTATCATACACGGGCCTCGCAACTGAAGATCTTCTAATATTTACAATTTTATACATTTTTTACATTTTATACATTTGAAATACAGAAACGTAGTTGGAATTCGAAACAAATAATTGATGCAGTATGAATAAGTTCTGCAAGAGTTGTCAAAAAGAAGATATATGCCTAATTAGGATTTCGACAGCTATTGTCAGTAGAAGTGGCGTATGCTTGACATTTATAGTATTCACAACAGTCAACGTTGGCCTCCCTACAAGGACATAGTCGCTTAGTGCACTTTTGACACATAGATTTCAGCACCATCTCTTCAGGTGGATCCCGTTCATGTTTCTTTGGCACCAAATATCCGCTCTCCGTCATGAACCCAAAGTCCTGTGGATTGGGCGAAGTATTTCTCAGACAATTTATTTGAATGTCTCCAGCGTAGAAAGCACGGTAGATATGGCCCCTCGTTGCAGAACTGGTTGGCGGAAGATCGATTAGGGATATAGATTGTCTATGGAGAAACATGTGGTGACGCAAGCAATCCATAGTTTCGATAACATGATCTCCACGATGAAGAACTTGTACCAAGTACCTCGGCGTTTGGAACGCACGCTTCCACATTCATCTGGGCTTGTCCGAAATCCATCAAGGAACGAATTGGATCAGCCTTGATTGCAGCTGCTTTCGTACCGAACTTGCTGGTGGTATCACATCCAGACAATGCATGAATTGCTGGGAAAACTTCGCACATGGAACGGCCAATCTTGACTGACACAATGTGTAATGGGATGTGTGGCGGATCGTATCGTAGATGAATTGGCAAGCCATTTTTCACTCCATCGAAGTTGTATAAAAGCGTTCCCTTTCGTGATGACGATGCAATGAAGACACCAGTGATTGGTAGATAGTTGAGCGGAACGGTTATTGTATCCAGTGAAAACAGGCTTATGAAATGAACAACTACATTTTGCATTACTTATTAAGCCGGCTCCTTACAATTTAGCAGTCAGAAATAGGCGGCCATTTTGCATTTATTTGACCATGTGATGGTTGAATTGGCTTGTAAACAGTCTCAATAGATCGCTCGACCGTGTTAAGCTAGGAATAGACTCCGTTATCACTATGCCACGGCACTTGTGCAACCAAAAGCATCAAACTAGCATAAAAATAAATATTTCTTGGATTTTGGTGGCCTCATGGGGCGACCATTTTGCATTTAATTGACCATGTGATGGTTGAATTGGCTTGTAAATAGTCTCAATAGATCGCTCGACCCTGATAACCTAGGAATAGACTGCATTATCGCGATGCTTTGTGACTTCTATGCTCTGTTATTATGACAGCAATGACGTGTCGGCCATCTTGGACGCCATTTTGATTTTAGGGGTCAAGGTCCTCGATTGGGAATGTCTACCCAAGTTTTTTTATCATCATAGGGGTCCTTTACAAGAATCAAGAGTTAAAATGCGGGGACATATTTTTTGTACACTCAACACCCCTCAGCCCCCGGACTACATTTAGAATTACTGCAGGATATTGTGAGAAATGTTTATAAGTTTTTAATTGATCCAAAATGAGCGCTATTTTCACACTACTTTTCATAACTGATAGATAGCAGTTCTTAAAAAAAATACTTATTGAAGGAGAATGTGTATATACATGTATACGTTTATATTCTTCGCAATAGTAAACAATACAGGGAGTGTAGACTGATATAGAGTTACAAATAATGGTTTTAAGGAAAGATCATATGAATGAAAGTCATAAAGAGAAAGTAATGATAACAACAGAAATTGTCAGATGTGTTTCAGAACATTATGCTTTTATTCATCGATGTACAGTATGGTAATAAATGTTAGTATGAAAAGTCATTGGGAGATAAATTGCGGATATAATTTACAGATAGCACTGACAGAATTGAAACAGATACTTGTACATTGTCAGATTCACGGTAGCAGTGTCAGGACGATTTATAATGAATGAAGATGAAAATGGTTAAACAAAATAATGGTATGACATCAAACATAGGAGCGGTAATACAATTGATGGTGTGTGTAAAGTGCTATATCCTGATCCACTGAGAAGACTATGTTCTGTTGCACTGATTGACATGTTCTTTGACAATGTGTGTAAAGTCGGTGCACATTCTATACTCAAAAGTGAATTGTTGGAAACTTCCCACTGCATATTGTTGCTCATCAGTCTGAGAGTGCTTATCACGTCAATCGGAGTTTTGTCCCCTTCGATTACATGATGATAGCTCCAATTGCAATTGGGAAATGTGTTTTGAAAGTAAATCTCATGTATTACTCTTGTGTCTAACCTATTCTTAAATACAGAAATTGAAAATAAGTCAGTCGTTGCATTTGACACGACTTTACGTTCATGGCCAGATATAAATCTAGGAAAATTAGAAAGTTTTATTTCCAAAGACACATTAGGGTAATGGACTGCATTTGTGATTTTAGAAATGAAACTTGTAGTGTTTGTGATCACATAATCAGTTAAAATTCTCAATTGATATTTTGATTTTGAGGGCGCATGCATCTTGTAAATATTTTTCCCTACTTGCAGTGTACTCGGATTCTGAGAATTTGTTTCGTTAAGTGGAGTGATATAATCGCTCAAGATAAATACATTGCAGAATTTTTCTAATTCTACTTCATCTAGAAAAACTCCAATGTCACAAATAGGAATGGTCATGTCAAGTGCTGCAAGATCACGGATATCACCGGTAAAATTTAGATTGATTTCAATGGAAGAGAAATTCCTAATATCGTAGCAATTGACGTAATCTCCTAATGACATTGCTATCATGCCCACTGGGCAGCTGAAATATTTGCAAAGTAATGGTGTTCTGTTTTCATCAATTGTTGCATTGTTGTCAATGCAGTGCTGTCTTTTAGCATAAACCGCGTAAGTCATGAATTTTCCGGAATTTATCATTGTTGAGTTTTGCGGAATTCCTTTTCCTTGCTGTATCTTTATATCATATGGGCCTGAATCAGACATCAAGCACTTGTTGCAGGTCATATTTAGGCCTGATCCCTTAACTCTATCTATTAAGCAAAAGTGATTTCTGAAAGTGTTGTTATCTCGAAATGTAATATTGTCTGTTTTTGGACAAACAGACTGAGAACTTGCAACATCACATAACCAATCATAGCTTGGATTTTTAATTGATGGAGGAATAATTGAGACAGATTTAAATGATGGTCTGCAGTCCGGTATCTCATCCTCCTTGTAGACTTTATTTGACGTTGCGTTAGACATTCTAAAAACCTCTGGGCCAATATTCGGAATGCATCGTGAGATGTAAATTGACACACGATCCGAAAAGCTTAGAGATTCATTGTAAAGATGTGCGCGGTCTGTTTTGTTACAGTCTCTGACATTTAATAGTGGACGAAGGGGAACGTTTTCGTATAAACATTCAGCACAAAATCTATTTCTAAATAGAACACTCTCAAACTCAGAAATGTGTTTAACAACAAAAGTGCTATCTTCCAAGTTACTGGTCCGCGGATGATCACAACGATCCCTTGCTGCTTGTGTTGTCAGATTGGGAAATATACATTTGACGACGATAGGAACTTTATGTATCTTCATCAGATTTTCTGATTCAATGTATTTTCGGACGTCAACACAGCTTGTGCCATTGGAAACTGCGTTGATAATTCTCCAATTTTCCGAAAGATAATTGTTGCAACAATGGTAAGCCGCACACATATAGGTTGACGTACACAATTCATGTCCTGGTTTTAGTGAACACATTGGTCCGGTCACTCCGAACAACGTCACTTGCACATCTGAAAAGGAGAAAGCCAATAAGCATTTCAGACTGGCAGTTGATTATTGCAATAATATTTTGCTAATCCAAGAAATCTGTACTTCTACTTAAATTGCTTGAAAGAGTGTACGGCCGAATGTGGATATAACATGACGTGAAGACTATATATAGTCTTCATTCCTATAGGAATGCAATTGTCGGTGTAAAACACAGCTTGAAGGGTTGATCCTTGTTCATTTTCTCATTTTCTTTTAGGCGATGCCTTGGATACACTGTAAATCGCTGGATACAAAAATTACATACAATTTGAAACTAACATCTGATACGAGATTTTCGTATGTTTACAGAGATCTGGTATGTTTTTCATACCACATCTCACTTACTTTCGTATGTGATTGGTATGTAGCGATACCAGCTAATCTGTGATTGGCTGTCTTACACTGATATACGAGTTGTCGGTAAGTTTTATATACGAGACCCGATGCAAATTCATCCTTATTCGTATGCCTCTGGTATGCATTTCGTATGTGCAGCTTAAAGTCACATAGCAAAAGAGTATTCGTATTACATACTACTGTCAAATAACTTTTTTCGGTAATGCAAGTCGTGAATATTTTTTGTTTGATAGAGTGACATTTAACTAGATTAGATTTATTGTGAATTTAATGCTCCACGAGATTGTCGTCGTTGCTACTTGTCTAGCAACATTAACAGGCCATTTAGTTAGCTCTACTCTAAGAACCAAGTTGATAAACATCAATTCATTCAACCGATATTTTCGTGACATCGTGTTGACTTATATATCTCAAACATAACTATTTTTGCTTCATGAATTATAATGTGTTTTTCTTTCGGATTGATAATATGCTTAATTTCAAAATTTCATAACGGATAATTGTTGATGGTTGTATCCTTATCGATTATTCATGAAATGCCTTAGACTTACATGTATTAAAATCGAATTTAGTATTGAAAGTATGACTCCTTAATGTCATTATCTCACTACTTAAGAATAGTAGTAACATTAGTGTGATCTTTATTGACAAAAGGCCTTAAATCAAGATACTTTGGACCTGATTTATGCTTTCTTTTAACATTTTGCTGGTGTGGCTTTAGTATGTAAAGCATACCATACTTGAAGTAACATGCGAAAAGCATACAAATATATACCAAGAGAATACAGAAATATACCAAAAAAATATTTTGTTATGCATCCTTCGTATGTAATTGGTCTTGAGTGATTTGCAGTGTAGATGTTTGATTTACATTGGTGATGAAAAAATATTGCCAATCATGCAAGGTGAGTCAAATTAAATGTCCTTATTTTATAAATCGTTGCAGATCAGCGAAAATTGATCCATTTTTAAAATGCGTTTAAAATTAAATCCATTTTAAACTTCTGATTGTGACCAACAATTTAACCGCTTTAGAAGTTCATGGGTATGCTTACTTTTACAACATTCGATGATTTTGAGTGTGATTTTTTACCTGGTTTTACAGGTTATGTGCTTTCATTGATGTAGAATTATAAGGCTCGACGCAGTCGCGTAGCCAGGATTTCATTTCCGGGGAGACAATGAAAGTAGCTTAATTAATTTAAGCTTATAGGCCTACTTAATAATTTCGTAAATCAGAAGAAGCCCTAATATTCGTTCATATCTGATTTAATTATGATCTGATTTTGTCTTTTATTGATCATTCATGATACACGATTAACATAAAATCATACAGTATAATAATTATATACTGTACAGGTTTATCGATGACAGCCACAAGCGTAGAATGAAGTATAGACTCTAACAAAAAAAATTTAATGTAAGTGGCTCATCATTCGATACATGTGTAATTGGAAGCAAAAGAGAAGTAGAACAGGCGTTTATATACCAAGTCGTGAATGGCCTCTACTTGTGGGTGTCGCAAGATCATGTCGTGTCCTGGCTACAAGCCATATCGAGACGTCTGTGACAGTACAACTACAGATTGTTTCATAACAATAAATAGAATCCTAAACACAAAACACTGCGATCAACTCAACTTAAGAACAGAATTTACTATCTTATCCTAATCAAGCGCCCTATAACCCTTATGGACTACCAATTCTGCTCTAGTGTGCGTCACACTTTGCACGTGCCTCAAGTACTATAGAACGCCGTGGCTACTTACATTTAGTAGCATCGGATATATATTAGCGGGGGAAGCTTCATCAGCTTGATCATATCTAGTTAGTCTTCATTATCATAGTGATATATCTTAGTTGAGGATAGCTCTGGGGTTTATACATAACATTTCAGTTGTGGATAGTTGCTGGTGTCATCTGTAATAATGTTATCTAGGAACAACAAGTACTTGCCTATATAGTATTTGTGAGTACTCTTCTTTCCGCGTGTAGCTATATTTCTAGCATCATCTTATTGCAGGGAGATCGTGAGGTGACACTCTGACTACCGGCTAGACTACAGGTGCTACTTTGTGCGTTGCCGTTCTAGTTTATGGCAACATTTGCGATGCTTCATATGTACCTACACGTGACTCGTCCACTGTCTAAATACAACTATGCCAACTATTGAGCAGATAGCGACCACAGCAAGTCTTCGACAATTATAGGAAGGAAATGCGAGTAAACGGTCCACTACAACATTGCACAGTAGACTACTATTCTCAATATATCACATATCTCTACATGAGGAATGCTAACGACTGACTAGAGCGTATAGACATTGTGATATATACACGCACCGTCTTATTACACTCTACATACGAGGTTCATGTGCATGGCGTCCACTGTGAGCTATCATGGACTTCAGCTTCGAGAGCTTTGATAGAGAGATCATGTCGTGGCTGAGCATACAGGAGGCACGTGATACTTGCTATTACAGCCATATGCTAATACTATCGATAGTTCAGACGGTCGCCGAGGGGGGGGGGGGGGGGATCTAAACAATGTGAGAAGAGATGGCGGTCGAATATGATAGCAAAGTTAATATCATCGGTAGATGTCTCTAACCAGAAGATATGCTATTTAAGCACAGAAGAGGGGTGGCAGCGAGGGCCTTGCCGTCCGTGGGCGTGTACAAACTCGATTCACGGGCCAAACAAAAGTAGTAGTACTACCTTTCACTAAAAATCGAGTCGTCCGCGTACCTCTAGCACTGCAAACTAGAATTTCTCTGAGAGAGGGCATAGATCTATTTAAATGGACGACAGGGCATCTTGGACGTGACTTGCGGATATACTAGCTGAGTTTGCGATGCTGCTCGCACACTCATATGATTTATCTAATGGCATGCTTGCGTATACTCTTTACGCGAGAGTATATATAGACAACATATACAATCGAGTCCTAGCCACCGGATACAGTATAATGGGTGGCCAGCGGCACTTATCGGGCAATGTGGGCGATGGCTCATGATAAAGGCGTATGACAGCATAGGGCTTCTAGCGCCAAGAGACAGCTTACATGCGCGCGGATAACATGCACGTTCAGGTAGCAACCTGACAGGACATATCTGAAGTTACACAAGGAGTGCTGTTACAAATGTCGGGTCTACGACATCAGACCTAATATTTCATACAAGATGAGTGAGCAGACTATCGAATGCAGTAGCTTGGCGATGAATGCCTAGTCGACTGGCTATTATCGATAAGGAGATAATATGAGATACCACGTTGCCACATGTATTATTAAATAGCGTCTAAGCGATCAATAGAGCAGCGAGGTCTCAATGCAGATGAGACGATAAAATTAATTTGAGGACTCATGTATAGGCAGTGGAACACAGATGAATCGGGGGTTCTCACTTGCATGCGGATGAAGATCCCAGTTGATACTCATTCTGCTGGTATTCCCGAAAACGTATTAAGTACTCTCGTTTATACTGCTAATGGACAGCTTCGGCGAGATCGAGCCGTTCTCTAAAGCTGCGGAGCCACTGAGATAAACAAGAGACTGTGAACCGATCTTCTAGATATCTTAGTCATCTAAACATCACAACGTTACTCATATCTAAATCAAATGAGCGCGTACTGGAACGAATTCGGTCATTGAACATCGTAGGAGATTCACAACCTTTAAGCGCATCATGGGTAGCAAGCATACTAGATGAATAGCTAAGATGCTATAATAGTATATCAGACAGAGTTACACTATCTCTAGACTTATCACATAAACAAATATACATACAGAACATTGCATAAATAAAGATGGTAGCGACTGAGTGATAATAACATCAAAACTGTATTTCTGAAGTCTAGTAGTCTGCGCGGATCACTCGACTTTGACATATAAGTCAGAATTAGTATTGGCCTATGTACTCTGTCACAGTTCTTGTACTGAAACTAGATACTTGAGATAGTAAGTCTGACGTCTGACCGAGAAACTCTCCATGATCTTGACAAAATCAGCAGACATGATAACTATCTCTCGAACATTCAGTTAACGGTGCAAGTATACAGACCATACACATGTATACGCGATGTATTGAAACAGAGCGAAAATTAAACCTTGGACAAGCTGGCATAACACGAGCGCGTAAGCGCATCGTCATTATCAGATGTCTCGTACACAGGAGAACTATTATGAGATTATTCAATCTAACGCGCTATGGTGAGTCAGTAACTGTCGAATATAGAAAATAACTTAAATATATGCAGTCACCTGCGCCAATAAACGACTGACACACAACATGTTATTGGACTCGAGTTTGTCGGACGTGATCACCTATGACCAGTCAATATGTTAGTACAGGGGGAGGGGGGGTGGGCGGATCTTAGTATTAAGAGGTTGTACACAAAGACTAACCCGGAAAATGGCGAAACGTAAAATGACGAAACGTAAAAGTCAAAAGTTTTCTTCAGCCATTCAAGCTCTCCGACGAATGAAAGCAAATCAGCGATACAATGCTATACGACATGCTAACGATAAATTCATTTGTGAAATTATTTCTCATGTGAGGAAGTTGAGGACGAAGAAATTAGCGCCAAAACAACGAAAGTTACTTAAGCGATATGCTACGAAATTGCGTTTCATCTCCAATCCTAAAGTCGCCCTTCAAAGAAAGAGGAAAACTCTAACACAAAAGGGCGGTTTCCTTTCAGCAATACTTCCAATGATAGCTCCTGCCGTGGGCAACCTATTGGGAAATATCTTTGGCTCTAAGCGTTAATTATGCAAATGTTGAGTCTCAAAGTAATAAAATGGATTTCAGACTTCAATGTGATAAAGTTCTGACTGTATCAGGTCCATCTCATGCAGGTAAAACTGTTTTCACGCTGAATTTATTGGATAAAAGAAGGGAGTTGTTTAAGGAACCTATCAATCGAGTGATTTGGTGTTATGGTATTTATCAACCGTCGCTGTTTCAGGAATTGCAAAGTCGCAACTTTATTCGACATGAAGGAATTATTCCAGTGGATAAACTTCAGTCTAATGATGTTGTTGTATTGGATGATTTATTAAAAGAAAGTAAGAATTCAAAAGATGTTACAGATATGTTCACTCGCGCAGCACACCATAAAAGGTGTTTTATCATCTATATTACACAAAATTTGTTTCCTGATGGAAAAGAAGCTCGTACACGAAACCTGAATACACACTATTATGCTATTTTCAAGAATCCGCGAGATAAAAGTCAATTTGAAATTTTAGCGCGACAAGTTGCACCCAGAGGATCAAAAGCCTTAATTGAAATTTTTCAAGCAGCTACTGAAAAACCATACGGTTACTTATTCATTGACTTTACGCAAGAGTGTCCGGAAGAATTTAGATTTCGAAGTGATATTTTGAAAACTCCCATGATTATCTACAAACTATGAGTTCTTATTCTCGCATGATTGTTATTCCTCAGGATGAATATGTACAATTGACTGCCATGCAGCAAGTAAAGCAACCTCTTGCAAATCAAATGTATAGGAAAGAAATAGATTATCAGCAAAATGTTCACATCAAAGATCCACATCGTGCTGTATTATTACAATCGGAAACTGTTGAGCAATTGAAAAACTTGAAGAATAAGATGCGTGACTCTGTATCGACTGCTACACCTTTAGCATCTCGCGCACATGCCATATCTCTTTTCAACAGTATTGAACCCCATCTCAATGTAAATGATAGAGGAGAAATCATTACAGATGAAAATAAAGTGATTGATGCTTCACGTTATGAAGACTTGATTCAGTATGCGACACGTAGAAAGCGCCGTCAGGGCTATGTTCCACCTGGTTGGTCATACTTTCTTAAACTATTGAAAAAGCATAATGTGCCAAAATTTGCTTTAAATAATGAGACATTGAAAGAACTTGATTCAACAGTGGCTACTACTCCAATGCTTCAGGCGATGAAAATGCCAACAAATTGGTTTAAGACGTCACCTGCTACATCCCCTCCCACACTCACTAAGCAAACAAGAGGAAGAACTCGACGTAGATCTACATCGCCACTAAAACTGGTAAAAGGAAAACGTAAAACAGCTCCTCCTAGGAAATACATGTTCTCAGACTATTAATATGAAGCAGATGTGTTGCTTGCCATGTAATGAGCCGCCAGAGGTGAATGTCGTTGTCACTTGCACTTGCTGCGCCAGCTCTCATAATGAAACCCCTAAGCAATGTGAACACGATCGCAAAACCGCTAAAGCTAAATGCTGCAGTTGTTGTAAATGTAGAAAGGCAAGAAAGAAAAAAGATGAGAAGGAGGAAAAAGAGTCAGCCGTCATCGACTGAACGTTTGAAGTCAATCTATTATGATGTAAAACATCCGGCAGGATTTGCATCTATCAAGAAATTATCAAAAGCGAGTGGTCTTCCACAATCACAAGTGAAACGATGGTTAAAGGGTCAGGCTACCTATACACTCCACAAACAAGCGAAAAAGAAGTACCGCACCCGCCATTATATTGTTCATGACATCGATGAACAGTGGCAAGCAGATTTGTGCGATGTTGCCTCCATTTCAAAACATAACTCGGGCAATAATTTTATTTTAACCGTCATTGATATTTTCTCGCGTTATGCGTGGGCTCAACCTTTAAAAACTAAAGAAGGGAAAGGAGTAGCAAAAGCATTCCAAACAATTTTTCGAGAAGGTCGCATTCCAAAAAGAATTCAGAGTGATCAAGGAAAAGAGTTTGAAAATCAGCATGTGACAAGATTATTTGAGAGGCATGACATTGAGTTGTTTAGTGTAAAGAGCGCTTATAAAGCTGCACTCGTTGAACGTTTTAATCGCACATTAAAAAATCGCTTGTGGCGACATTTTACTGCCAACTTGACACAAAATTGGACAAAGGTTCTACAAGATACACTCCATGCCTACAATCACTCTATCCATCGTTCTATTGGACTCAGACCAGTAGATGTAAATGCTGACAATGTAGATAAAGTGCGCGAATCATTCCAACGTAAACGCACTCATGTGAAAAGTGATGTGAAAATTGGCGATAAAGTTCGTATCTCAAAAGTGAAAAGTGTTTTTGCTAAAGGGTACCTTCCGAATTGGACAGAGGAGGTATTTACAGTATCAAGGATTAATCAAAAAGACTCTCCGACCACCTACAAGTTGAAAGATTACGATAATGAAGAAATTGAGGGTAGCTTTTACCGCGATGAGATTGAGGTAGTCACTGAAAGTGAAACATATTTGGTAGAGAAAATCATTCGATGTAAAAAACGGCAAGGTGAAGAATGGTGTCTTGTTAAATGGACTGGTTATCCTTCAAGTATGAACTCTTGGATGCGTCGTGCCGACATCTTTCATCTAAGTGATCGACAGTGATTCATGCAAAGTTGTAACTAACAATGTTTAGGGTTTGAGCTATGAATCCAACTGCCTCATTTTATTCACGACCCTCCTATGTAAGTGGCGGAGGACAAATTTACATCGGTGCTCGCCGCCAACGTGGAGGTAGCATACTTGGTGCACTGAAATCTGTTGTAGCACCTCTCATATCCAATGTCGGTAGATCTTTAAAACGAAATGTTTTAAGTAATGCCGTTGGCTTTGCTGGTGATGTTGCTAGTGATCTTTCCAGAGGTAGAAGTTTTAAGAGCAGTTTGTTGAATCGTGGGAAGGAACGCGGTTTAAAAACATTGAAGCAGACCATTGCTGGTGTTACTCAAGGAAAGAAATCACCTAAACGAATGAATAAAGGAAGGAGGAAACATCGCGGAGCTGGTAAGGTGCGATCTTCAGTCAAAAGGCATTCACGCAAACGTCGCAGAGGCTCTAATCATTCATCAGGCGCTAAACGACGACGCTGCTATAACTTCTAATCATGGAGTGTAAAACTTCCGGTTTTTGTTTGTTCGATCAACAAGCCATACAGACAGATATTCTTAGTTCAAGTATTGTAGATTATCATCCTCGAACAGCTGAGAATGCTGGCCCCATTGAATTTGTTATTCCTGGTGGTAGTGATGACTACATAGATTTGAGTTATGCGATGCTTGATTTGAGGTTTAGAATTCAGCAAGCAGATGGAACTGCTATTGACGATGCACATAAAGTTGGACTGAACAATTTACCATTGACTACATTACTTCGTGATGTTTCTCTAACGATTGGAGAGCAGCAAGTGGAAGGTGGTCAAAGCGATTATCCCTATAAATCATATTTCAATCATGTATCACAGTTTCATCCAGCAGCACAAAAAAGTCATATGGAAGCCATGGGATGGTACAGAGATGAAGCAGGAAAATTTGATGTTGAAACAAACAGTGGCTTTGTAAAGCGATCTGCTATGATTAAAGATAGTAGAGTATGTCAGCTATATGGTCCGCTGAATTTAGACTTCTTTAGACAGTCAAAGTTTTTACTGTGTAATACCAGCATGCGACTCAAGCTGACATTGAATAAGCCTGAATTTGCGCTGAATGCATTTGCTAAAGTTGACAATTTTAGAATTCATGTGGAAGATATTGCACTTTACATTCGTCGAGTAGTACCGAATCCAAGTGTCATTAGAGGGCATGCTGAAGGCCTTAACCGCCAAAATGCCATTTACCCCATTCAGCATACAAAGCTTCTCACCTTTACAATTCCGAAAGATCAAAAGAGTTTCATGAAAGATGGCCTCTTTCCATCGGAAGCACCGAAGCTCCTCATGGTGGCAATGGTTGAAAATGATGCATTTAATGGTAATATAAAGAAGAATCCTTTCAATTTTAAACACAATCAGTTAAGTGAAATTGCTTTACGTGTAAATGGTGTGAGTCATCCTGGTCCACCCTACAAACCAGATTTTGCTTCGGATCAATTTATGCGCAGTTATGTTGATTTTATGGATGTTTTTGGCTTTTACAATACGGATGACACCAACGGACTGACTATGAAAGAGTTTAAGAGTGGATATACTATTTATGCATTTGATTTGACTGCTGACAGCGATATTAGTGCACCCTATCGTCAAGCGAACGTGCCTCATAATATTCGTTTGGATTTGACGTTCAAAAGAACACTACCTGAGACGATCAATGTATTAATTTATGCAGTCTTCGATTCAAATATTGAAATTACAAAGTATCGTGACGTGATTCTTCAGTATAATCGTTAATGAGTTGGTTGACTGCTGACGATATTAAGACTAAAGTGCAGCGTAATGCAGACGAAGCGACGTTGAAAGCTTTCGATAATGTCTATTCACTCGATACCTTACCACCTGCAGTAAATCACTATCCCATCTTTATTGTGCTAAACACTCATTCACAGAATTTAGGCGGTGAGCATTGGAAAGCGATCTTTATTGGAGAAGACCGACGTGGTGAACTATTTGACTCTCTTGCTCAACCTCCAAATATACCAACACAGCAGTGGTTGAGAAAACATACGCGTCAATATCAGCGAAATGAACGCATACTACAACATCCACTTTCATCAACGTGTGGTGCTTTTGTACTGTACTTCATCTTAAAACGTTTACATGTATCTCGATTTGCATCTGTTATTCAAAACTTTTCATGTAATCCATCCTCTAATGAAAAAATGATTTGTAAGTTCTATCATGATTTGAAATAAAAACATCATGTTGGAAAAATTGTTTTTTATTTTACAATCCGCTGGGTACGTACATACTCAATGAGATAGTCTAGGATCATATTTGCTTGTACATGAGATTTTAGTCCAGTAATGATCACTTTACTATTATGAAAGATTGCCACATGCACAGGTAACCAACAACTAATGAGAGCTGCAGGAAAAAGTTCGGGTTCATAACACAAACTGTAACTGCTGGTACGAATCTTCAAAAATGATAGACTGTCACTCAATTGAGTAGAGATCACCATATTGTCCACAGTCAGATTCGACATCACACACCTCTCCCTCTTCCATATCCGACGTAGTAGTCTTTGTAGCTCTAAGCGCATTGACTGCGCCGATGAATGAGAAAGGGCGCCGAGAATCTGTACAGTCCCATTTGGGAAGAGTTGAAGATTCCGTGAATTGTTCATCTTCACCACTAACATTTGAGGACGGCCGGGTAATACTTGCTGTTTGGAAGCTGTTGGTGTAATGTTGTGAGATCGATTTTGGTGTAGAGTCTGAAGCGACGGAGAATGTTGACGATGGTGTAGCGATGGCGCTTCATGATGAAAGAATGAGTAAATTGAGCGATGTACCTTCCTTTTATACTTTTCCCAACTACCTTGATGAAATGTGAAGTTAGTATGAAGTTGGGAATGATAGAGTTGAATTCGCCGATTGTTGACGCGCAGCCAGATGCGATTTCCAATACGTGAATGTCTTTTCATATAGAAGTATTTCAAATCCTTCATGATATGATGTAGAGATTGAAAATGACGATAAGATAAAGCAAACTCTCTTCTCACATTTCCAGTTGAATCTTTGAAATAGACGTTTCGATCATGATCCGTTTCAATACGTTGTAGGGAATCTAATTTCCAACTCATGGTGCGTGATAGTCATGTCTGATTAAGATTTGCATAGTAGGGCGATGAACTCACGACGAATAAATGTCATGATGGAGCGATGTATGTATCTTCTATACTTCTCCCAATTGTATTTGCGAAATGAGAAACAGTTTGCGGAATGAGAATGGTAGATTTGAATTTCATTTCTGTAATGTTGAAGCCAAACTTGATCACCCAAGGAGATGAATCTTAATGTTTCAAAATATTCCAAATCCCTCATGATATCATTGAGGTTGACAAATTGTCGCCATGTTAATGTAATTCCTCTTGATGTATGACCATGAGAATTTTTGAAATGTACGTTTCCATCACGATCAACTCTGATATATTGTAGAGAGTCCAAAATCCAAGTCTTCATGATGTTATGCAAAGTTGCAGATTAGCAATATAAAAATGTCGTTTTATCATATTTTGCTTAGCAATGCGGCTACAAAGAGATTTACTAGTAATCGAGCCGCACTCTTTTCTACTCCCATTGATCATGCACAACAGCTAAATGGGAATTGGGAAGTGGGTGTCACTCAACTTGTTTATAGCAACTGTGTCTATACTTTTGATCATGAGGTGATGACTATTAATATGAGACGTACAGCTGCTTACCAATGTGAAAAGGGCTGCCGAGTATACATTCCACAGTGGCCAAAGAAAGATCTCTTATCATGTAAAAAGTTTATATATGATTTCTTGAATAAAGCGTGTAAACATATTGCCCAATTTACTCCACACAATGATGATTATACTTATATACATCATGTAGTTGAGAAAGATTGGATTGTTGGTTTAAGTCCAAGTTTAAGAAATGATTTAGGTTACCTCGCTAGCGCCTTGACAAGCTATGATAATTTTAACGTTAATTACCACATAAGTGCTCATAAACAGTTAATATATCGAGAGGAAGCTTATTATGTAGATCTTATTCCAAAAAATGAGAAGACGTTGGTGAAGAAGATTGTGATTAAGCCAAGAAAGACAAACATGACTCCTGAAACATTATTGAAGAAATTTAATTATCTCCTTCGAGTTGATGGTAAACAAGTGGCAACATTGACTTATATTAAATCATCTAATCATATTGCAATAAGTAAATTAAATGATGATGATCTAGTATTAGTTTGTTCAAAAGATTTTCATCAGTTCTTGCGACATCATTCTGCAGCTGTTCATGGAAAATTTAATATGCAACATTTACCATGTGAAAGGTCAAATCAATTTGATACAGAATGGACCGTATCTTTATACAGAAAGTGTGTAGAGCCTTTCGGTGGTATCTTACATGAAACAAGAGTGTTGATGCCTCGCATCATTACTTCAGTTAAATTGGTTGTAGATTATTTAAATGAAGTGATTAATGACCAACATATTTCATTTTCTGAAAAAGAAGGTACTTTGTCTCTCACTATAAGTGGAAAAGGTATTGAACTAATTATGGATAAAACTCTAATGGACATTTTGGGTTTTGACCAAAATATCTTTAAAAGTGGTACTGTAACCAAAGCTAGCGCAGACATGTCGCTATCGCGTCGTATTAACTATTTTCAGATATATTCCAATATTGGTGAAGATGTACGTGTGGGAGATGTTGAAGCTCCATTGCTAGCAATGATACCATACCAGCCAAAGAGCTGCAGTATTTTATCTGAGCATACTTTCAAGAAAGTGCATTATACAAAGCTGAAATCAAACTACATCCCACAAATTGATATTGCCATTTATGACGATGCTGGTGCGTTGATTCCTTTTCATAAAGATGCTGTGACAAGTATCACACTCCATTTCCGAATGAAGAGTTAATGCAAACGTATGCTAATATATTTTTCCAATGTGAATAATATGGAAAGTGAAAATAAGGACTCGTTTCTAATCTACTTGCCCAGTAATGCTTCTATGAATAAATTTCCCAAAAATAAACCATCAGACTATCGAGTAGAATTAAATCGCCCACTGCATTTAGAAGGTGAATGGGAGGTTGGCGTTTCTAGTATTTGCTATGATAGCAATATTCAGAATGTGAATGATTTGGAAGAAATGATATTGACTCCTCGCACCCATGATGGAATAACGATGAATAATGCATTTCAGTTCCCATACAATTTAACATCAGATGGAAAGTGGAACTATGAATGGATTCAGATAAAATCAGATTCTTATGAGCCATTTGGGAATGAGAAAATTATTAAGGCATTCAACAGTGGTAATACTTCCATCATGAAGAATAAAAATCAGAAAGCTTATGAGTTTACTATCTATCATTGGAGTGGGAGACAGTTCCTCCGCTTTCATTCTTTTACTAAAGGTCTTACGCTGAGGTTGGATAGTGAATTCTATCCGCATCTCGGTTTTGGTCATGGACTACATCTAACGTCAATTGCTACTGCAAATGTTAGAAAAGTTTATTCAAATCGAATCAACAAATTTCATTATAGATTTAAAATATTTGATGAAGATGTTGTAGAATGCGAAGAACGCATCATTTTGAAAAAGCGTGGTGTTCAACCTTTATCACTTATTGAGTTAGTAAAACGATGGAATGAGACTGTGGGTAAGAAGTATGGAGAGAAAATTATGGCGGACAAAAATAAGTTGGTTATTCAGAAATATAATGACAAACTTACAGTTTATTTCTCTCCAACCTTGCGTCATTTTGTAAGACATTATACACCTATTATTGGAAGCGGTGTGGTGTATGCTTCTCATGAATATCACACTAAAGCTGATTCAGTTAATGATGAATGGTGGGTGGACATCTATGGCGATCGCATCAAGAAAATTTACCAGTCTTATGAAGAATCTAAAGTTGCTATCAATATAATGCCGCGTCTATATCATACAGTTGAAAGCTTCATTCATGTAGTAAATCCTTATATACAACAGAAGTTGAAGCATGTGATGAAAAGTAAATATGATGTAAAGACACACCACATTTCGTTTTCAATTGAAAATCAACGCGTTGTTCTGAGACTGGGTGATGACATTCAATGTCAATTGAGTAAAAATTTGAACAATAAGCTCTTTTGTTTTTTCACATGCTGACGCAACTGTTGTGCTGCTGCGCATACGATTGGTATAAAAGCACCAATGACACTTAGATAAACATAACAGCACCTATTACGATTCTAGAGTGAGGTTGATTCTAGCCTAATTCCTGTTGTGAGAAAACAGAGATACATTTTACGAGGATTTCAATTCAGTGATGCACGAGACCGCTTCATATGGAATAGCGAGAAGATGTTTGAATCTATGTTATCTATCAATCTCCCGTCTACAGAACAAACTATACCGACTACTTGCAGCGTCAAAATTACAAATGTGTACCTGAAGAGTGGCATCGATGTGAAAGATTACTAAATCCCTCATAACTTAGTGTTTCGAAAACAAAGAGTGAAGACTTATACAACATTATTGAAACGTAGTATAAAAAACATGAATGAGAACGGAATAGACTTCTTATACAACATCCACTGCAAAATATGATACATGAGCGCGCACTTCAATAGAACATTGTAAACTACAAAAAAGTCTTTTACGTTTCGTGAAGGTGAATATAACAGTGATAGGAAAAATGTCTTTCAGTGGAAAAGTCATACACCTGGGGGAAATTACAGCATGTAACGACGGAAAATATCCACAAGGAAGACAACAATCCCTCATGCCGATACATAAACAACAATGATTATCTACAGAAATCAACATCAAACATACTAAGTTACGATGATTATGCTAAGAGACGTCTCCTGAATGTAGGTAGTTGAAGATTCAATTCTTTTGTGGTGGTATGTTGTGTCAGGAGTGTCCAGTAGTGAAGAGATATTTAGGTTTCTGAGCAGCACCTTCTTATCCACCCATGCTGAAGCGCCCCGTTTCGCTATAAAAGTATGAGTTTGGTGGATCTCAATGATCCACTTAGATTTTAACGATTGACATATTGACAAAACTTATATTATAGTTATTTCTAGGTCTTTCCCCCTTTCCTGAAATTCTATGTGTCATGTTTAGAGACTCAATGATCTTGACACAGTGGCGCTTCACGCGCATGAACTGCTATCATCCTAACCTTTAATTCACATAATACATTTTAGGTCGGAGAGACACATGTTCAGCTATCTCCTTCCCTGCTGTCTCATGCCTAAAGCAGCAAGTTTTTTGCCTTATTTTGATGAGTATGAGAGGGATGATTAGCAGGATAATTTGGATGTATCAAAATATCTTTTTCTAAAGATTTTCCTACTTCATTAAAATTTAAATCTTTGTGCGAGTGGTCAAATACCATAAAAAGAAACTATCGTATCACCACCCAACAAAGCGCAGCAACCTCTTTACGAGAGACACGGTTTAGTAATTTATAGAAGAAGTTGATACATGTCAACCGTGGAGTAATCTAAACAGCTTGACCAAATAGATGGGTTTTGCACATCTCAGCCTTCAGATTTTATCATTTAATACCATACAAGATCCTGCATCGATTAGATGTTCGCTATCGATGATTAGAGGAGATGAATCAAATTTGTGATGACTTTTGATCATCATTAACTAGTTTGTAGTTTACGCGCTTTCTAACATCCTCCATCGTCTTACCAAATAGACTGTTGTTCTTATATTTATAAAAATCTTTTTCAAAATTATTTTGGGTTAGTGCACGTTTCTGGCTGTTGCTATCTATATATGGTTTGAGGAAGGCTTTCTGTCTAAATTTAATAATGCGGTGAACTCTTTTTAAAATCATGCCCATTTCTAAATAAAATTTTAAGATGCTAAAGTGGACTAGATAGTTTTCCTTTATCATATTGAGTGAGTAAAAGTTTGCGGCAAGGCTTATACTTGGTTGTCCACATGATTCTAAATCTTTATGAAATTGTTTCATAAAGTCGGAAA